>CAXKVI010000005.1:33162825-33390516 GCA_964058755.1 Campiglossa producta | reverse complement strand
CTTTGCTTTGATGCACACCTTACAGTTGGCAATCCACTCCCCGATCGACTGCCGGCAACCAACCCAATAGAATCTCTGCTTGACTTTCTCCAACGTTTTCGTGACTCCGAGATGACCTCCACTTGGCCCATTATGTAGCTCATTCAAAACATCAGAGATTTTCTTCCTTGGGACAACTACCAGCTTCCGAACGCATTGACCATCTTCGCTTTCCCATAATCTATGTAAGCAACCGGATTCCAATTTCAGACTGTTACACTGTGCCCAATATGACTTGGCAACAGGACTCTCTGCTGACATCTCCTCTCTTTTTGGTCGTTCGTATTGCTCGATTCCTTGCATCACACGTACCAGATCTAGGTCCTCTAGCTGATGCTTCCTTAGTTGATCCATGTTCCATTTGTCCGTAGATGTTATAGTCATCAGCCGCACATCTATAACATCTTCCTTGGCCTCAGCTTTCGAACAATGGTTGCATTCTAGGTTACACGGTCGCCGGGACATTGCATCAGCATTGCCGTGGTTGCTGCCTTTGTGATGCTCTATGGAAAAGTCATAACTTTGTAGTCGCTCTATCCACCGTGCCAATTGCAAAAGCCATTTCAACGCTGCATGGTCTGTCCTGACGTGGAATCGCTGTCCATAGAGATACTTGTGGAAATGTTTGATGCACTCCACCAATGCCAGTAGTTCTCTTCGTGTTACACAATAGTTGCTTTCGGGCTTTCCAATTGTGCGGCTATAGTACGCCACTACCTTCTCCTGCCCATCGACAATCTGTGACAAAACTTCTCCAATCGCATAATCACTTGCATCTGTATCCAGAATAAACGTTGAACCTGGGATTGGATAAGCTAACATTGGAGCAGTGCACAGCCGTTCCTTCAAGGTTTGGAAAGCCACTTCATGTTCCTTCTTCCAATCAAATGACATATTCTTTCTGGTCAACTCATGAAGGCTACTGGCTACGCTGGCGAAATTCGGTACAAATCGGCGATAATACGTGCACAGTCCAAGGAAACTTCGTAACTCATGCAAATCGTTGGGTCTTGGCCAATCCTTTACTGCTTCGATCTTCTCTTTAGCCGTGCAAATTCCCTCTGTAGTAACCTTGTGCCCCAAGTAACTTACTTCCTTCTTGAACACTGCACACTTTTTGGGACTTAATTTCAGACCGGCGCCAGCTATCCTTTGGAAAACTTCCTCTAAGTTCTTAAGGTGTTCCTCAAAGCTTTTTCCCAACACGATGATGTCCAGGTACACCAAACATGTCTTCCAATGCAGTCCTTTCAATACTTGATCCATGAGTCTCTCAAAAGTAGCTGGAGCGTTACAAAGTCCAAAGGGCATTACCGTAAATTGCCACAGCCCCTCTCCAACGCTGAAGGCTGTCTTTTCCTTATCCGCATCTTTAACCTCCACTTGCCGCTTTTTAAGTCCAGTGTAGAGAACCATTTCGTACCAGTTAGTGAGTCCAGAGTATCGTCAATTCTTGGTAGTGGATAGCTGTCCTTTTTCGTTACGTCGTTCAGCTTCTGGTAATCCACACAGAACCGCATTTTTCCATCCTTTTTCTTCACTAGCACTACCGGTGAGCTCCATGGACTAGCTGATGGTTCGATCACGCCGCTGTCACTCATTTCTTGTATAATTTCTCTTACCACTTGGCGTTTGGCCAATGGAACACTTCGAGGAGCTTGGCGGATTGGTCTCGCGTCACCGGTATCAATGTGATGCTTCACTACATTGGTCCGACCTGGTTTGGAGCCATCCTTGTCAAATATGGTAGAGTACTTTAGTAGAAGTTGTTTTGCCTTATTCTGGTTTTCTTCTTCGAGCTCTTGCGTCCACGCCGTGATATTATCTGATAGATTAATGTTGCTGGTAGAGACATTTTCCTGGAGCTGTTCACAGTTTATAATCACCTGCACCTGCTGACATTGTCCCAATATAGCTCCTTTGGAAAGCGGCGATCGTAATTCATTTAATACTCTTACCGGTATACGTCCATCTTGTTTTGTCATAGCCAGTGTTTTTCCTACTAGTATATCCGTCTTTGAATTGTTTGCTGCCTCGACAACCCACAATTTGTTTGTCCCATAATCTCCATCAATCCTTGCCCAAACGACTGCCTCCGACTTCGGTGGAATTTGTTGGCTATCTTCCACGAGTACCCGCTTACTGATGTACTTGTTCTCGTAACCAAAATTGAGTGGCACATCCATGTTCTTATAGCTCATAGTCCAGTTTTGCATGTCGATCTGGATGCCTTGGTTGCTTAAGAAATCCACACCAACTATGATCTCATCAACAATATCTGCCACTATAAAATTGTGCAGTACGGTGACATTTCCAATTGCGATTTCACATGTTACTTCTCCTTGGGCTTGGGTGTCCTCACCAGTCGCCGTACGCAACTTTGCTCCATGTAATGGCCTCACTTCTTTGTTGACTAAATCAGATCGAATGATGGAATGAGATGCGCCCGTATCAACAGTCAGTAAACGCTCCTTTCCGTCCACGAGTCCTCCAACAGTAACATTACTCGACTTCCTTCCGATCTGTGAGACAGAGATTATGGGGCATCCAATTGCGGGAGCCAGCCTACCGCCCTTGCGGCTGACTCTCTTTAGTTTAACGGTTGCTTGGGTTGGGATACTTGCTCATCTCCTTCAGCTTTGCGCTTACGCCCACCTGCATTGCTGGAATTATTGGTTCCCGATCCGCACTTGAAGCATTTAATGGCAGCTTCATTTTTCTGTTGCTTTCCGTTCAATGCTTCTAGGATTGCGTCCACCCATTCTGGTCGTTCTACTTCCACACGATGAGCTTTATACGCTGGTTTGCACAAAAGAGATGCTGTTTCTTGAGTTAGAGCATGTGATACCGTCTCCGCAAATGATCTCTTTGGATTTGCATAGGTGGCCCGCTTCGTCTCCACATAACGTATGCCATTTATGAAACTTTGTATCTTTACCCTCTCGGAGTACTCTACTGGTGCATCCGCGTTTGCTAGGTGCGCTAACCTCTCGATGTCGGATGCAAATTCTTGTAAGGTCTCATTGAGCTTCTGGCAGCGATTTTGTTGCTCTATTTGGTAAATCTGCTTCCGATGCTCGCTACCATAACGTCTCTCCACAGCACTCATCAATGCTTCATAGTTGTTTCGTTCGCCATCAGGAATAGTCTGTAAGATTTCGGCTGTCGGTCCTTTCAATGCTACGAAGAGTGCAGCGACTTTATCTTCAGCGCCCCACTTGTTCACAGCTGCTGTTGTTGTTGTTGTTGTAACGAGGTGTAGCCCTGCCTAAATGTCAGACAGGGTCACCTCGAGTGTATTGCTCTTGGCCGGGTCGATATAAGAAAACGGCCCGGGTCGTTTCGGCACGATGGGTACAGCACAAGTACTGGTACCGTTCTCGTAGATCCGGCAATACAAGAAACTAAACTAGCCGTGCAGGCTATGTAGGTCATTTAGCGTTACCCAGGGTGCACCAACTGGGAGGCGACCTACTTTTACACCCCTTTCACAGCTGCTGTCTTCTCAAATTGTAGCTTAAATACAATGGAAAGGAACAGAACCGTCAAATGATGGGGTTTTTACCTTGGGTACGCTTATGGAAACACTGGGACGATTCAGCTGCAACTCCTGCATACGACTTCTTAACGCATCCACCTCGGCCTCGACTTTCTCCTCAAACTGCATTATTTTCTCGTCCTGTATTTTTAGCTGTGAGGACATACGTTCTTCCTGCTCCTCCAGCTGTAATGCTATTTTTGAAGATAGCCGGACCTCGTGCTCCTCAAGTTGTGCTGAGATCTGAGATGTCATGTATGTCCTCTGTTCTTCCAATGCTGATGCCATGTGTGTCTTCTGTTCCTCCAACTTTGATGCCATGCGTGTCTCTTGTTGTTCCCTGAGATGCCATGTGTGTCTTCTGTTCCTCCAACTTTGATGCCATGCGTGTCTCTTGTTGTTCCATTTGAGATGACATGCTTGTTGTTATGTTGTTTGACATCTGAACCAAGGCAGCCAATAAAGAGTTTGTGTCCACATTTGCCACTGAATCCTGAGAGTCCTTTTGCTCTTCTATTTTCGTCGCTCCCTCTTCCGAAAGTTGAAAAACATGATCGTCAACATTGATTCCTTCCGCTTCCATAGCCTCGCGTAGACGTGATTGTATCTCTGGCTTATTGCCTGTTGTTACCAATCCACGTTTCTCCAACTCGTTTTTGAGTTGCTGGATCTTCAATTCATTAAACTTTATCCTTCCAATGTCCTTGTTATCTTGCAATATCCCTGTTGCCTTTACAATGTCCTTGTTATCCTGTATTTATTTAACAATACCGCTTCTGACACCAATTGTGACGAATTCGATGATTCCTTGATTATTTTCCCTGAGTTCGCTTACTGTACGTTAAATAAAACACTCCGATTCTGCTTAATAAGTAGTACGCTTTATTTAGTACTAAAACCGTAGTACAATATCGCGGGTTAATTCACTGTTCAGTACTTCACTGTACAACACTTCAAAATAAACTGAATGGAGTGCGTTGTCTTTGCGCGGTTTATATAACCTAGCAGACAGCAGCTTCACGACCTAGAAATGTCTACACATTTCTGGTTTATTCGTGCAACAGTGTTCTCGAAAGGTTTATCTATCGTCATCTCCTCTTTGTGCCACATTCGCAAACATGCGAGCTGCCTCTCCCTCTCTCGCTCTCACGTCATGTATCTAAACAGCTGTAGTTGCGATAGTGACTCTAGTGGTGGAAATACGCTAGAGTTGGGAGATGAGCGATTCTTGAGAACATTCGCCGCAATATAAATATTTGCCAATCTTAAACCCATACTAAATATGCATAAATATTTATGAAATGCATATGGATTTGTTGGCATACCTCTAAGGCAGTGCACAATTATCTAATATATAACCAATCCTGCTTCATTTATCTCTAATAAGCGAATGAAAATTTCTCATGCCACTTGAATTGGTTACTTGACAATCAATTTGTACATAAGGCGATAGGCCAGTGGGAAGCGTCGGGGGTAGTGGTCGAGCCGTTAATGGTTCAAGTACAGCTATCGGCCACATTTTTTTTTATTTTTTGTCATTGAAAATTGTTTTTATTTTTTCAATATATAAATATTTCTTATCTTGACTTTTTCAAAATTTGTATGTTTGTGATCTCTATTTTCGAGAAAAAAAAATTGCTGTGAATATTTTTAGTTGACGGAAAGCCATATAAAATAATAATTTTAGGTCATAAATATGCATACATACCACCCATTATAGAAATGTGATAACCGCTTATTCAATTTGGGTTTTTTGTCTAATTTTTGATGATATAAGATCGAAGTTGCGAAATTTTTTCAAACACAGTAGTCTATTTATCGGACTTCGGTAGATTACTTCTATAAATTTTCGTGATTTCTACCGTTTGAGACAAAGTTGCTGATAGACTCCCTATTTAAAATATAAAAATCGACAACATATTTAATATGTACTTAAGTTTTGAACTAAATCAAGTGGTTAGCGGTCGTCTTAAATTTTACTGAAGGCAACAACTGATTTCTATTCATACGTACATATGTATTAACTTTTAAAAGGGCAGATTTACAACCCGAGTGGGGCTCGGAGGCTAGACCAAATTGAATAGAAAAATCAATATATATTTTTTCTTTAAATCAAATACAAAATCCATATAAAGTGTCTTAAATATTGCTAAGTTATGGTTAAAGAAAAAAGCTAGAAAATCCTCAAACTTTTTTTGACTTAACCAGAATTTGTAATTTACCCCCTCTAAAAAGATTTAAAAACACGCCATGTATAATAAATTTCTATAAATAGAACTCATATTTCTGCAAAATAACCTTTCAATCTTTCACTCAACAAGCTCCTCCTTTTATTAGAGAAACTATTTTCATTCTCTCGCTCATTGCCCATACAGCTTGAATTGGTGATTTGACAATGAATTCGTAAATAAAGCAGTAGAGCAGTGGTTAGCGCATCGGATAGCGAACTGTTGTTGGTTCGAGAACAGCTCCGGGCTACATTTTTTTTTTTCATTGAAAATAGTTTTTTCGTTTTTAAAACATCTTTAGGTATATGAGTATTTCTAATCTTGATTTTTTATAAGCTCATTAAATTTTCATAAGACATATTTTTATATTTGTGATATTTTTTTCGGAAAAAAACTTACTGCGAATATTTTCATAAATATACATACATACATACCCGCTTATACAATTTGGGTTTTTTGGTAAGTTTTTCCAAAAATTAAATTTTTTTTAAACATACCCTCATATTCATAAAAAATAAAAAAGCTTTTTAAAATGACATTTTCATACAAATTTTGAATAGTAAGAGCTTACTAAACGAAGGCTAGATTTTGGCCGATTTTACCACTTTGAATACATTTTTTTTTTAAATCAAATCAAAAATCAATTTAAAATGTCTTCTAAATATTGCTAAGTTATAGATAAAGAAAAAAGCTAGAAAAACCTTTAACTGTTTTTGCAAAAGCCTAGATTTGCCCTAACCAGCATTTGTAATTTACCAACACTAAAAAGATGAAAAGAAGCCATGTATAATAAATTTCTATAAATAAAACTCATATTTCTACAAAATGAATTTCATTTTTTCACTCAATAAGCTCCTCCTATTATTAGAGAAATTATTTTCACTCCCTCGCTCATTGAGTACTTATATTAATAGTCAACAGCCCGATTCCCAATTTGTTATACCTAACAATTGTTATTGTTAAATAGAATAGAATTTTGTCACTTTAAATTGCTATCGTATGCACAGCCAACAATGACAAAAGGAAAGCTTTTTTTATTCACCATATTCACCAAAAGCTTTTCAAAGAAAAGAATGTTAAAAAATTTGTCAAAACTTTATTAATTTTTGAGAAAATTTGTAAATCTTTGTTCCGGAAATTTAGTTTTTGTACGGCAGAGGGCTGGAAAATCATACATCTAGTGGCCCACTGTCATCCCGAGGATTGCAGCGGAGGCACGAGTAATATGTTCCGTTTCGCATGCGGCCCAGTTTTCCATGACATCAAAGCCGCTGTACGTTGCGCCTGAAGGTCCGGCTGAAGATGTACGTATACAGTAATACCCTGTATGCGTTCTAAAATGTGTAACTTAACATATGTACATTCGCTGAGCTCGCGAGCATATGAGTCGTTCAGTGGATAAAGGGAATGAGTCCAAAAATTTTAAATGGTGAAAAACGACAAAATAACGTACACAAAAACGACAGAACGCCAAAAATGGATTCATTCGCTTTATGCACTGAACGACTCAATTACCTCGAGCATCTAAAATAAGTGCGGTAATTGATTCGCAACAACCATGCAACAACAACGACACAACGTGGGTTAGGGGTTTAGAACATGCCCGAGGTAGGCATAACGGTCGTAAGAGGCGACTAATATGCACATAGGTAATTGACGTGCTCCTCGATGGTTGATCTACGGATATGATGCCTCTCACCTCTCATTACCCATCTTCTCCTTCCTCACGGATGGAGGGATGCCATGACCTAGAAGGTTTCACTGGTCATACCAAATCGCTACCACGACAGTCGGGCAGTACCGCAAGGGAGTACCGCAGCGTACCGGGGTCATATCCGGCCAAGGACTGTCAACTTCGGCATCACTCCCCAAAACCTTCCGGGAGTGTTTTGCTGTTAACAACAACAACAACACAGAACGCCAAAAATGGACTCATTCCCTTTATCCACTGAACGACTCATCAGAACATGGTCAAGAGTGTTGCAGAGATTCTTACTCTCCACAGGGCGATTTGAATCCGTCCGTGCAAACTAAGCTTCTTTTAGACATGATTTAATCGCCCCTGTCATAGCATTACAGTCGGTAAGTTGCTCTGAGCCAGTTCTGAGAAAGCGAGCCAACTCATCGACCATTTCGTGCACCTGTATGTTACGGTTCTCTTGCACCCATATTAATGATATAATGTGTCGACTTGCCATGTTCAAGTTCTCTCTCTGTACTGACCAGCCGGGCTTTAGTTCTGAATCGAGGGCAGCAACACCTAGTAGATAGTGTATGTATGTGGATCTCTGAAGAAAATACATTCGCTGAGTCCGTGAGACCCATAGATAAGTACATGGCAGGGAGTGTGCGGACTCGCAAATGAATGTCCCATATTTACAATCTTTCCGCGATGGCGAAACAATTTTGAAAGGAAGAGAAGGTGGGTAAAAAAGATTTTCGTCCTGCTGATAGCGAGCACTAGCTTTGTCTTTGGGGTCTCATTCGTGAAATCGTCAAATTTTCACATTGGGGTAATTTTGGAATAATTTTGGGGTCGTATTGGGGTAATTTTAGAATCATTTTGGATTAATTTTCACATCATTTTGGTACTACATTGCGACCATTTGACCCCAAACTGACCCTAGTATTACCCCAAAATTACTCTAAAATGACCCCAAAATAACCTCGAGCTGATCCCAGATTGACCCCCAAAATTATTCTAAAATGACCCCAAAACTATTCCAAAATGACCCCAAAAAAAATATTTCAACCTTGTCACGTTCTAAATAGGTCATAACAAAAAGAATAACAATTGATATGAAAAGAGCTTTTGAATTTTTCCAAGCATACCAAATCATAACTATTGTCACAATTATAACAATAGTCATTGAGGTGAATTTTGTTATGGTTCAAGCATAGGGCTGTAAATTTGTTGTTGGTATATTGTTAATTTTTAAAATTCTGATTCTCATAAAGCCTAATTGCAGAATTTGATAACTACTTTGTGCATAAGGTAATGGCGCGGCGGTGAGCGTATGGAATACCGTGTGCACAGGTGTAAGACCCGGTTGCGGAATTTTTTTTTTTCTAAAATTATGTTTTTTAACATTTAAAAACCTTTAATCTTAACTATTACAATTTATTTAACCTAATATTTTTTGTTCTTCACCTGCTCAAAACGATCGCATAAATTAGTAGCTATTTGTTAAGCACAATCTCATCATTCCATTAATCAAGCGCAACATAAAATCTCGAAAACCGAATATTTGCATGGCATTTGCCATAAATAATTTTGGAAAGGGCTGCTATAATTTAATATTTTTATTATATAATAACATTTGAATTCTATGATGGCCTCATTTTGACTATATATGAGTGTTTAAGGTGTACATACATTTAAGTTGTTCGAGGACGGCCACGAGCCTAAAGGCGGCTATTGACAAAAAGTTGATCAGATGTTTGAATAAGTTCAACTATATTAAATTGGTCGAGTTTCGACCACGGGATATACTAGTACATATTAAACGCTGTACGAAAAGAGCTAATGGTCACACAGAACGTGTAAATCGTACGTTAATATCTATGTTACGTACAACTACAACAAATGATAAGCGATGGGATCTACATATGATGAATTTCATATCACACCCAATATGCATTGAACCCGACCACCTCAGAATTTGATGAAATTTTGCATAGAGGTACATCTTACCTACCCAAACACACCCTCATTTTTAGATATTGCATTTTCGAATGTGGGCGTGGCAAGGTATCGAAATATTCGAAAAATGACGATAATAGGTACTTTAAAGTGTGATTCCTACGGAATGGCTTTACCGATTTCAAAGAACTTCATACCATTAGAAAGGTATTGAAATAAGCTTTCAAAAAAATACACTGTAAAAATTTTTTAGTACACTGAAAAAAAAATGTTTTCCAAATAAACTGAAGAAACACTTCAATGATCAAGCGATTTTGAAAAATAAAATTTTATTTTAGAAAGGTCTATTCAATATATATGCGGTTTTTTTTTTTTAATTTATTTAAGTAAATTTATTTTACTAATCAACCGATTTCAAAAATTGTTATACCGTTAGAAAGGTAATAAAATCAATTTTGAAAACATATACTGTAAAGATTCTATATTACACTGAAAAAAATTTGATATTATTGTGTGACAAAAAAAGGTACCTAGCTATACCTTGGAAGTTATACAGATACAGATACCATGACTAAGTATTCTAATAGATTCGAACAAGAATCGTATTATCAAATTTTTCAGACACGAACAATAAATTGACGTACACTTGATAAAGTTAATTTATTTATTTTTATTTATTTAGATTTAATATACAACTTTGCGCAGCTCATACTGCTGACTTCCGGAGTATTTGCTTTCTCAAGTACATTCAGCCGCCGACCTTTTCCTTGTATGTGAAATATTCGAGCCGTTGTTTTGATGTTAGCTGGGGTGCACCCCACTGGAATACAAAATTTTTTACAGTGTATTTTTTTCAAAAGCTGATTTAAATACCTTTCTAACAGTATACAAATCTTTGAAAACGGTTCATTAGTTTGAGCTTGATATCAAAATATCTGAAAGTAACCAAGAGATGCATTTACTTAAGGAAATTTAAAAAAAAAGAAATAAAACCGCATTTTAGTTTTCAGATATGTTATATATATTGAATAGACCTTTCTAAAATAAAATTTTATTTTTCAAAATCGCTTGATCTTTGCAGTGTTTTTTCAGTTTATTTGGAAAACATATTTTGGAAAACATTTTTTTTTCAGTGTACTAAAAAATTTTTACAGTGTATTTTTTTGAAAGCTTATTTCATTTCCCAGCGTAACGTAACGTCCGCAACGTTTGAACGATTTTTTTGAATTTTGAGTAAGAAGTATCGTGAAAACTGGAGCCATTATATTATTTATGGACGTATTTTAGGACCTGCTGTCGGTTAAAGTATGTTGCAGACGATAGCATAGTATGATGTCGCTGTCATAGCCACCTAAACTGCGTTGCGAACGTTACTCAAAATGGAAGTAGTGTTAAGGCAACTAGGTAAATTAGCAATTTTCTTCCAATTTCGAAGTATTAAGAAAATACCTTTAAGGATAAATTAAAGATGAATGTAGTGTTGGGGACGTTACGTTGCGGACGTTATTTACTAGTAAAAAAACCGAATTTTTTCAATACCAAAAAAAAAATGTTGGTTCACTTTTTCTGGGAAACACCCATATATTAAATAGACCTTTAAAAATTTTTTTTTTTAAATCGCTTGGTCTTTGAAGTGTTTCCCAGTTTGAAAAAAAAATTGAAAAAAAACAAAAAAAATTGTTTTCCAGTGTAATATAGAATCTTTACAGTATATGTTTTCAAAAGGTGATTTTAATACCTTTCTAACGGTATAACAAATCGGTTGATTAGTTTATGCGTGATATCAAAATATGAGAAAGTAACCAAGAGATGTATTTAGTTAAATAAATTTAAAAAGAAAAAAAACCGCATTTTAGCTTTCAGATATGTTATATATATTGAATCATCATCATCATTTATTGGCGCTTAACCGCCTAAGCGATTTTGGCCGTCGCCTATCAAAGCACGCCAGTCATTCCTTTTTAGCGATAACTGACGCCAATTGGAAACCCCAAGGGAGTTCAAGTCATCCTCCACCTGTTGTTTCCATCTCAGTCGAGGCCTCCCCCTTCCTCTGCTGCCGAATTCGGGTGACGATTGGAAAACCTTCTGGGCTGGAGCTTCTTTGTCCATTCGCATGACGTGACCCAGCCAGCGGAGCCTTTGGGCTTTAATTCGCTGGACTATGGTCAGATCTGCGTAAAGCTCGTACAGCTCATCGTTAAATCTCCTTCGATACTCGCCGTCGGCATCACGGGAAGGACCATAAATCTTCCGGAGAACTTTTCTCTCAAATACTCCAAGGGCCATCTCATCTTTTCTTGACATTGTCCATGAATCTGAGCCATACATCAGGACAGGTATGATGAGAGACTTATAGAGCGCGATCTTTGTTCTTCGAGAGAGGACTTTACTTCTCAATTGCCTACTCAGTCCAAAGTAGCACTTGTTCGCAAGAGTGATTCTCCGTTGGATTTCTAGACTGATATTATTTTCGGTGTTAATGCTGGTTCCCAAATAGACGAAGTCCCTCACAGTTTCAAATTTGTAACTATCAACAGTGACGTGGCTGCCAAGGCGCAGGTGCGCCGATTCTTTCTTTGATGACAGCAAATACTTCGTCTTGTCCTCGTTGACCGCAAGACCCACTTTTTTCGCTTCTTTATCCAGTCCAGAGAAGGCAGCGCTTACGGCGCGGTTGTTAAGGCCAATGATATCAATATCATCGGCATACGCCAGCAATTGCACGCTCTTGTAAAAGATTGTACCATTGCGGTTTAGCTCTGCTGCTCGAATTATCTTCTCCAGCATCAGGTTGAAGAAATCGCACGAAAGGGAGTCGCCCTGTCTGAAGCCTCGTTTGGTTTCAAATGGCTCAGAGAGGTCCTTCCCGACTCTGACGGAGCTGTTAGTATTGCTCAACGTCATTTAGCAAAGCCGTATAAGCTTTGCAGGGAAGTCAAATTCAGACATGGCGGCATACAGGCAACTCCTTTTTGCGCTGTCAAAAGCGGCTTTGAAATCGACAAAGAGATGGTGTGTGTCGATTCTTTTATCATGGGTCTTCTCCAGGATTTGGCGTATCGTGAAAATCTGGTCGATGGTAGACTTACCAGGTCTAAAGCCACACTGATAAGGTCCAATCAGCTTGTCTACGATGGGCTTCAGTCTTTCACACAATACGCTAGAAAGAACCTTATATGCGATATTAAGAAGGCTGATTCCGCGGTAGTTGGTGCGGTTAGCGGGATCGCCTTTCTTGTGGATTGGGCAGAGCACACTTAAATTCCAATCTGGAGGCATGCACTCGTCTGACCATATTCTGCATAAGAGCTGATGCATGCTTTTTACCAGCTCTTCGCCTCCGTGTTTGAACAGCTCGGCGGGTAGTCCGTCTTTTCCAGGCGCTTTGTTGTTTTTGAGCCGGGATATAGCTATCCTCACTTCATCATAGTCAGGTGGTGGGACGACTTTTCCATCGTCAGGGATTGGGGTATCGGGTTCGACGTCTCCCTCGCAATTTAGCAGTGAGGAGAAGTGCTCCCTCCATAATTTAAGTACACTCTGTACGTCGGTTACCAGGTCGCCATTATTGTCCTTACAGGAACTTGCCCCGGTCTTAAAACCTTCCGTCATCCGCCGGATCTTTTCATAGAATTTTCGGGCATCATTCCTGTCAGCCAGCATCTCAAGCTCCTCACACTCACGCCTTTCGGCCTCACGTTTCTTTTTTCTGAAAAGGCGTCTCTCTTCCTTCTTTGCCTCACGATAGCGTTGCCATACACTGCGGGTTGCGCCCGTTCGCAACGTCTCCCTGTAGGCAGCGTCCTTTTTGTCCGAGGCAGTGCTGCATTCCTCATCGTACCAGTTGTTTTTGCGGGCTCGCTGGAACCCTATAGTGGCCTCAGCGGCGGTACGTAATGAGTGAGAGATATGCTTCCATTGCTCGGTTGCATCGTTAGGTCGAGGATTGCTCTCCGATAGCAGTTGTGAGAGTCGGGTGGAGAAATTGTCAGCTGTCTGTGTCGTGCGCAGCTTCTCGACGTCAAACTTTCCTTCCGTTACTGTGCGCACTTTCTTTGCTACACAGAGGCGTGTGCGTATCTTGGCTGCAACAAGATAATGGTCCGAGTCGATATTGGGACCACGAAGGGTACGCACGTCCAGAACGGTGGAGCTATGTCTGCCGTCGATCATGACATGATCAATCTGGTTTCTTGTTCTTTGATCAGGAGACAGCCATGTGGCTTGGTGTATTCGTTTATGCTGGAACCTGGTACTACTGATGACCATATTGCGAGCAGCGGCGAAATCAATCAACCTAGTGCCGTTGGGGGATGTTATATCATGGAGACTAAATTTTCCAACTGTTGGACCAAAGACTCCTTCCTTGCCCACCTTCGCATTAAAGTCGCCGAGCACGATTTTGATATCATGTTGGGGGCAGCGATCATAAGTCTGTTCAAGTTTATCGTAGAAGGAGTCCTTCTCTGCGTCGTCCGTCTCCTCAGTCGGCGCATAGGCGCAGATAAATGTTATGTTGAAAAATTTCGCTTTGATGCGGATCGCAGCGAGACGCTCGTCCACGGGGGTGAACGCTAGTACTTGGCGGCGAAGTCTCTTTCCCACCACGAATCCTACACCACGCGCTTTGCCGCGTGTCTGGCCACTGTAGTATACGTCACAAGGTCCGATGGTCGTCTTTCCTTGTCCCGTCCATCGCATTTCCTGCAGGGCGGTGATGTCAGCCTTTGCGTTAACGAGGACATCAACCAGTCGGGCAGCGGTACCGTCCCTTGAAAGGGTCCGGACATTCCCGGTACATGCCCTAATATCCAAATCATTATGCCTTATTCGTTTTGCCGTCAACATTAAAGGGGGTTCTCATCCGAGGCTTTAATACATTTTTCATTGGACTAAATTTTTTACGTGGCGGGTCCCAAACCCAGCGCACAACCCGTTTCGGGGTTTTTGGAAAATATTTACACATTTATATAGCGAGCCGCTTGCTTCAAGAGAGACGCCCGCTTGCAGCCGCACCTCATGGTGAACAGACGCTGCGCAAAAAACCTCGGTGAGCCCTTAAACCAAGTATGTCAGAGTGGCCCCACCGGGGCTCTCTCTCTTATATATATATGTATATTGAATAGCCTTTCTAAAATAAAATTTTATTTTTCAAAATCGCTTGATCTTTGCAGTGTTTTTTCAGTTTATTTGGAAAACATATTTTGGAAAACATTTTTTTTCAGTGTACTAAAAAATTTTTACAGTGTATTTTTTTGAAAGCTTATTTCAATACCTTTCTAATGGTATGAAGATCTTTGAAATCGGTAAAGCCATTCCGTAGTAATCACACTTTAAAGTACCTATTATCGTCATTTTTCGAATATTTCGATACCTTCGAAAATGTAATTTCTAAAAATGAGGATGTGTTTGGGTAGGTAAGATTGGCGAGATTTACAATGGTCTCTCAATACAATTAAAAATGATGCTACGGGCAAAACACCTCAGGAGCTACTTTTTGGTTATCAACTACGTGATACGTTACGCAACAAAATTATTCTTGCACTCCAGTCTTTAGATGTTGAATTCATTAGGAAAACAGCTACTGAGAGAATCGCAATTCAACGTGAAAAGTCAAAACAAAGATTTGATCGTTGTCATAATAAACCAACTGAATATAAGAAGGGTGATATTGTCTTAGCTGAAAGCGAATTAAGCAGTACAGGCGAATCACGTAAATTGGAACCACGATTTAAAGGACCTTTCATTATTTATAAAGTACTTGGCAGTGACCGTTATGTAATCAAAGATATACGTGCAACTTGCAGGACGAGGAAACCATATTCCACAGTATTTGCATGAGAGAAGTTAAAACCGTTTAATTCTATGATACCTGACGATGATAACGAAAGTATCTACCGTCCTATTAAAGAATGTGGGTATCTACATTCTAGCTCAAACCGAAATATTCAACAAAACGTGTTTATATCTGGGCTTTTTGAGATATTTTATTTTTGCAATCAAAATTTACCGATTTAGACTATTTTTGATGTGATCTTTCCATTTATGCAAAAAAAAACATTGATTTCGGCTTCTGTATATGCGAAACTGTGGATACTGCACTCTATTCAAAGCAAAATTTGTTAGAAAACCTATTCAATAGCAGTATATACGCAGATACTGCTTTTTAGTAGGAAAGGCGCACTCAAAATGAATAGTTTCCTACTGATGAACTAGGATATCTACAGATTTATAATAATAATAAGTAATTATTAAGCACAGTATGCAGATACGTTACTCTCGAACACCAAAAAATTGATTCGAGCCTACTAAAGAACGTGGGTATGTACATACTGCTATTAATAAAAGGAACCCCATCATCAAAAAGCTGAGACTCCTATTTAAAAAAGCAGTATCTACAAATAATATTGCAGATACGTCGCTTTAGAGTAGGAAACCGGCTTTTATTTCAACCTGTTTCCTATTAAAAAGGGAGATACTGCGGGATTTTTGTACATACCCACATTTTTTATTAGGATTTCTGGAAAATTTATGTAGATACTGCAAATGAAGGAATTTAAATCAGCAATAACTTCATATTCCCTTGCAATGTGCAAAATTTTTTTGCATGAATAAATTTGGATTTTAAATACGCGTTCGCCTATATAACTAACTAATTTTCGAAAAAATATGTAGATACCCACATTCTTAAATAGGACGGCAGTATTGATAGTGAACTAATTGGACCCCCCACTTTTGAAGTTTTAAAAAAATTGGTTTCAATAACAATTACATAGGATAATTGGAATGGCCACATGCCTTGGAAAATTTATACAAAATCTCTCAGAAATAACTTCGCCCTTTCGTAAGCTACTTCAAAAAAATGTAACATGGTGTTGGACTCTTGAACACGACAACGCTTTTGAGAAATTAAAAAAATCTATAGCCTCAATTCCCGTACTTAAATTCTATGATCCACATCTAGACGTGACGCTTCTAGTAGACGCCAGCAAATCTAGTGTAGGCGCTGCACTACTTCAAAACTGCCAACCAGTAGCGTATGCATCAAAAGTATTAACTGCAACACAATAAAGATATGCTCAAATCGAGAAAGAAGCAACAGCGATCCGATTTGGTTTGAAAAATTTCACCAATATATATATGAAAAAAAAAGGTGAACCCCCCCACTTTGAAATGAATATATAATCGACATACGTCGAACAACCGGAATTATTTCCAAA
The DNA here is from genome assembly GCA_964058755.1 of Campiglossa producta. Classification (NCBI taxonomy): domain Eukaryota; kingdom Metazoa; phylum Arthropoda; class Insecta; order Diptera; family Tephritidae; genus Campiglossa; species Campiglossa producta. The sequence continues at coordinate 33,373,845 of CAXKVI010000005.1, read as the reverse complement.
ACCAACTGATCACAAACCGCTTGAAACTATATTTAAAAAACCTATACACGCCGCATCGACTCAGCTGCAAAAAATTATACTGAACGTTATTCCATATAATCCAAAAATAATATACAGGAAGGGTACCGAGATAAAATTAGCAGACGCACTAAGCAGAGATTGCAAAGATGTTGCAAGTAACGAACCAGAAGATGATGTTCAAGTTTTAGCGATTTCACAGCAAATGTCACAAAGCTAAAAGTAGAAACTTCCAAAGACGCAGAGCTGCAATCCTTAATTCAATTTATAACCTCCGGCTGGTCATCATCCATTAAAGATCTAAGTCATTCTGTGCGACCATACTGAAACTTTCGCGAGGACCTGACAATGGAAGACAAAGTCGTTAGAAAAGGAACGAAAATGATTATACCAAAATCAATGCCGAAAGATATGATACGCAAAATCCATGAAGGCCACTTAGGCATACAACGCTGCTTAAATCGTGGCCGAGCAGCCGTATTCTGGATTGGCATGCAAAAGGATATATGTACATGACATCATCGAACATTGCAGCATTTGTCAATCAGTCATCGAATGCAAAGGACCAATTACACTATCCGACAAATTTTCAAAAATTTACAACTCCACGACATTTGATACATGATTCCTATGTAAAATTTCCTGCTGATTCCACATATGTAAACATTTGATTTAAAAGTAGAACAGTTTTTGAGATATTTTGAAATTTCAGTTTTTGAGATAAAAAAAAGTAGGACTACTAATTCGCCAATATCTCCGCTAATACTGCTTCGATTTTTATGCTGTTTCACTTTATCAGGAGAGGATAAAATACTGTTTTTACCTTGTAAAATTTCTTTTAATCGGTTTTGAAGTGACGAAGTTATAGCGAATACAAAAAAAAATTTTGTGCAAATTTTCACTTTTTTTTCTATATTCATCATTTTGTATGTAATTTTTCTAAGTGAAATATTCCATTAATTCCTGTTTTTACACCGTGAGTCAATAGCCTGTTAATTACGGAACATTTTGACACTTACCAGATTATAATCAGTAGAAAAATGATAATAGTGAAAAAAACCATATATGATTTTTCATTGAACCTCTAATGGCGATATGTTGCTTAATTACACTATTCGACAAATTTTCAAAAATTTACATTTCCACGACATTTGATACGTGATTCCTATGTAAAATTGCCTGCTGATTCCAAATATGTAAACATTTGATTTAAAAGTGGAACAGTTTTCGAGATATTTTGAAATTTCAGTTTTTGAGATAAAAAAAAAAGTAGGACTACTAATTCGTCAATATCTCCGCTAATACTGCTTCGATTTTTATGCTGTTTCACTTTATCAGGAGAGGATAGAGGCTGGTGCAGCAAAACAGCCTTTAAACTAAGTTTACTATTGTTAATAAATATACGCCATTCACTAGACTGATACGTGTCACCTAACTCTTTTAACAAACCGTTTATATCGTTGCAATAGCAAATATTGTCTTCTTTGGAGTAATATTTCTCAAAACGTTTATGGCGATTCCTGTAGTATGTTACTTTGACTTCAGGAGTCAGAAATCCGCGTTCTTTCAACCTTGACGCAAATAGCTCTGATTTGTCCTTTGTTAATCCCAAATCTCTGATCCAGTCATTCAATTCGGGTTGTGTAAGCGGTTTATTAACAATTTCTGCTTCAAAATCAGATTCACCTGTTTCACTTACTTCGGGCTCCTCTTGTTGATTTGAACAAGCAGGATAAGAATCGTCTGAGGAATGCGGGATCGGCCTCGTGAAAGAGTGCACGTTGGCATACTTAACATTACGATGGCGCCCATTCTTATTGGCTTCGGTTAAGCAAAAATAGCAATCAACTTCATGACTCATGGGTGGACGCCATATTGCGGGAACCGAAAATGGTAAATGTTGCCTATCGTAATTCAAATAAATACATAAATAAGTTAAAAAATAAATACCGAAAACTCGCACTTACTTTACACCAGACTTCCAGTTACTTAAGTTTACTCTGCAAGTGTCACACAAAACATTCCGTGCCCATGGTTTGTAAGTGTTTTGCGGAACAATATTAAAATATTCACGAAAAGTGGCTTGTAGTCTTTCATTAAAACTTCTAGCCGATGTAAAAATATATCTTCCACACATATAACAGAACTTATTTTTTGGGTTTTTGCACTTATATGTACGCTCATTATTACACATTGCTCACGTAAACACAATTCACTTCATATGTTGAAAAAAATACCGGTAGTAAAATCAAATTTATTTTCCAAAACAGGGGAAAACTTTTATATATTACAACCAGACCCGTTTTATTTTTTAATAATCGTCGCAATAAAAATTGTGCGACCACAGTGTCAATGACGATTTGATCAAAAGCTATGACAAAGTAGGCTAAGTTAAAATTTGATGACTATTTCACTTAGAAAAGCTACGTAAATGAAGATGGATATCGAAAAAAAGTGAAATTTTTTTTTTGTATTCTCTATAACTTCGTCACTTCAAAACCGATTAAGATAAATTTTACAAATCGAAGCAGTATTAGCGGAGATATTGACGAATTAGTAGTCCTACTTTTTTTTATCTCAAAAACTGAAATTTCAAAATATCTCGAAAACTGTTCCACTTTTAAATCAAATGTTTACATATTTGGAATCAGCAGGAAATTTTACATAGGAATCACGTATCAAATGTCGTGGAAATGTAAGTTTTTGAAAATTTGTCGAATAGTGTAATTAAGCAACATATCGCCATTAGAGGTTCAATGAAAAATCATATATGAGTTTTTTCACTAAATCTCTTATAACATTATCATTTTTCTACTGATTATAATCTGGTAAGTGTCAAAATGTTCCGTAATGAACAGGCTATTGACTCACGGTGTAAAAACAGGAATTAATGGAATATTTCACTTAGAAAAATTACATACAAAATGATGAATATAGAAAAAAAAGTGAAAATTTTCACAAATTTTTTTTTTTGTATTCGCTATAACTTCGTCACTTCAAAACCGATTAAAATAAATTTTACAAGGTAAAAACAGTATTTTATCCTCTCCTGATAAAGTGAAACAGCATAAAAATCGAAGCAGTATTAGCGGAGATATTGACGAATTAGTAGTCCTACTTTTTTTTTTTATCTCAAAAACTGAAATTTCAAAATATCTCAAAAACTCATAAATACGACCGCCGAATGCACCTCTCTATCGAAGAAGATGGTTTCAAACTTCTAAAACGATCCCCGCTAAACCGTATGGTTACTGACGCCAAATCAATTATCAAAAAAATTTGCGAAGTTTTTAAGACCAATAAATACACCTTGTTGGTGCCCAATCCTAGTGTACCAAAAATGTACGGTTTACCAAAGGTCCATAAGGAAGGAGAAAAGATGCGGAAAATCGTCTCCAATACATCATCACCGTTGGTTCGCGTCGCAAAATGGTTGGTAGCTGAGTTGAGCAAATATGGAAATTTTGATGGCGCTAGCATAAAAAACACCTTCGAATTTGTCAACAGGACCAAAGAAATAGAAATCCAGGAAGGTGAAATTTGTGCATCCTTCGACGTCACAGCATTGTTTCCGAGCATCCCAGTTGATATTGCTATAGAGTCTCTTCGAAAACATCTGGAAAACAAACAAGCCAACCCGGATGAAATAAAAGTTTTAATTGAAGCATCGCAGATTTGTATGTCCCACAATTGTTTCGCCTTCAGAGATAAGTTCTATTCCAATGACTTCGGTACCAGCATGGGAAACCCACTGTCACCACTGATTGCAGAAGCATTCATGACCAAATTCGAAAGCGATTTAAAAGCAGAAGGTGTCTTACCTCGAATTTGGATCAGATACGTCGACGATGTGTTTTGCATAATTAAAAAACAAGAACTTCAACACACATTGGACACAATAAACAACAAATACGACAGCATAAAATTCACATTTGAAGTGGAAGATGATCAAAACTCCATAAATTTCTTAGACCTGAAATGCACAAGATTGAATAATAAAATTGTATATGCTGTATATCGAAAACCCACCTCAACTGACCGTTTAATCACAAGTGATTCGTTCTGCCCCTATCAAACCAAAATAGCTTCATTTCATTCATTGGTTTATCGCCTTGTCAATTTACCACTCTCCGTCACTAATTACAAAAACGAGTATACAAAAATTATTGATCTCGCAACTACCAATGGCTTTGACAAGAAACTCATCGATAAACTGATAAAAAAACATTCCAACTTACACTACAAAAACAATTTAACTACTCTCTTCGCTCAAAATAAAGAAATTAAAACAAACAAATTAATACGCATACCATTTAGTTATTGCCCTGCCATCACCAATAATTTAACAAATATATTTGAAAAGAATGAAATGAAAATCGTATACACAAACAACAACAAATTAAAAAACATTTTGGGCTCCACAAAAGATATTGTCCCAATGCTTGAGCGCAGCGGCATTTACCAAATAAGTTGCCTGGGTTGCGATGCAAAATATGTTGGACAAACTCGAAGGCAAATCTCTGTTCGTTTCAAAGAGCACGAAAGGCACGCCGCCAACAAACAAATTCATCTGTCAGCAGTAGCAGCGCACATTCACACCACAAACGACGATAGCCCAACAAAGCACAGCATTGGCACTGCAGAGGAGAGTATTAGCTTAATAAAAGCGGTGCACAACAACAGAAAGTTAGACGCTTACGAATCTCTCTACATCACAAAAACGAAGAATGCCATGAATGCTGACAACGGGAACATAAACTCCCCTCTTTTTTCGTTAATTTAGCACATACATACATATGTACATTGGTTTGTAATTGTTGTAATTTTGATAATTTTTCTATTTTGTGGTTTTTGTTTATATTCTTGACTCTTTGTTTTTAGTAGCGCGTCGCTGATGATGGGCAGCATGTCTGTCCGAAATGCATACGTTGTGCCAAATAAAAAATAAGTATATTTGTTTATAGTGTACTATTGTTGTGTTTTTTATTTGACAAACTTATTTTGTAGTCAATAAAGGAATTTGACAAAAAAACAATTTATGTGTTGATAGACTACAAATTTTCGGTTGGACTATTTCAATAAATAAATAGTCCTAACACAGTTTATCTCAAAAACTGTTCTATTTTTGAACTTTCTGATTACATATTTGGAATCAGCAAACAATTCTACATAAGATTCATGTATCAAATGTCGTGGAGTTTTTTTTGTCGGATAGTGTTACTGATGAAGGAAATTCCAACACTCCCTTGGGAAATCGTGGCGACAGACCTTTTCATATTTCACGACAACACCTACCTACTAGTAGTAGACAGCTACTCCACGGTATCTAATGGTCAGAACGGATGACGGAAAGCTTCTAAGGCAGAATACGATTCACATTCATCCGACAAAATATACAATTAAAACCGCACCGACGGTAGTGTAAACCCCAGATCTGCTTTAAACCTCAGCACAAGTGTATCATCATCACAGCAACCACCAGCTTCAACATAACACGTACAAAGCGAATAGCACTTGGTAACACCATCGACCGCATCACCAGGCAAAGTAGACAAACCGAAACTTTCCAAATATGGGCGGCCTACAGAATTTTATAAAGCATAGAAAACAATGAAATCAATTGTAAAACGTTAAATTTGGGTGAACTCGAATTACACTTAAATATAATTTCAATAAATTTTTCCATTTACTTTTCAATTACTTACGTATTTAAAAAAAAAAAAATTAAGCAGGGGAAGATGTTATACGTGTATGAAGAATAGATTGGCCTAAAATGGCGCCAAAATCTGTAAATTCCACATCGTCTGGGACGCTGTCCTGATGACGAATCACTTTAGTTTGAAATCCTAGCTGAGCCTTTTTGGAAAATATGCAATTTTTTTTAGTATATAACACATTGCTCCTAAAGGGTTAATTGGAAAGAAACAACTCAGCTAAAAACTTAAAGTTCCAATTCGTTGATAATGTCATCCGTTGAAAATACCGTTTGAGTTGAGATCCTAGCGACCATCCTTTTGAGAATATGCACATTAGGGTGATTCAAAAAAAATGTCGCCTTGATCTTACCCCCTAAAAAGTTAGGTATTAATGAGAAAATAAGCCTTGCGAAAACTTAACCCTTAGGGGTGGCTATTTTTTCGTCCTTTCCCATACATTTTGTATGGGGAAAAATGGCATTTTTTTTTCAAAGTGAATTTTCTTTTAATTTTTGAAACTTCTTTCAAAATATTTTTACATACTCTTAAAGTTGAAGCTTTGAAGCTTCCAAAACGGTAAGCCATGTGCGATTATCTTATCTCTTAAAATAACTACAGCCATTTAAAAAAAAATGACTGAGTTTTGTACTGTTGCACACACATACACAGTAACACGTATAAAATCTAGTAAGTTTCGAATGACTGTAATTATTTTAATAGTTAAGATAATCGCACATGGCTTACCATTTTGGAAGCTTCAACTTTAAGAGTATGTAAAAACATTTTGAAAAAAGTTTCAAAAATTAAAAGAAAATTCACTTTGAAAAAAAAAATGCCATTTTTTCCCATACAAAATGTATGGGAAAGGGCGACAAAATATCCACCACTAAGGGTTAAGTTAGAGCGCTAATTTTTTGCAAGGCTTATTTTCTCATCAATACCTAAAGTTTCACGGGGTAAGACCGAAAAAAAAAACATTCAATGCACATGTTTTGCAATCCCAGCATACCCTTAATCATATTTTTTCCAACGTCTTAGCCCTTTACTGTAGTTATCAATCCCAAATGGCTGTAATTATTTTAATAGTTAATGGCTTTGCATTTTGGAAGCTCCAAATCTTCAACTTTAAGAGTATGTAAAAATATTTTACAGAAAGTTTCAAAAATTAAAAGAAATTTCACTTTGAAATAAATGCCATTTTCCCCCATACAAAATTTATGGAAAAGGGCGAAAAAATAGCCACCCCTAAGGGTTAAGTTAGAGCGCTAATTTTTTGCAAGGCTTATTTTCTCATCAATACCTAACTTTTTGGGGGTAAGACAAAGTCGTAATTTTATTTTAATCACCCTAATGTATATATAGATAAAAGTAAATCTTATTTTAACATCAAAAATAGTCAAATTAATACTGCTTTCATGCTGGGCCATAAACTCGAGTTAAAGGAGTATTGTTAGAATAAATTTATATTGTTGTTGTCAATAAACTCAAACTTATGCCGCAACGTAAAAAAAAATGGCGGTTATATACCAACAGGTTGTCATAACCTTTGATATTTTTCCTACAAGTTGGCGGGACCTACGTTTTTTTTTTTTTAAATTGACAAATCTATGACTGTTTAATCAACAGTTGACTGCAGTTACTTCAACTAACATTACCGTTCAAAACCAAAATTTGGTCAAATCAACAGCATTTGGTCAACTTTAGGATAACAGTACGAGATTGTTGATTTTACCAGTGCCTTTTTTCTGTGTATATACACCTGAAATATAGCAGTTGACATACTAGATCATATATACATCAGCATCATATTTGTATTTACCCAAACACGAAAAAGCGTCTGTGAATTACAAAAGAAAAAATTAAGCAAACCAAAAATTTCAAATAATGTTTGCGTAGTACCATGTAGTACAATAGATGGTACTAATGGTCGCGGTGTAATAAGGCGTTATAATAATAATGTAGTATAAAATGGAATTTTTCTAAAATAGATTAGAGTTTTTCTGTCTACACCTTTTTCAGTTTATATTCTTACTTACTTAAAATAGCATTTAACCGCCTAGGCGATTTTGGCCGTCCAACATGTTACGCCAGTCGGTTCTTTGTTGAGCCAACTGGCGCCAATTAGAGACACCGCGTGCTCGCTCATCATTATATCTTCTTCGGTACTCGCCGTAGCCAACTTTTAGGGGACCATAAATCTTTCGAAGAATTTTTCTCTCGAATACTCCCAAAGCCGCCTCGTCAGAAGCTGTCAGTGTCCATGCAGGACGGGTACGATGAGTGACTTATAGAGTGTTGTTTTTGTTCGTCGAGAGAGGACTTTACTTCTAAATTGCCTACTCAGCCCAAAGTAGCATTTGTTTGCAAGAGTTATCCTTCTATGGATTTCCAGGCTTACATTGTTGTTGGTAGTAATGCTGCTTCCCAGGTATACAAAGTCCCTTCATCATCATTTATTGGCGCTTAACCGCCTAAGCGATTTTGGCCGTCGCCTATCAAAGCACGCCAGTCATTCCTTTTTAGCGATAACTGACGCCAATTGGAAACCCCAAGGGAGTTCAAGTCATCCTCCACCTGTTGTTTCCATCTCAGTCGAGGCCTCCCCCTTCCTCTGCTGCCGAATTCGGGTGACGATTGGAAAACCTTCTGGGCTGGAGCTTCTTTGTCCATTTGCATGACGTGACCCAGCCAGCGGAGCCTTTGGGCTTTAATTCGCTGGACTATGGTCAGATCTGCGTAAAGCTCGTACAGCTCATCGTTAAATCTCCTTCGATACTCGCCGTCGGCATCACGGGAAGGACCATAAATCTTCCGGAGAACTTTTCTCTCAAATACTCCAAGGGCCATCTCATCTTCTCTTGACATTGTCCATGAATCTGAGCCATACATCAGGACAGGTATGATGAGAGACTTATAGAGCGCGATCTTTGTTCTTCGAGAGAGGACTTTACTTCTCAATTGCCTACTCAGTCCAAAGTAGCACTTGTTCGCAAGAGTGATTCTCCGTTGGATTTCTAGACTGATATTATTTTCGGTGTTAATGCTGGTTCCCAAATAGACGAAGTCCCTCACAGTTTCAAATTTGTAACTATCAACAGTGACGTGGCTGCCAAGGCGCAGGTGCGCCGATTCTTTCTTTGATGACAGCAAATACTTCGTCTTGTCCTCGTTGACCGCAAGACCCACTTTTTTCGCTTCTTTATCCAGTCCAGAGAAGGCAGCGCTTACGGCGCGGTTGTTAAGGCCAATGATATCAATATCATCGGCATACGCCAGCAATTGCACGCTCTTGTAAAAGATTGTACCATTGCGGTTTAGCTCTGCTGCTCTAATTATCTTCTCCAGCATCAGGTTGAAGAAATCGCACGAAAGGGAGTCGCCCTGTCTGAAGCCTCGTTTGGTTTCAAATGGCTCAGAGAGGTCCTTCCCGACTCTGACGGAGCTGTTAGTATTGCTCAACGTCATTTGGCAAAGCCGTATAAGCTTTGCAGGGAAGTCAAATTCAGACAAGGCGGCATACAGGCAACTCCTTTTTGCGCTGTCAAAAGCGGCTTTGAAATCGACAAAGAGATGGTGTGTGTCGATTCTTTTATCATGGGTCTTCTCCAGGATTTGGCGTATCGTAAAGTCCCTTACTATCTCGTAATTATGGCTGCCAACAGTGGCGTGGTTGCCAAGGCGCGAATGCGCGACTCTTTGCTTCATACCAGCAGGTACTTCGTTTTACCTTCGTTCACCACCAAACCCATTTTTTCCGCTTCCTTTTCTAATTTGGAGTACGCAGAAGTTACGGCGCGGTTGTTGAGGCCAATGATGTCGATGTCGTCGGCATACGCCAATAGTTGTACGCTCTTTTAATATATTGTTCCAGCGCGTTTAAGTTCTGCAGCTTGTATTATTTTCTCCAGCATCAAATTAAAGAAATCGCACGATAGGGGGTCGCCCTGCCTGAAACCTCGTTTAGTTTCGAACGGCTCGGAGAGGTCCTTCCCAATTCTGACCGAGCTGGTGGTGTTGTTCAGCGTCATTTTGCACAGCCGTATAAGTTTTGCTGGGAAGCCAAAATCAGACATAGCGGCATATAGGCAACTCCTTTTCGTGCTGTCGAAGGCGGCTTTAAAATCAACAAAGAGATGGTGTGTGTCGATCCTTTTCTCATGGGGTTTTTCCAAGATTTGGCGTATTGTAAAAATCTGGTCGATGGTAGATTTACCAGGTCTGAAGCCACACTGATAAGGTCCAATCAGTCGGCTTACGTCAGGCTTCATTCTTTCGCACAATGCGCTTGATAGGACGTTATATGCCATACTCAAAAGGCTGATTCCACGATAGTTGGCGCAGGGTTCCTAACAAGAAGATTTGACTTATTAACAGATTTCCGCATAATTGTATGTGTTAATAAGACGATCTTAGGGTTCCTAACAAGAAGATCTGACTTATTTACTGATTTTCGCATAATCATCATCATCATTTATTGGCGCTTAACCGCCTAAGCGATTTTGGCCGTCGCCTATCAAAGCACGCCAGTCATTCCTTTTTAGCGATAACTGACGCCAATTGGAAACCCCAAGGGAGTTCAAGTCATCCTCCACCTGTTGTTTCCATCTCAGTCGAGGCCTCCCCCTTCCTCTGCTGCCGAATTCAGGTGACGATTGGAAAACCTTCTGGGCTGGAGCTTCTTTGTCCATTCGCATGACGTGACCCAGCCAGCGGAGCCTTTGGGCTTTAATTCGCTGGACTATGGTCAGATCTGCGTAAAGCTCGTACAGCTCATCGTTAAATCTCCTTCGATACTCGCCGTCGGCATCACGGGAAGGACCATAAATCTTCCGGAGAACTTTTCTCTCAAATACTCCAAGGGCCATCTCATCTTCTCTTGACATTGTCCATGAATCTGAGTCATACATCAGGACAGGTATGATGAGAGACTAACGAGGTGCGAGTAGCAATATCACGGCTAAAAAACAATAAAGCGGCGGGTGCTGATGGCCTGCCCACTGAGGTATTTAAATGCGGCGGCGAGGAGCTGGTAAGGTGCATGCACCAGCTCTTGTGCAGAATATTGTCGGATGAGTGCATGCCTGAAGATTGGAATCTAAGTGTTCTCTGCACAGAGCCAACACTGCCTAATAAAATAGAACAAAAGTCATATGATATCTCTATAGATTTTCTTCAAGAAGAAGTTCTTTTTATTTTTGAAGAGAAAATCTTATTAATCTTTACAAAGAGAAATCTTGCAAAAAACGTACTGATTTCTGTTTGAATAGCGTCTTTATTACGCTTCAATACAAAGCTACACACATATGCATGAATGCGCGTCATAGCTGTTTCTTAGTATTAATAAGATGATCTTAGGGTTCCTAACAAGAAGATTTGACTTATTAATGTTTTCAAAGGGAAAACATATTTCCGCATAATTGTATGTGTTAATAAGACGATCTTAGGGTTCCTAACAAGAAGATCTGACTTATTAACAGATTTCCGCATAATTGTATGTGTTAATAAGACGATCTTAGGGTTCATAACAAGAAGATTTGACTTATTAATATTTTCAAAGGGAAATCTTGCATCATCATCAGCAGACATCATGTAGAACAATTACAATACAAGAGAAATCTAAAACTGAATCGTAACTGATAATCTGAAGTTCTCGAAGACAATATAAGAACTCTGAAATATAATTTTTATTTTTTTTATTTGAAATATTAAAAAGAAGATCTTCTCAATAATATGTGATTTCATTTTGAAAACATTAATAAGTCGAATCTTCTTGTTAGGAACCCTAAGAAATCAGTTCGTTTTCTGCAAGATTTCCCTTTGAAAACATTAATAAGTCATATCTTCTTGCTAGGAACCCTAAGAAATCAGTTCGTTTTCTGCAAGATTTCTCTTTGAAAACATTAATAAGTCAAATCTTATTAACACATACAATTATGCGGAAATCTGTTAATAAGTCAAATCTTCTTGTTAGGAACCCTAAGATCGTCTTATTAACACATACAATTATGCGGAAATATGTTTTCCCTTTGAAAACATTAATAAGTCAAATCTTCTTGTTAGGAACCCTAAGATCATCTTATTAATACTAAGAAACAGCTATGACGCGCATTCATGCATATGTGTGTAGCTTTGTATTGAAGCGTAATAAAGACGCTATTCAAACAGAAATCAGTACTTTTTTGCAAGATTTCTCTTTGTAAAGATTAATAAGATTTTCTCTTCAAAAATAAAAAGAACTTCTTCTTCAAGAAAATCTATAGAGATATCATATGACTTTTGTTCTATTTTATTAGGCAGTGTTGGCTCTGTGCAGAGAACACTTAGATTCCAATCTTCAGGCATGCATTCATCCGACAATATTCTGCACAAGAGCTGGTGCATGCACCTTACCAGCTCCTCGCCGCCGCATTTAAATACCTCAGTGGGCAGGCCATCAGCACCCGCCGCTTTATTGTTTTTTAGCCGTGATATTGCTACTCGCACCTCGTTATAGTCGGGTTGTGGAACATCGGTTCCATGTTGTTGCTGTAGCGAGGTGTAGCCCTGCCTAAATGTCAGACAGGGTCCCCCGAGTGTATTGCTCTTGGCCGGGTCGAAATAAGAAAACGGCCCGGGTCGTTTCGGCACGATGGGTACAGCACAAGTACTGGTACCGTTCTCGTAGAACCGGCAATACAAGAAACTAGCCGTGTAGGCTATGTAAGTCATTTAGCGTTACCTAGGGTGCACCAACTGGGAGGCGACCTACTTTTACACCCCTTGATTGTCGGGTTCGTCCTCTTCTCTGGATTGTTGCTCCGTTCCTCCGTTTAGAAGGGCAGAGAAGTGATCCCTCCATAACCCTAGTACTCTCTGAACATCTGTCACCAGGTCGCCGTTGTCATTTTTACAGGAGTTTGCCCCGGGGTTAAAACCTTCCGTCATTCGTCGAATTCTTAGATAAAATTTTGCGGCGTTGCTTCTGCTGGCTAGCATTTCAAGCTCTTCGATTTCACGCTTCCCTTTTATTCGCCCGAAAAAGCCGTCTCGCTTCCCTCTTCATCTCGCGGTAGTGTTCACACACGCTCGTCGTTGCATTCGCTTTTAACGTTGTCTTATAGGAGTCGTCCTTTCTTTTCACTCTCTATCATCGTACCAGGTGTTTTTTCGCATTTGCCGGAATCCAATTACTTCTTCGGCTGCGGTACGAAGTGATCCGGAGATATGCTCCCACTGCTCGTGCACTCCGCTGGGTTGAATTGTGCTCTCAGAGAGCAGGTGCGCGAGTCGTTCTGCGAAATCATTGGCTGTCTGTTGTGACTGCGGCTTTTCCACGTCCAGCTTTCCTTGCGTTTTTTGTGGTGCCTCTTTCGTAGTACTTAGGCGAGTACGAATCTTGGCTGCTACTAAGTAGTGATCGGAGTCGATGTTTGGACCCCGCATCGTACGTACGTCCATAACGGTGGAAGCATGCCGTCCGTCTATCACAAAGTGATCGATCTGATTGCGTGTTTTCCGATCTGGCGATAGCCATGTTGCTTGATGGATCTTTTTATGCTTGAACCTGGTGCTGGCTACGACCATATTTCGTGCACCGGCGAAGTCGATAAGCCTGTATCCATTCGGCGAAGTCTCTTCATGGAAGCTGAACTTTCCGACAGTGGGGCCAAATACACCCTCTTTGCCCTACCTGGCGTAAAGCCGCCAAGCACGACTTTGATATCATGACGGGGGCAGCGCTCATAAGTTTCTTCTAATTTCGCGTAGAATGCATCTTGTTCCACGTCGTCCTTGTCCTCGGTCGGTGCGTGTGCACAGATAAACGATATAGTGAAAAATCGTAGTTTTATTCGGATTGTGGCAAGACGCTCGTTCACGGCTGTGAAAGACACTACCTGTTTCACAAGCCTCTTTCCCACCAGAAAACCGACGCCGAATCTGCGCTCATTAGTATGGCCGCTCCAGTAGACATTGCAGGTTTGGATGGTCTTATAACCTTGCGCCGTTCATCGCATTTCTTGTATAGCGGTGATGTCAGCTTTTGCCTGTTTGAGGACCCCAACTAGGCGGGCATCGTCACCTTCCCTGCTGAGGGTTCGGACATTCCAAGAACATGCCCTGATTTCCTTAATCATATTCCTATTTCGTTTGCAGTGGTCGTTATCTAAAGAGTGAGTTATCATATCCGAGGCCTGAATATTGGATCTCATTGGAAGTCTGTTTTTATGTGGTGGGTCCCAAACCCTACGCACAACCCGTTTTTCGGGGGGTTAGATTTAAATTACACATTTATATAGCGAGCCGCTTGGTTCAAGACAGACGCCCGCTTGCAGACGCACCTCATGGTGGCAGACGCTGCTGATGAAGTCCCCTGGCAAGCCCTTAAACCGATTATGTCGGAGTGGCCTTGTCAGGTTGTCGCCTTCTCACTTTAGTTCACCACCGAACGGGTGTTCAGTGGCTATCCAGAGATACGTGGGCTTTCCCGGACGTAGTGAGCTGCTTGGACCGCACATAGAAGAATAGCTCTGGCCATTCCCAGTTGAATGGCGATCAGAAGCTTTCCCCACTTGCGTGGATTCTACACACGGCCCCACCACCAGTTTATATTCAGAAAGTAACAATTTATATTCATAAATATTCACACATTTATATAGCGAGCCGCTTGCTCCAAGACAGACACCCGCTTGCAGTCGCACCACGCGGTGAACAGACGCTGCTAAAAAAGACATCGGTGAGCCCTTAAACCATATATGCCAGATTGGCCCCACCCGTGCTCGCTCTCTTTCTGCCGCGAGCAATAAATAGTTCACGTTGCCCAGAGTGCACGAACGGGGACGCAAGAGTCGGGATTGAGTAAGGTCGCACAACTAGAGCTGCTTGCCCAACTATACAACCACACTCCCCGAAGAATCACTCTTGCCAACAAATGTTACTTTGGACTAAGTAGGCAATTGAGAAGTAAAGTCCTCTATCGACAAACAAAGATCACGCTCTATAAATCTCTCATCATACCAGTCCTGATGTACGGCTCGGAATCATGGACAGTGTCAAGAGAGATGAGATGTCTCTTGGAGTATTTGAGAGAAAAGTTCTACGGAAGATTTATGGTCCTTCCTGTGATGCCAACCGCGAGTATCGAAGGAAATTTAACGATGAGCTGTACGAGCTTACGCAGACAAAGGCGCCGCTGGTTGGGTCATGTTATGCGAATGGACACCGGAATTCGGCAGCAAAGGAAGGGGGAAGCCTCGACTGAGATGGAAACAACAAGTGGAGGATGAAACTAAACTGAAAAAGGTGTATGATTTCAACCCGAAATTCATACATACTTGCATACTAGTACGAACCAGGATTTTTCTGACTAGTATGATTTCGCCCAGCAAATTATAGTTGTATACTAGTATGTTTTCTGATTAGATTGGCATTGACTGGCTTAAGGGTAATCAGCAATGAACTAGTATAAAAACACCCATAAAATGTATAGTAAACGAGCTAGGTGTCTGCTGAGTAGTTTGGAATTGATTAGTTTGAAGGTAGTCAGAAATGAACTGGTATGAATACACCACAAAATGTATAGTCGAAAAACTATAATGTTGCTGATTAGTTTGGCATTGACTGGTTTAAAGCTAATCAGAAATGAACTAGTATGAATACACCACAAAATGTACAGTCAATGAACTATATTGTTTGCCGAATAGTTTGGCATTGACTGGCTTAAAGGTAATCAGAAATGAACTAGTATGAATACACCACAAAATGTAGAGTCAATGAACTAGAATTATCGCTGAGTAGTTTGGCATTCAATGGTTTAAAGCTAATCAACAATGAACTGGTATGCATATGCCACAAAATGTTTAGTCAATAAACTAGAATGTTTGCTGAGTAGTTCGGATTTTGACTGCAGGGTTACTGTAAATATTGAAGAAAAGAAAATAAAACCTAATTTACATTTGGTGCACCATAAAGGGTTAATTCATTTGTGTAAATTCGTTTGACATAATAGTCCCTTACAAAAGAAATATATTTAACTCTCAATTGCTGTAAATTATGTTTTCTCATTTTGAACTTATTATTTCGAAGCATTTTCTCAAGAAATTAACACACTATTGTCAAAATTGCAAAAATTTTTAAAAAAAATTTTCACGCATCAAAATATGTGTTTTTCGGTTCTTGCTGAAAAAAAATTTTGAAATTTTTGTTTCCAATTTTCCCACTAATGTGTTAATTTCTTATATTTTTTATGAAAAAAGTTTAGAGAGAAGACCCCTGATGTCAAATTTGTGAAAATTATAGAAAAGCAATTGAGTTTTTTTTAATTTATCATATTTTTTTTATTCCACTCGAACAGGTTATGAATCAAAATTCTACACATTTTCAAGTTTATATTAAGTAAAAACGCATTATAAACCCGTAAAAGGATAGTATGAAAATTAATTAATTTTTAATCTCTTGATGATCCGAGCTAATTTTAAAAATTTTCCACGGTTACTTCTACTTACATTCGTTTTTGCAAAAATAATCCCAGATAACATTTTTTCAACATTGTCCCTTTTCTATGTAGATTTAATGTTTTGGAACTAATATTTAACATTTTTGACGATTTCAGTTTACACTATGACCATGGTAGTTAACATACTTGGTGGCCTAATACTTTTGATGCATAATGGAGAGTTTACAACTTTTGGCTTAGCTTTATTTTACGCTATGCTGTCTACTCCTGCGTCGTATATTTGCTGGTAAGTTAACATACATAACTGTTTGATTCCATCGTTCAAACATAAATTTCTTGATTTACTTACTTGATTTTAGGTTTCGACCGGCTTATAAAGCTTTCCGCAATGATTCCAGCTTTAACTTTATGGTATTTTTCTTCGTATACTTTTTTCAAACTGTCCTTACAGTTTTCCAATCCGTTGGTGTTCCAAACACGGGGTATTGTGGGTTCATTGTAGCTGTCTCGCAGTTTAATTCATCTGCAGCAGGCGTCATTGTTGGACTTTTATTACTTTGCATAGCCCTTTGCTTTGCAATGACCGCTGGGGCAAATATAATGATGATTACTAAGGTTAATAATATTTTCTACATTTTTAATTAAAACCCTTGCAATATTTAAGTTCTTGCCCAGGTATTTGGTGTTATTTATCAATTATTAATTAAGCGTGTATATGGGCGTTTCCCAAAATAAGTTAATTTTGTTATATTACCCAATATAATATAACGTCCGGAACAGATATATTGCACAATTACTTATTAAAAGCATTTGTTTATCTAATTTTTCTGTTGTTTTGCAAGAACTCATTAAGGTTACTTTTATCTTCAATTTATTCTTAAAATTTGGTTATCTCTATAATTCCCAATTGGCAGAACATTGCTAATTTACTTACACCCCGATTCTAAATATCCGCGCGAAATCCTTTCTCTGTGGAATTTTTTACTCCCGAAAAAATTCCGCAAATTCTCTTTCGCTATTGAAAAGAAAAATTGGCGAAGACGAATTTCGTATTTTCGAAATCAGCTGGTGCTCTTTGACTTTTTGTTATGGCACTATTTTTTGTGATCACAAGAAGTTTGCGCGATCCGATGTGCCAGCTGCCGAAGCAGAGGGATTTTGTCTGTGAAGATTTGGATCCATGCTAGAATATTATTTAAGTTTCAATCATCGAGTGATGAACTCACTGATTGCTCGAAAAAGGCCCCTTCTTACCTGTAGAACAAACATTCACCTGCCGGTTACTCGGCTGCCAAAAAGGCAGCAGGATTTTTGGTACCTTGGTTTATTAACGAAGTATCATTATTCGGGGTGTGTGATCGGCGGAAGTTATTTGATTTCTCTCCTACCATATCTGGGAAGTATTCCCCTATATACCAACCTGACCATTTCCACCGAATGCCTCACAGCGCGGGACTTTCACATATGAAACACCTCACTATTTCTGGCTCCTCCTCATCTCTGCAGCTTCTGCAGAAGTCAGTAAAGGGAATACCCAACCTTTCTGCATGCCTTCCTAAACCTATAAGCCCCGCTAGAAGGCCCATAAGTAACGAGTGTCTCTCTTTTTGGGTTTAAGCAGGTCTTCCGACCTACTCGCATTGATCTCTGCCCACGCCAGTTTTACATGACTACAGCTGCTGATCTTATCAAATCTGTCACTTGCTTGTTGGAGGAACTTATAACTCGTTACGAGATGTGCCCAGGCACCCATACCAGGGGGATCAAAAGTTACTCAGAGATTTGCGGCAGCTCTCCTCTCTCATATGTGTAATACTTCTGTGTTGCTACTAAGGCACCTTTTCTATGATATAGTAAAATACCCACTCACTAAAAATTTTAAGTAGTTACTAGCAGTAATAACGGAGATATTCCAAATTTACAAAGCTATCTTTGCATGCGTTCAAAGTAAAAGAGATGTTGTTTTTTGCTTCTCCTGTAAAATTTTTTTAATGTCATTTAGGGCCTTTGTGAATTAAGGTAACGATATTTTCTACAAATATTGTAACTGCCTCAGCGTGATTTTTTTGTATTCAGAATACGGGAACAGGGATAACCGAAAAAATACGTGCGGAATTGTTTATAATCGGGGTGTTAGTTGCCTAAATAGTACTTTCTTCTTTTTTTTTATTGAGTCGATGGTATTATTTCTTTTGGGTATGGTATACCTGCATCGTACAAAAACGACACATTTTTAAACACCGCTAAGCTATTAATTTTGCCATATACGAATTAAGCTACTAATTTTACCACATACGTATACGTAAATTTTCAAATTATATGGCAAAATAACTATGTACTTTTTAAATTTAGATTTCATGGAAATCTTAATAACTTCGTCAGTTTTCAATTTTTTTGCTGTTAAATACCATTCAAGGTTTGTATAGTCTTCTTATAAAATAGTGTATAGGGATAGCGCCAAAGTTGACCAACCTCGAAAAAATACTAAAAATAATGTGTTTGTGGGGCAAATACTACCACTTTTACCACTACTATCCGGTTGATATATATATCGTCTAGAAAGGTCTATATCTCTCCTATCCAAAATAAAACTAATGGCGGCGAAATACCAACAGGTTATCATAACCTCTAACGAGATTTTTAGCCGAGCTTCTCTTTCCAACTTGTGGTGCGTTGCTTTTGAGTTTTCCTACAAGCTGTAGGTCCCAGTGTTTTGCCGACTCCGAACGGCACTTGCAAAGCAAATTAATTTTTTGCTGAGAAGCTTCTCATGGCAGAAACACTTAACCGCTACACCACGGCGGCCGCCAAAATAAAAATCGGGTTAAAATTACCTAAGATATAGGCTCATAATGTTCGAAGGCATGAAAAACCGGTTTTCGACCCCTAACTCAAGATTTTGGAGGTGCCCTGCAAATTTCTTGTACTCAGTTCTTATTAATTCGCCGAGAACTACTAGAAAAATGCTATTACTTACAGGTATTTTAACTTTGGTAAATTTTGTTGCACTTTGTTATATCATCACCATTTATTGGCGCTTAACCGCATAAGCGATAATGGCCGTTTCTTTTTAGCGATAACTGACACGAATTGGAAACCCCAAGGGAGTTCAAGTCATCCTCCACATGTTGTTTCCATTTCAGTCGAGGCCTCCCTCTCCGGTGCAGTGAAATAACTCCCAACAAAAAAATGAAATAACTCCCAAATATTTTCCATACAAATTGGGACTTATTTCATTATGAAATAGCTCCCATTCATTGGGACTTATTTCATAATTTTTGCTGGTAATTATTTCATAATGAAATAACTCCCAAATGAAATAATCCCCAATAAAATTTCTTTAGGAGTTATTTCATAGTTTTTTGAAATTAGGAGTTATTTAATTTTTTGAAACCAAAAGAGGCTGCAGACAGGGCGACTCTCTTTTGTGCGATTTCCTCAACGGGATGCTGGAGAAGATAATTCGAGCAGCAGAGCTAAGCCGCAATGGTACAATATTTTACAAGAGTGTGCAATTACTGGCGTATACTGATTATATTGATATCACTGGCCTTAACAACCGCGCCGTTAGCGGTGCCTTCTCTGGACTGGATAAGGAAGCAAAAAAAGTGGGTCTTGCGGTCAACGAGGACAAGACGAAGTATTTGCTGTCGTCAAAGAAAGTAACGTCACTGTTGATAGTTACAAATTTCAAACTGACTTCGTCTATTTGGGAACCAGTATTAACACCGAAAATAATATCAGTCTGCTACTTTGGACTGAGTAGGGAATTGAAAAGTCAAGTCCTTTCTCGAAGAACGCAAGGATTCATGTACAATGTCAAGAAAAGATGCGATGGCCCTTGGAGTAGTTGAGAGAAAAGTTCTCCGGAAGATCTATGGTTCTTCCCGTGATGCCAACGGCGAGTATCGAAGGAGATTTAACGATGAGCTGTACGAGCTTTACGCAGATCTGACCATAGTCCAGCGAATAGACAAAGAAGCTACAGAAGGTTTTCCTATCATCACCCGAATTCGGCAGCAGTGGAAGGGGAGGGCTCGACTGCGATGAAAACAACAAGTGGAGGATGACTTGAACTCCCTTGGGGTTCCCAATTGGCGTCAGTTATCGCTAAAAAGGAATGACTGGCGTGCTTTGATAGGCAACGGCCAAAATCGCTTAGGCGGTTAAGCGCCAATAAATGATGATGAAACTGTATATACCCTTCAGGAAAGGAAACTAACAACAATATAGTTGACCGTGGTGCAACCTATCTAGGGCGTGAGAGTGAAAAAAATTGTACACGATTATAAGGACCACCCTAACGATACGTTATGTATGGGGCAATATTTTTATAATTGCTAAACTTTAATTTTTTCCCATTTCCATAGAATTTTTAATTGATATTAATGTTTGTTCTAGCGATTTTTTGTGAAACAAGATTAACTCTTGAAAAATCGGCGTTCAAATTTCCAAGTAAAAAGACTTATAGTACATTTATACTGCACCAAATTTGGCGAATTTGAATGTGTCATTTCGAACCTGTTTACACTGGCAAATTTGCATTTGGCTGCAAGAATCTTCTAACAGAATACAAAGCCACCGAAAGAAAATGCACCACCTTGATGTTTTAAACACATGTAGAGTAATAATAAACGAAGAATCAAGAAGGCTTCTCTCTTTTCTTAGTGGAACTGGTCCAATATCATAAAAAAAATAGTTGAAATTGTTATTTAGAACTGTGCATAATGCAAAAGTTTTCACACGTTAATTACCCATTAAGGTTCTTGCTGGGCAATTCTAAATGTGGAACACAGGCAGGGTTGCTATTTTGAGGAATTGTGGATTGTATTGTTCAGCGAATGAGGCCAAATGCGATGGAATTCCAAATTTGGAAAATGAAATTTGTATGAAAAAAAGCGCCAAATTTGCAATTTTTCGCCAAATTTACCAAATTTGGTGCTGTGTAAATGTACTATTACGGTACAAACAACTTTTCGCCCTGAACAAAGACAAATAGACTGGAAATACTCGATGAAAATTGATTTTTTCCGAATTGCTGACGTGCTAGATTTTTAGGGGATGAAATAACCCAAACTTTGTGTTATTTTCCATTCAAATGAGAAATAACACAAAATGAAAATTTTAAGGTTTGACTTATTACCACTCGGAAAGAAGCCAAATTTCGTCTTATTGCTCAAATATAGTATTTAATTGCAGACAAGATCGCAAGGGGCTCATAGCAAACCTCCTTAAGACGTTGGAGTACCCATACTACTCCAAGAAAAATCCAATTCTATATAAAAAATGTACTCCATGGAACACCCACACACAAGTATTTTCAAAAAAAAAGGTCCAACTAGACCACTCCAATTGGAGTAGAAAACGTAGCGAGAGAGGAACACCTACTCCAACTCTCGCTTTACATTGGAGTACTCTATGGATTACTAATTGTTTACAGTTGGTCCAATCCTAGGACATCGCCATGTTAATGGGAGCACCTTTATTGTATCAAATTGCACTACTATTGTAAATTCCGGCATTTGAATACTCTACAGAGTATTGATAAGAGTACTTTGCCATTTTTGCAGGGAAGCATACATGCATGCATTATAGATGAGTACATTACTTGTTAAGCGTTCGCCAGAATCAGTCCGTCAATTCGTTGAAACAACTGACAGCTAAGTAGACTACAGCTGTATTCTTCCGGAAGATATCGCTCCGGCTACGCTCAATTCTCATTGGAACTGTCTATCAGACTTCAACACATTTTTAAAACAAAAATATCCTAAAGATTTTCTTTTAATACCAACATTTATTAAATGCAATGGTTTTCTGGTTATTAAAAAAGATATATGTCTGCTTTCAAGATAGTAATGCGCAAACAAAAAATATGAAATGACACAACTTCATACCATTTTCATGCGTTTAGTATGAAACAGAAACAGTACTTCGTACGTCAGATACTTCAGATACGTCGAAATTTAGAGCAAATTCTATTTTGCCGTATCCGTTGAATCTGTTGTTACGCATACAAACACCCGCAGTCTACTTTGCTGTCAGTTGTTTCAACCAGGGCTGCACAACGATATAAACGAAATAATTTCGTTTCGATAGTTATCAAAAAACAATTCTTTGCGTTGATGATCAAGTCAAAAAATAACAAAAATGTTTCTTTTCGTTAACGTCAATTCATTTTGCATAGATGTGTACACTAGGCTGGGTCGGAAAATAATAAGTTAACGAATACAACAAATGTAATTATGCGGAAACTAAGTACTAAATGTACTTGCAAGTTATCCCTCAGAGCTAGAGATGGGGGCGTGCAGGGCCGCATTAATACCTTCGAGGCCCGTAGGCGAAAATCCTGTCGGGGCCTCTAGATTGCATTTTTTTATGAGAAAAAAACCAAATGGATGAAAATGGTATATTTGACAGTGAAATAACATTTTGGCATTTAAGTATTGTGGTGAATACATGTGTATTTAAAAGTTTTAGCCAAATCAAAGCGAAGACAAGGGAAAAACTAAATTAAAACATTCAAAAATCCAAAAGTAAAAATTAAATAAAAGAAAATAATGACAGCTAATTTTTTACTGAGCAAAATGTTTATGATCAGCACATATCCTGAAAGTAGGATTGAAGCGTTCCGCATACGCACTGGTCGAGTAATGGCTAATTAACACTGGTGGGTTTTTCATAATCTACGCCGACTTATTGGTGGTTATTTATGTCATGCTTACTTTCGTAAACTGTTATCCACTTATCGAAGTAGTCGATAAAAGGCACCCAACGGGCGAACTCCCGAGCCTTTTGCGAAACGCTTACAAAGTGCTCAATAACGAGGTCGCATAAAATCATAATGGCTCACAACCAGCAATAGGCTCGTTGAATCTTTAAAATCAAGCTAGCGTGTAATCAAAAAAATATATTTAACCGTATTAAATCCCTATCGCCTGAATTAACTAATATGATTTTGATTTTTAAGCGAAACAAACCGTTTTTGTCCTGGGGTCTGTTCGATAATTCCTCAACATAAGCAAAGCGCGTACATGTACACCTAGCAGCGATACATGACACGCCGATATGATGCTGTCACCAGGTATACGATGCTCCATAAGGATACATGAAAAGAATACTTTGTCGTGTAGTGTAGTGCTGTTCGCCTTTAACATTTGGATACCTACAATAGGTCGCCAAATAGAGCTAGTATTAGTTCTACTACTCGATACTTAATAGATGGCTCTCCGTTTATGAAGCAATTCATCATTTATTCCAGCGTATTGACAGCGTTGTCCCTCTTGTAGTCGCTTCTTGTTGTGTGCATTTTGATTGAATTTGTCGACTCATGTGCAATTAATCGTGAATTGCTAAAACATTGTTGTTAGAAAATTGCATACTAATTTTCAAATAAAGTTTTCGTTCATTACAATATGTATAATTTTTTTTTGTGGGTTGACGGAGCCTCGGGTCGATGCGGGGCCTATAGGCAGTTGCCTATTCTGCCTTAGGGTTAATCCGGTACTGGGCGCGTGCATGATTTTTGCTGCACGACACGACACGGTCACGAAACAGAATTTCAAGAGTTGGCACTAACACGAACGGGAAAACATCACTAAAAAAATAAAAACTCTTCAAAAGATTCCGTAAAAGATTTTGCACACTAGCCATTTATAATTTTTTGTTTGCACGTTGATTTGTAAGGCCGTGAATTGTTTGGTATAATTGAGATATGACAACCGAATAAATAGGCCAACTAGTTTGTGAAATCAAGGGTACCCCCTATTAGTTGAAACACAAA
Organism: Campiglossa producta; assembly: GCA_964058755.1. Lineage (NCBI taxonomy): Eukaryota > Metazoa > Arthropoda > Insecta > Diptera > Tephritidae > Campiglossa > Campiglossa producta. Next base: position 33,349,919 of record CAXKVI010000005.1, on the reverse strand, counting down.
ATCGTTAATATCTCAGTTCAAGAAAAGGTGGACTTACGCCACTTGTGCGTCAAGGGGCCGATATAATACTTCATGAATCTAACTAAAATCTTTTTTTTTTTAAGTTAAGTTTAAATTAAAAGATGCATAGAAATTTTAAATGTTTTTTTTTCCATTATCATTGAATACCTCACTTTACCAGTGGTTAGATACCTAGTTGAAAAAGGAAGAAGTAACAACATGAGTTATGTAAGTATTTCACTGGAACCACTCCATATCGTCGGAGATTCTATAAAACCACGCATCATAGTAGATTTACGTGGTTTTGTACTTTCATCGGCGATATATGCATCATTGTACCGAGAAAGAGCACATGAAGTGCTATCGTAAATTTGGTTTCTGAAAAATGGTTTGTCATCGTGTCCTCAACTATGTGCTAAGTTTCATGCCCCTAGGTTGCCAGAAAGTTAGTTGCAAGGCGATCGCAAGATTCCCAATTTCAAAGGAATTTTTGAAATATACAGCTCGATCCGTGAGCTACCTACCGCATTTTTTTGATGAGGAATTGTATTGTCAACTCTGCAGGAACGTGCCTATGCTTATATCAGCAGCAAAACATGATAGCACTAATTCGTCCTCTCGTTTGCGACCCATATAATTTTTGAATTCATTCAAATATTCAATTTTTTTTTTTTTTTGATAAATAACCAAAATTTGTTTCGATAATTATTTTTGGTTTTCAAAAAATAACTTTAATTTTCTTTGAGCAAATAACGTTATTTTTATTGATAAACGAAACGAAATCAAAAGTTTTTTTTTTGTTAATTGAAAAATTTAACGTTAATTTGCAGCCCTGGTTTCAACCAGGGATGGGCAATATTTTATTTTTGTATGACGAGTGACGAAAAAATGACAAATAAATTTTTATTCATTTTTCGAAAAAATTTGAATGATGAGTGACCGGCTATTTTTATTCAAAAAAATTTATTTCCAGCGATTCTTGAATAAAATAAATTGTTATTCATCACTTTCATTTTTTTGAATACAAATAGCCGGTCACTCATCACTCAAATTTTTTCGAATAATGAATAAAAATTAATTTTTAATTTTTTCGTCATGATGATAAGTGATGGAAAAATAAGAAATAAAGTTTTATTCCTTATTCAAAAAAATGTGAGTGATGAGTGACCGGCTATTTTTATTCAAAAAAATCAAAGTGATGAGTAACAATTTATTTTTATTTCCAGCGATTCTTGATTAAAATAAATTTTTATTTTCTATTTGAATAATTTTTTATTCAAAATGGCCCAACCCTGGTTTCAACGTACTGACTGACTGATTCTGCTGAACGCAAAAAAAGTCAGTGATGCGTGCATGTCCACTTTTTTACTTTATTGCTCAAGCGTGGGGAAAAAAGTTTGACTTATTTCTTAAAGTGATGCAATAACACAAATTTGTGCTATTTCACTTTCAGTTGAGCAATAACACAAATTTGACTTATTGCCGTTTGGGTATTCCACTCCTCCTAGATTTTGCACAAAAAACTATTTTGGATTACGGACTGTTACGTTATATGAAAAATGCGGTCGAATTCATTGCGATCGAAAATACTCAAAACATTTGTATCCTCTTAATATTTTATTGAATTTTATTTCAATAACCCAAATTCGTCTCTCCGAGCATAGCATTCTTCAGCATGTGTGCAACCTCAAAATAATCAAAAGCACATAAAGTTTGAAAAAAACACTTTCTTGACAAACTGCACATGCGTTCTTAAGTAATTAAAAATAGTCAATTAAAATATGTTTGCTATCACCCATCGACTTATTTTTGTACTTTTCGCTACTACCCGAAACTACTCTAACCTGCAATTTATTTAATTTTTCCCAGATCCATACAATTTACAGAAGCACTGGTGCGAGTATGGCAAAAGCGCAGCAAGAATTTGCAACAGAGTTCATGAGGAATCAGCACATACAACAGGCTGCCTCTTCAGCAGTAAACACAGCAATAAACTCACAGATAAGCTCTAATAGATACTGAAAGCATGTCCGCATAAAACTACTTATTACTACATACAAGCATATCGCCGGTTCCAAAGAAATCAGAAGTATTTCAAAATTTAAATTGTTTTTGAAACGGCATTCAAAATTTCATTTTTACAATGGAGTTCTATGAAAAAATAAATGTTTGAAATTATGTTTTCCCAAAAATTTTAAAAAGGAAATACATCTGTTTACTTTGGAACCGGCGATATGTAATGACTTTTTGAATGTTCAAAATATCTTGAAATGTAACTTTGATTTATAAATACATACATATGAATAAAAGCTTTTTAAAAACGGAAGATGGATTAATTTGGGATATTTTAATGAACTGCTGCCAGTGCCGTATGCAGCGGAGGGGATTGGAGGGGTGGGGGGCCTCAAAACGTCACATATTCTTCGAGTTGAGGCTTGCGGTTTCCAAAACTTTGTATGTAGTGCGGTTATCATATCTATTAAACTAATTACTTACTTACTTACTTAAAATAGCCTTCAACCGCCTAGGCGATTTTGGCCGTCCAACTACTTACAGATATTTAAAAATTACTGAATTTTGAACTACTGCATGCAACACATACAAAATTTGGTAACTTTTCAGAGGTTTAAGAAGTTCAAAGCTTCAACTTGGGAGATACATATCGTCGCTCGGCGCGCAATACCGCGTATTTGCAAAAAGCCATACAGCGTATTTACCAAAACTTCCGAAATAAAGATTTCGTTAGGTTAGGTTAGGTTCAAGTGGCTGCCGCAGAGGCACACCTAGGCCAGTATTAAAAGGCCCGTTGTGATACCACCAACACTAGGAAAGTCAGTTCCGGGACCCTGCCATATGAAAAATCCCGGTATTAACGGAATTCTCCACATAGCAGAATCCCGGGACTGACCTTCCTATACCGACACCGTTACTCCTCCTCGAACCATTTAGATGACTTGATGAAGGCCATCAGGTCCTTTATGTCCAGCTCCGTGACCTGGCGTAGGCTGACCAGGAAGGGAACTCCCAAAAAGCGCATTCTCGCGCCACTTAAAGCCGGGCAGTTGCAGATGAGGTGCTCTACCGTTTCCTCCTCCTCATCATCCTTACAACTCCTACAGCATCGTCGGTAGGGCACACCAAGTCTTTCTGCGTGCCTACCAATGAGGCAGTGCCCAGTTAATACGCCTATTAATATGGAGATTTCTCTTCTCCTTAGGGCATAAATTTGTCTTGATCTTTTATGATCCCATTTCGGCCAGGTTTCTTTGGATATCCGGCATCCTGGAGATTGCAGCCATCTTTCGTTGGCTTGGCGGAGTGTGTATTCCTTCAGCATAAGCTTGCATGTGGCAAACGGCATACCTAAGCGCTCTTTATCGCGAAGAACCTGCTTGGTCGTGCCCTGCCTCGCAAGTTCGTCTGCCCTACAATTTCCCTCAATGTCCCTATGCTCCGGGACCCATGTGAGGTTAACGCGATTCTGTTGGGCCATCTCTTGTAGAGATCGACGACAGCTGAGCGTCAGTTCAGAGTTGAACGAGTAAGAGCCAAGGGATTTGATGGCCGCCTGGCTGTCGCTGAATATAAAAATGTCCTGTCTGATAGTGTGTTGGCCTATCCAAGCCGCGGCGTCCATGATTGCTGAAACTTCAGCCTGGAACACACTGCAGTGATCAGGTAGTCTGAAGGAGAGCTCAAGGTTCAAATCCTTTGAATAAACCCCTCCCCCAACTCTGCCGTCTAACTTCGAGCCATCAGTATAAATGGAAGTGCCGCCATGAGTGACGGGACTCCGATCCGTGCTCTCCCATTCTTCCCTGCTGGGAATATTGATTTTAAAACCGCTATCTCCGACTGTTGTGGTCGCACAGCGATCTGTGCTCACCGGAAGAAAGCTATAGGATCCCAAAATACAGGCGTGTCCAGTAGTGCTTGCGCCCCAGCCGGACGTTTCCCTTAGACGCAGAGCCGATGCTGCTGCTACTCGGTGCCCTTCCAGATCGAGTGGCAAAATGCCAAGAATGGCCTGGAGTGCCTCATTGGGCGTTGTTCTTAACGCACCGCTTATACAGATCATACAAGATCTGTGTACTTTACCTAGCAGATTAAGGTTTGTTGCCTTGCTCAGCGCAGGCCACCATACCACAACTCCATAGAGCATGATTGGTCGAATGATTGCAGTGTAGATCCATTTGCATATTTTGGGGCTGAGCCCCCATTTCTTTCCAATGGCTCTTTTGCACGTGTAGAGTGCAATACACGCTTTCTTCTGGCGCTGAAGAACATTCTCCTTCCAGGTTAGTTTCCTATCCAGAACTGTGCCCAAGAACTTGGCTGACAAAGCCAAGGTGCACGTTATTCAGTTTTGGTAGTATTAGCGGTGGTATCTTATAGCGGTTGGTGAAAAGGACCAGTTCCACTTTTCCCGGGTTGATGCTCAGTCCGCAGCGCGAGCACCATGAGGAAACCTCTCTCAGTGCTGCTTGCATCAAGTCGCACAGGGTTTGTGGGAATTTGCCCCTGTATACTATAGCTAAGTCATCTGCATATGCCACTACCTTCCCGGCCCCCCAGCTTGTGTCTCGCAGCATCGAGTTGACAGTGAGGTTCCATAGAAGCGGGGAGAGAACACCACCCTGAGGCGTTCCCCTTGTGACATAGCGTGATAAGTCAACCGAGCCCAGTGATGAAACTATTCGTCTACACCTTAGCAGTTGATCGATAAGTCCAATAAGAGACCTGCTTATGCCCAGACTTGTTAAAGCGGTGTTTATAGCATCAGGGCTTATGTTGTTGACGGCTCCTTCAATATCTAAAAAGGCCACAAGACAGTACTCCTTTTCATACACCGATTTTTCAATAACAGAAACTAGGCTGTGAAGCGCAGTTTCTGTGGATTTCCCTTTGGTGTATGCAAGCTGATAGCTACAGATCAGGTTGCTATCAATAGTAGAGGAGAGGTAGTCATTTATTATCCTCTCGAAGGTCTTGAGCACAAAGGATGAGAGACTGATCGGCCTATAGTCCTTGGGCTCGTAATGAGACGCCTTCCCCGCCTTAAGAATAAACACGACCGTGGCACTTCTCCAGGAGCACGGAATGTAGCTAAGAGCCAGGCAGGCTGTATAGAGAAATACCAGCCATTTGGCTGATGTCTCCAGCGTGTTTATGAGTTGTGCGGGAATAATCCCGTCTGGTCCGGCAGCCTTGAACGGTTCGAAGCTTTTAACCGCCCACCTAACCTTTTCCTCCGTGATGGGTATGTGTACAGCCAGGTTTGTTGTAGGTGCTAGAGGTTCCTCATGCAAGTTCCCTGGGAAGTGCGTATTCAAGAGCAGCTCTAGGGTTTCCCTCTCCGTGCTGGTCCAGGGTCCGTCAGGTTTGCGCAAATAGCTTGTGGCTGTTTGAGTTTTTGAGAGCACTCGTCTAAGTCTCGCTGTATCGTCGACATTTTCGACCCCAGTGCAGAAATTTCTCCACGATACTCTCTTCGCCTGCCTCAGAGCATTTTTGTAGGCCCTCAGTTTAACTTTATATTCGAGCCATTGAGTCTCCGTGCCAAGGCTCTTGGCCTTATTAAATTGTGTCCTCCATGATTTACGGAGCGAGTCCAGGTCGTAGGACCACCAATGCGGCCTATGTTTACCGCGTGGTTTTGGCACTGGGCAAGCCTGCTCTAGGGCATTCGAGAGCGCCGTTGTAAAGGTCTTTACCAGATCCTCCAACTCCCCTACTGATGAGGGGACTTGTGGGTGCAGTGCTGGCAAGTCCCTAGATAGTATTTCATTGTGTAGCTGCCAGTTAGTGTTACGTGGGTTGCGTTTCATAACCGGCTGCGCCATTTTCTGACCCACTCATAAGCGCCTTCGCTGCAAATAGTGAGATCTATGACCTCCCTACGGGTTTTAGTAATAAACGTAGGTTCGTTACCCACGTTGCAAACTACCAGGTTAGTTGTTAACAAATAATCAAACAACGGCTCTCCTCTAGCATTGATAGAGGAGCTTCCCCACTGGACGTGATGAGCATTGGCGGCATCATCATCATCATTTATTGGCGCTTAACCGCCTAAGCGATTTTGGCTGTTTCGTATCAAAGCACGCTAGTCATTCCTTTTTAGCGATAACGGACGCCAATTGGAAACCCCAAGGGAGTTCAAGTCATCCTCCACCTGTTGTTTCCATCTCAGTCGAGGCCTCCCCCTTCCTCTGCTGCCGAATTCAGGCGACGATAGGAAAACCTTCTGTGCTGGAGCTTCTTTGTCCATTCGCATAACATGGCCCAGCCAGCGGAGTCTTTGGGCTTTAATTCGCTGGACTATGGTCAGATCTGCGTAGAGCTCGTACAGCTCATCGTTAAATTTCCTTCTATACTCGCCGTTGGCATCACGGGAAGGACCATAAATCTTCCGGAGAACTTTTCTCTCAAATACTCCAAGGGCCATCTCATCTTCTCTTGACATTGTCCATGAATCTGAGCCATACATCAGGACAGGTATGATGAGAGACTTATAGAGCGTGATCTTTGTTCTTCGAGAGAGGACTTTACTTCTCAATTGCCTACTCAGTCCAAAGTAGCACTTGTTGGCAAGAGTGATTCTCCGCTGGATTTCTAGACTGATATTATTTTCGGTGTTGATACTGGTTCCCAAATAGACGAAGTCCCTCACAGTTTCAAATTTGTAACTATCAACAGTGACATGGCTGCCAAGGCGCAGGTGCGCCGATTCTTTCTTTGATGACAGCAAATACTTCGTCTTGTCCTCGTTCACGGCAAGACCCACTTTTTTCGCTTCCTTATCCAGTCCAGAGAAGGCAGCGCTTACGGCGCGGTTGTTAAGGCCAATGATATCAATATCATCGGCATACGCCGGCAATTGCACGCTCTTGTAAAAGATTGTACCATTGCGGTTTAGCTCTGCTGCTCGAATTATCTTCTCCAGCATCAGATTGAAGAAATCGCATGAAAGGGAGTCGCCCTGTCTGAGGCCTCGTTTGGTTTCAAATGGCTCAGAGAGGTCCTTCCCGATTCTGACGGAGCTGTTGGTATTGCTCAACGTCATTTGACAAAGCCGTATAAGCTTTGCAGGGAAGTCAAATTCAGACATGGCGGCATACAGGTAACTCCTTTTTACGCTGTCAAAAGCGGCTTTAAAATCGACAAAGAGATGGTGAGTGTCGATTCTCTTATCATGGGTCTTCTCCAGGATTTGGCGTATCGTGAAAATCTGGTCGATGGTAGACTTACCAGGTCTAAAGCCACACTGATAAGGTCCAATCAGTTTGTCTACGATGGGCTTCAGCCTTTCACACAACATGCTAGAAAGAACCTTATATGCGATATTAAGAAGACTAATTTCGCGGTAGTTGGTGCGGTTAGCGGGATCGCCTTTCTTGCGGATTGGGCAAAGCACACTTAAATTCCAATCCGGAGGCATGCATTTGTCCGACCATATTCTGCATAAGAGCTGATGCATGCTTTTTACCAGCTCTTCGCCTCCGCGTTTGAACAGCTCGGCGGGTAGTCCGTCTTTTCCAGGCGCTTTGCTGTTTTTGAGCCGGTATATAGCTATCCTCACTTCATCATAGTCAGGTGGTGGGACGACTTTTCCATCGTCAGGGATTGGGGTATCGGGTTCGACGTCTCCCTCGCAATTTAGCAGTGAGGAGAAGTGCTCCCTCCATAATTTAAGTACACTTTGTACGTCGGTTACCGGGTCGTCATTATTGTCCTTACAGGAGCTTGCCCCGGTCTTAAAACCTTCCGTCATCCGCCGGATCTTTTCATAGAATTTTCGGGCATCATTCCTGCCAGCCAGCATCTCAAGCTCCTCACACTCACGCCTTTCGGCCTCACTTTTCTTTTTTCTGAAAAGGCGTCTCTCTTCCTTCTTTGCCTCACGATATTGTTGCTATACACTGCGGGTTGCGCCCGTTCGCAACGTCTCCTTGTAGGCAGCGTCCTTTTTTTTCGAGGCAGTTTTGCATTCCTCATCGTACCAGTTGTTCTTCCGGGCTCGCTGGAACCCTATAGTGGCCTCAGCGGCGGTACGCAATGAATGAGAGATATGCTTCCATTGCTCGGTTACATCGTTAGGTCGAGGATTGCCCTCTGCTAGCAAGTGTGAGAGTCGAGTTGTGAAATTATCAGCTGTCTGTGTCATGCGCAGCTTCTCGACGTCAAACTTTCCTTCCGTTACTGTGCGCACTTTCTTCGTTGCACAGAGGCGTGTGCGTATCTTGGCTGCGACAAGATAATGGTCAGAGTCAATATTGGGACCACGCAGTGTACGCACGTCCAGAAGGGTGGAGCTATGTCTGCCGTCAATCAAGACATGATCAATCTGGTTTCTAGTTCTTTGATCAGGGGACAGCCATGTGGCTTGGTGTATTCGCTTATGCTGGAACCTGGTACTACTGATGACCATATTGCGAGCAGCGGCGAAGTCAATCAACCTAGTGCCGTTGGGGGATGTTATATCGTGGAGACTGAATTTTCCAACTGTGGGACCAAAGACTCCTTCCTTGCCCACCTTGGCATTAAAGTCGCCGAGCACGATTTTGATATCATGCTGTGGGCAGCGATCATAAGTCTGTTCAAGTTTATCGTAGAAGGAGTCCTTCTCTGCGTCGTCCGTCTCCTCAGTCGGCGCATAGGCGCAGATAAATGTTATGTTGAAAAACCTCGCCTTGATGCGGATCGCAGCGAGACGCTCGTTCATAGGAGTGAACGCTAATACTTGGCGGCGAAGTCTCTTTCCCACCACGAATCCTACACCACGCGCTTTGCCGCGTGTCTGGCCACTGTAGTATACGTCACAAGGACCGATGGTCGTCTTTCCTTGCCCCGTCCATCGCATTTCCTGCAGGGCGGCGATGTCAGCCTTTGCGCCTACGAGGACATCAACCAGTCGGGCAGCGGTACCGTCCCTTGAAAGGGTCCGGACATCCCGGTACATGCCCTAATATCCAAATCGTTATGCCTTATTCGTTTTGCCGGGTCGTCAACATTAAAGGGGGTTCTCATCCGAGGCTTTGTATATTTTTTCATTGGAATTAAGTTTTTTACGTGGCGGGTCCCAAACCCAGCGCACAACCCGTTTCGGGGTTTTGGAAAATATTTACACATTTATATAGCGAGCCGCTTGCTTCAAGACAGACGCCCGCTTGCAGCCGCACCTCATGGTGAACAGACGCTACGCAAAAACCTCGGTGAGCCCTTAAACCAAGTATGTCAGAGTGGCCCCACCGGGGCTCCCTCTCTTTCTGCCGCGAGCCTAGGTAGCTCCCGTTGCCCAGAGTGCACGAAGGAGGACGCAAGAGTCGGGATTGAGCAAGGTCACTTAGTAACCACACTCCATTACACTCCTATTGGCGTCAGTTCCGATAATAAGATGACCCATGGAAAAATTTGCCACCAGGTCTTTTACCTCCCTCTGTGGCGGTGGTTCTTCGGCGTCGTAGGGCATATAGACCGATGCCATCGTCAGACTGGTACTGTCGACTGTTAAAGATTTCGTTACCCTGACTAGAACTCATCGGTCTTATGTATTTATGGAACCTTTTTTCCTTGAAATAAACAATGCTATACCGCGTAATTTTGATAAAGTTACGCCGTATTGCTTTTTGCAAATATGCGGTATTGCGCGCCGACCGACCCAAAGTTACTGGGGGTGACACTGGATAATACTTTCTCATTTGCTGGTCATGTGTCTGCAATGGTCTCAAAGGTACGAGGTTGCAACAAGATCCTCAAGTCACTTGCCGGCAGTACTTGGAAAAAAGACAAAGAAACGTTTCTGACTACATATAAGGCCATTGGCCGACCAGTCTTTGACTATGCCGCACCCATATGGTCGCCTAACGTGCATAACACTTACTGGACGAAGTTACAAGCTATCAGAACTGCTGCGGGATGTCTCCTCGTGTCTCCTGAGTCTCACCTCCATCAAGAGGCAAAACTGCTCAATGTAAGAGAGCTCGCGGAAATGCTTAGCAGGCAATTCCTTCTGAACTGCCACAAGCCAGGACATCCAAACCGTCATCTTTTGGACACCGATCCGCCCCCGAGAGACATAAGGAGTCATCTCCGTAGGCATTATGACGAGATCCGGCATCATATTGCCTTGCCATTTGATCTGCGGAATCATAGGCGGGCTCTAACCGACATCCACACCGAGCCGGTTGTCACTTTTGTCAGATCTCTACCTGTGAATTCTAAACAGTCTTCCATCCGATATTGCTGAAGAAGAACGCATCTTACCAAGGGAGACAAGAGTCACCATGGCACAGCTTAGGTCTGGATACAGTGTGAGGTAAAACTCTTACTTGTCCAGACTAAATGATACAATTTCAAACACATGCCCTGCATGTGGTAGGACCCCCCATGATACCCTACATCTATTCAATTGTCCAATTGAACCTACTCTTCTAACCCCTCTGTCCCACTGGTCCAACCCTGTTGAAACTGCGCGTTTCCTTGGACTCCCGTTTAAAGAGCTTCATGAAGATCTTCGGAATGAGCATACACTCTAGGCAGGGCAATGCATTGTTAACAACAACAACAACGATATATGAGGTTTTTTTTTTTTTAATTTCAAAAATTATTTTGAAAAAAATCAAATCTTTTCCTATACAAAATGTACGGGAAAGGCTAAAATAGAAAATCGACCTCTAAGGGTTAATGTCCAGCGCTTATTTTTTGCAAGGCTAATTTGCTTATGCAATATGTACTAAATTTTTAAGGGGTAAGACCAAAAAAAAAAGTTTTTTACTTGAATCACCCTAATAGTTTCTAGTTTCTTGTATTGCCGGTTCTACGAGAACGGTACCAGTACTTGTGCTGTACCCATCGTGCCGAAACGACCCGGGCCGTTTTCCTATATCGACCCGGACAAGAGCAATACACTCGGGGTGACCCTGTCTGACATTTAGGCATGACTACACCTCGCTACTACAACAACAACAATATACATACTTACGTAATGAGATAATATTAACGATGAATCGATGTTCTTCCGCGGCGGAACGCACATTCCATTTCACTGAAGTTAAAAGAAAAAGCACGAGACTCGAGATTTGTTTAACAAAACACGATAGAGCAAATATTCATAGCAACTAAAGGATGATTTACACGGGTCGATTTGCTGGTCGATTTTTATCGTTCCACTGCGTTCTACCTTCAAAAACAAGGTGTGAATCGATCGAATTGTTATTTACACGGTGGAACGACAAAAATCGACTAGAAAAATCAACCCGTGTAAATCAGCCTTTAACTTTCTTCCGCAATCAGCCAAAAAAAATTACTTGTTCATTATAAGGAATTTTTAACATAATATAACATGCACTTTAAAATGTTAAAATTAAGCCTGTTGGAAAAGTCTCAGAATCGAAGATACAAATTATACAGTGCTACAGCCATTTTACACTTTTGAAACGACCTAGTCATCTGGTCGTGTTATACACGAAACGGCCTTTAAAAGATTTGTAACACCTCCAAAATCTGGTTTGGTATGTTTTTTAAGCCAGAAGTTGAAATTTTTGGAAATTTCATCCGGTTTTCCAGTTTTGACGTATTTTTTTTGGCACCAATTGACAATGAATGAACCTTATTGGATGAAGTTTTTGCCATGGGATGATGTCTGGAAACGCCTGATTCTACTTGAGGGTAGTGTTCTGTGACACATGTGTATAGAACCACTATTTAAAAGCAGCGAAAGTGGGTCCAACCCGCTCAAACATGTGAAAGCGCAGTAGAAATTGTGAAAACACGAGTTTTGAGGTGTCTGGCTGAAGTTTTTGCCATGGGACGATGTCTAAAAATGCGTGATAATAGAAAAAATGAGCTTGGGATGTCTGGCTGGAGCCTAGACTCTGGTGCAAGTGTGCATTGTTCAAGAAGGATGTAAGTTAGTTGGGTCACAAGGTTACTACGGATGGAGTTTGCACGGCTAAAGAGAAGATCGAAGCAGTAAAGGATTGGCCAAGACCCAACGATTTGTATGAGTTACGAAGTTTCTTTGGACTGTGCACGTATTATCGCCTATTTGTACCGAATTTCGCCAGCGTAGCCAGTAGCCTTCATGAGTTGACCAGAAAGAATGTGTCATTTGATTGGAAGAAGGAACATGAAGTGGCTTTCCAAACCTTGAAGGAACGGCTGTGCACTGCCCCAATGTTAGCTTCTCCAATCCCAGGTTCAACGTTTATTCTGGATACAGATGCAAGTGGTTATGCGATTGGAGGAGTTTTTTCACAGATTGTCGATGGGCAGGAGAAGGTAGTGGGATACTTTAGCCGCACAATTGGAAAGCCCGAAAGGAACTATTGTGTAACACGAAGAGAACTACTGGCATTGGTGGAGTACATCAAACATTTCCACAAGTATCTCTATGGACAGCGATTCCACGTCAGGACAGACCATGCAGCGTTGAAATGGCTTTTGCAGTTCCGTAATCCGGAAGGTCAATTGGCACGGTGGATAGAGCGACTACAAAGTTATGACTTTTCCATAGAGCATCGCAAAGGCAGCAACCACGGTAATGCTGGTGCAATGTCCCGGCGACCATGTAACCTGGAATGCAAGCATTGTTCGAAAGCTGAGGCGAAGGAAGATGTTATAGATATACGGCTGATGACTATAACATCTACGGACGAATGGAACATGGATCAACTAGGGAAGTATCAGCTAGAGGATCCAGACCTGGTACGTGTGATGCAGGGGATCGAGCAAAATGAACGACCAACAAGAGAGGAGATGTCAGCAGAGAGTCCTGTTGCCAAGTCATATTGGACACAGTGGAACAGTTTGGATTTGGTATCCGGTTGCTTACATAGAGTATGGGAAAGCGAAGATGGTCAATGCGCTCGGAAGCTGGTAGTTGTCCCAAGGAAGAAAATCTCTGATGTTTTGAATGAGCTACTTAATGGTCCAAGTGGAGGTCATCTAAGAGTCACAAAAACATTGGAGAAAGTCAAGCAGAGATTCTATTGGGTTGTTGCCGGCAGTCGATCGCGAATTGGATCGCCAACTGTGAGGTGTGCATCAAAGCAAAGGGTCCGAAGTCGAGAAGCCATGGACAGATGAAGCAGTACAACACAGGTGCACCGTTTGAGAGGATTGCCATGGATGTAGCTGGTCCATTTCCTACTAGCGCACTCGGAAACAAATACGTACTAGTTGTTATGGACTATTTCAGCAAATGGCCAGAAGTTTACCCGATTCCAAATCAAGAGGCAGAAACCATTACAGAGGTGTTCATTAACAATTGGGTAGCGAGGTTTGGTGTGCCAATGGAGTTACATCCTGATCAAGGCATGAATTTCGAATCAGTTGTATTCCAAGAAATGTGCAAGATATTGGGTATTCGGAAAACTCGAACAACTGCATTGCATCCTCAGTCAGATGGCATGGTGGAACGTTTCAATCGAACCTTGGAAGAGCACATGAGGAAAGTAGTGGATAAGTTCTAGAAAGATTGGGATACGCACATCTCCTTGTTCCTGATGGCATATCGCTCGCAATACATGAAACAACGGGTCAGACTCCGGCAAAAGTAATTTTTTGGAATGATCTTCGGTTGCCAGCTGACTTGAAGTTTGGGATAAATGCTGATGAAGGAATAAATGCCAGGAAATCCACAAGCATCTTGGAAGAAGAAATGAGAGAAATACACGACCTTGGAAGACAACGGACGAAGAGTGATAAGATGAAAGCCAGATACGACAAAGCCATCAACTCGGAAGGTTTTAAAGAAGGAGATTTAGTGCTGTTATAAAACCCACAACGAAAGAAAGGTTTGTCCCCAAAACGGCAATGTAACTGGGAAGGCCCATATAAAGTCATAAAGCGGATAAATGATGTTGTCTACCGCATACAAACTGTTGGAAGACCACGAAACAAAATGAAGGTGGTTCACCTGGAGAGGCTAGCAACGTTTGGATCGGGAAATGTGTCTGATCGGGACGATCACACTTAGGTGGAGGGCAGTGTGGCGAATGTTCTCAAGAATCGCTCATCTGCCAACTCTAGCGTATTTCCACCACTAGCGTCACTACCACAACTACAGCTGTTTAGATACATGACGTGAGAGCGAGAGAGGGAGAGGCAGCTCGCATGTTTGCGAATGTGGCACAAAGAGGAGATGACGATAGATAAACGTTTCGAGAACACTGTTGCACGAATAACCCAGAAATGTGTAGACATTTCTAGGTTATGAAGCTACTGCCTGCTAGGGTATATAAACCGCGCAAAGCCAACGCACTTCAATCAGTTTATTTTGAAGTGTTGTACAGTGAAGTAGTGAACAGTGAATTAACCCGCGATATTGTACTACGGTGAATAAAGCGTACTACTTATTTAGCAGAATCTGAGTGCTTTATTTAACATACAGTGATCGAACTCAGGGAAAATAGTCGAGGAATCATCGAATTCGTCACAATAAAACCAGAAGTTAGAAAAGTGCAATATTAAAAATCACTGTGGGGAAAAGTAGGCATCGAAACACCAACGCATATTTCGTTAAACTCAATAGTTCCATAATTGCCAACCCTAACTAGCAGCTTCAACATGTATAGAAAAGGCTCCACCTTTCTACCCAGATTTTTGGGAAACGCGACCTGGTAATTTCCCAGGAAATTATCCGAAGATGGTTAGCAGGGTTCCTTTTCAACAGACTTGTTAACAAAACTTCGAAGGCCGTGTGCCAAATAGTTGAAAATCGTGAATTTTGACAAAGCGATATTAAATTCTGGCAGTTATCAGGGTGTATATGAACATCAGAATTGACCCTAGCCCAGGGGGGAACAGAAGGATGCATGTGCTGTTGATATTCATATTATTTCACATAAATTTATGTTCACACGCATTATTAAACACTAAAATATAATATAATGCAAAAAATACGCAATATAAAAGCATACAAAACAAGTAAATTGAAAATTTATTCACAAAACATCTGCCTTCGCACGTGCTTTTTGCATGTGTCAAAATTTACTACTGTCAAAATTTACCTCTCCGTTTGGCACAGCAAAATGGAAAATATTTGTACGCCATAGGAAATTTGTTCACCTAATTTTACTCTGACGAAAAGAAATACCAATTGACACAGAGCCAAAATCGAAGAAAATAAATTTATATTCCCTTTGCAGCGAAGCAAGCATGGTTGAAGTATCGATGTGACATTCCTAATTCCGTTGAAGATACCTTACAAAATTTAACTTCTATGAAAAAGCAATAAGTTATTTAACCACTTGGCAAACAAATTTTGAAGAAGTTTCAAATCAAAATATTAAATGGGAAGACGTTGAGATTAGTATTGATGTATTTACTAAGCATAGCTTTGTCCAAGACTTAAAAAGCGCTTAAGACTGCTAAATATACTTGTATGAATTTTATGGTTTCCTAAGGCTGGGTTCTGCCTAAATTTCACTTTAGTCAGGCATTGGGGTGAAAAAATTATGGCAAGCCTATTTAAAACTAACATAACCAAAGAGAATATATCAACAAGAGCCACCACTCGTTATGAAAGCAACGAACAAGATGCATACCATTGTGTATCAATAACAAGTGTGAACTCTTCTTTTGACAACACACATTAAAATGTCGGTTTGTTTACATCCTGCACATATTAAAATGTCGCCAGCACCGAATAACAGAAAAGCAATGGCGTTGTTTAACATCCTGCACACATCAACATGGCGGTCTCCTATCTTTTACCTAATGGTAGAAAGAGATGGGAAGATGGAAAGAAGTGCGACAAAAAAGGAAATTAAAAACAGGTGACTAAACTCACTTTGAAATTTTCACGCCTATGCCTATGATATCACACTTGTTATTAACCACAATCTCAAACAGGTGTTAAACTCATTTTGGAATTTTGACGTCTATGCAGAAGAGTTTACACTTTGTATTGATACACAATGATGCATACCGTTTTCTTTCAGGGTTTCGGTAATTTCGATATAAATACGTTATTGTCTAATCAAAACAAAATGTGTAAAACAAAGGAGACGAGAACTGAAATAACACAAGAGTCGAAACAAAAATTTACCAGCTGGCGATTTTACAAAACTGAGGAAAATAAAATTACCGGAACCCCCTAAGAAAATGACATCCATCTTTTTCCTTGCATTTATAACGAGTGACGGCTCTTGTTTATATATTCTCTTTGACATAACATAATTACCGATATCATTCAAGAAACGGATACGTCTTTTTTTTATCTAAAAGCCTAACGGCCCAATCTAATTAATGGCACGCTTGTGCGCTAACACGCGATGTTTTGTGCTATAGACGAAATAACCTGGTTTTAATTTCCTTTTTTGTCTCACTTCTTTCCATCTTCCCATCTCTTTCTTCCATTCGATAAAAGATAGGGGACCGCCATTTTGATGTGTGCGGGATGTTAAAAAACGCCATTGTTTTTTGTTATTCGCTCCTGACGAGATTTTAATATGTACAGGATGTAAACAAACCGACATTTTGATGTGTGTTGTCAAAAGAAGAGTTCACACTTGGACTGATACACTATGTATGAGGTATACAAAGGATTACTATTGGAGTACTTCAATATCAAAAATTTGGAACTTCTAATCCAAGGATTTTTACAGAGAAGGTTGCATCTCGGTAATATACAGGACGCCAAACCGAAATGTCACGCAGAACAAAAATTGGAAATCGAGTTATGTTTTACGCATGCAATTCAATTGAGGCTTCCCGCATACAAGCTTTATGGATATGAGACATTTTTGACAAAAATTACTGGCGTACCTGAATATCAGGTTGCGCTGTGTATCATCAAAAAAATATAGTTTGCATTTATCGCAGAAAATAAAGTTACTGCACGGACCTCAGCAGTATTTGCTTCAGCTTTTCTATGTAAAACTGGGTATTACGAGAGAAAAGCAATAATGCAGTTTTTGGCTAGAAAAAACCTATGCATAAGCTTAGCCCGCTTATGGGTTAATTAACTTCAACAAATGGTGTGGTGAGTAACCGAGATGCGTGGTAGAAATACTTTCAAACGTGTGCCCAAGTGTGAAATACAATATTTGCCGCATTGCATTCAACAAGGGAAGTAGCCTAGCTGTTAGATAATTGTTTGTTTAACTACACCTTTTCAAGGCCAAAATGAGAATACGTAATTTGTAATGAGAAAATGTAACATTGTATTGGGAAAGTGTAAAATGAAATGAGAAGGCGTAAATTCAAATTGAGAAATGTAACTTCAAAATGAGAAAACGTAAATCCAAATGAGAAAGTATAAATTTGTAATGGGAATATATAAATTGATATTGAGAAATACAAATTCCTAATGAGAATATGTAAGTTCAAAACGAGAAATGATGAATTCAAAACAAGAAAAGTTAAATTAGTTTTAATTTTACACAATCTCATTTTGAATTTACCTTTTCTGGTTTTGAATTCATCATTTCTCGTTTTGAACTTACATATTCTCATTATGAATTTAAAAATGTATACTTTATCATTTGGATTTACGTTTTCTCATTTTGAACTTACATTTCTTAATATGAATTTACACATTCTCATTTCAATTTACACTTTCTCAATACAATGTTACACATTCTCAATTTGAGCTTGGGGTGTAGAAGTCGTCGGTTCAAGTCGCGACAGGTTGAAAGTTTTTTCAAGCTTTTTTTTATCTTAAATATATGTTTTTCTTTTTAATTATAACTTATAGCCTGTTCATTCTGAGCCAGAATTTTGCATTTTAGCATTAAGCCCAAAACGAAGGATTTATTTTGTCAATTTTCATACAAATTCTGACACCAAAAGCAACTAAATGCTACAATATTTTTGCATTAGCATTATTAAAGCACATGCACACCCTGTATTCTGCTACGAAATATCGTTTGGAACTTGAAAAAGTTCCATCACTAGTGGCTTTTTCTTAACATTCTTCCATTATCTGCCATTCGTAAACAATTGAAAAATTTATTTTGTTGGAAAACTAGCCAATTCGCTCACGTGTGTTCAAATAAAACTAAAAAAAGTGAAACTACAATTAAAGTGATGCTTGTGAAACAATATAAATAGACCAAATGTGTAAAAAAAAAGTTCGACTTTTTGTAAACATGCTCATAACCGAAACTAATTGCAACCGTCAGCTAAATGCATTAGAAATGCGGCAGCATGAACGTATTTTCGAAATGTATGTCCGAAAATGGTAAACGCAGCATTTAAAACTTAGCATGAACACTACCTAATGGTACATCATTATTGCATATCACATCATTATTGCATTTGATTTGTCTTTGTAATGGAATTTTTTACGGTTGTGATATTTTGTGAGAAATAGAATTGCCGATATCTGTAAACAAATTAATTTTCGTAATTTTGTTGGTTACGTTTAGGGACCGGTATGCCGAAAGATAACAACGGGGCTCGTAATAGACGGCGAATGCTAAACTAAAGAAGTAAGCTTCCCCTAGGTGTGCACCGCACACATTTTCTTTTTTTTATTTAGTATTCGTAGTAATTTTTCTTTTAACTCCCGTATATAAAACACGTCCCTTCGGCAGCTATTCTAATTAAACAGTGCTACAGCCATTTTACACTTTTAAAGCGACCTTGTAACGAACCCCGGTCTTCCGGATCTATAGCCAGGGTATAACTCGGTCGATGGGTTCGCTTACAAAGTAAAACTGATAACTCGTGTGATTAAGGATATAGGAAATTCATGAGGTTTATTTAAAACGAAAAGGTCTTAATCTAAAGCTTAGCCTCCTGTCTAGGATTCCTTCGAAGGGAGTGGTCACTACCCTTCGCTGGTTGATCGTTTGCACGCCTCCACCCTTCTAGCTACTTAAACAACTGGAGTGATCACCACCGGTTGCTCCGTAGTGATCGCTGTCGCGCCTCACTGTATACCTAACTACGTGGCTGCTAGCCCCTAACTGACTCTCTATGCTAATTGCCGCCGCTTTTATACACTTTTGCCGGCTGGCGTACCGCTATTTACAATGATAACTCTTGACTTAACTGCTATCCTAGCTTAACAACAACCATGCGCAATATTCTTTTCCATTTCGTTCCTTGCTTGCGTATGTTTGTATGTATATGTATGGTCCCCTCGTGAAGGGTGGATACCTTGCTGCGGTACGAGGGCTTAAGTCGATAGCCACAGGGCTACGCTGCCCTTGTGATCATAGCTCCGTACGGCACTTCATCACGAGAGCAGCCTAGCCTCTCTGGCGCGACGACAAAGATCTTCCCCCTCCCAATCCAGGGTGTTATGCGAAACCGTGCCCATTGGACGTTTGCAGCCGGGAGGCAAATCGTGCCTGTATTTGAACGGAGCCTCTCTGATACCGGGTCGCCTCAGAGAGTAAGCATGGCCTTACCGCGGTACGGGGCTCTGCCGCGGCGGACGACACATTTTCCCCTACTCTTCCCTTGACCCTAAGCTGGCCGTGTCCGGCGATGGGTCGTACGAACAAGATGAACTCAAATTATCCAAATAAAAACGATAAACCTAAAAAACAAACAACGCCAAATTTCACTCCTCAGCAAAGGAGAGCCATGGAGGAACAGGCGAGAAAGCAACAACAACGCCGGAGGACAACCTCCGTTCCACAATCAAGGGGGGGATCGACAGCGATGGCAACTACGAGTCGGTCAACCAACCCTCTATCGACTAAGATTGACTTGATGGGAGCTAGCACCAGTGCGGTTGCCAACGCAACTAAGCGGACAACGGCAGATGCTAAACTCCCATCAACCGCTGATATGAAAACCAGTATCTTTACGTCTGTGGCAGCGGTCTCACGACCTGGCCTCGGAGTTTCGAAGGAGAAGGAAGCTGCAACTGAGATTTCGGCAAGGAGAGCGACCGCGATGGCAACTACGGGTCCGCACTCCCAGGAGACATCTCCCCGCCGCTTCACATACCACGAGAAAAGATTGGCTGCAAAGATCCTGAAGAGGTATGAAGGGGTACCGCAGGAATCGCTGTCGCCGAATTCCAGTAAATCGGTAGAGCTAGCGAAAGCTGTGATACCGGATTTCCAAAATTCTTACATGCCAAAGAGGTTAAAAGTTAACCCTTTCAAGCGCCAGAGATCGGACCTGGAGTTGAATCCCCCTCCCAAGCGGCATCAGAATACCCCTGGAGCGGGCAAACTAAGCTTTGCTGAGGTAACCAAGGACAGGATCCTTATAGGCGTCCTGGACCGAGGCAATGACCGCCTGGCCATCCCTAAGGACCGGTGGCGTTACGTGCGAAATGAACTCGGCAACATTCTTCTCAATGTTGCTCCAGAGTTTCCGGGTAGTTCGGCGCGAGTAACGGATGCGGGTTGGCACCAGGGTCAGATTAAATTACTCGCATGCGAGGATGCAAAAACCGTAGCACTGTACAAGGCAGCAGCTGCTAAGCTGGGTGAAGTCTACAAGGGCGCAAAGATAGAGGTCGTCGACTGGAAGGACATTCCAGCTCGTCCAAGGGCAAGGGCGTGGATTCCGGCCATCCCTGACGAACCCGAGAGAATTCTCGGGATGCTACGGCTAATGAATCCGTCCCTGCCAACGCATGACTGGAGTGTCAATCTGGTCGGGGATGCGGTAGGGCCCGACAGACAGGTGGTGTTCACCATGAATAAAGAGTCAATCGAGCCCCTCAAAAGGTGCAATGGCCTAGTACACTACAGCGTAGGCCAGATCGTTATCCACGTATATCGTGGTGATGCTCAGCGCGCTGCCTTCTCGGCTGCTCCGGGGGAACCGGAAAACGAATTACCAGAAGAGGAAGCGGAGGATTCCGATGCGGAAAGCATGTTATCCGCCACGTCCCTTGGCGATAGTGCTGTGAACAACTCGGAGATGGAGGACAGCCTACAGGACGAGGAAGCCCTCGACGTCACGGTGGTAGCAGCCAACGCTGAGCGATTAACATCTAACGCTGCAGACAGCAAGACTCCTGCAACGCCATATCGGGCAGTTAATCGGAACAACTCGTCGTTGATAGGCAACCTCCGGGATGGGGCAAACCTCGACGATATGGGGACGGCAGGGAAGTCTGTGCGCTCTCATGTTGGTGGTGCTTCAGATTAATCTGCACAAATCTAAAGTAGCTTCGGCTGCTTTAAGTAGTCGTCTTTCTAAAGGCGACGTGGATGTGGTCCTCATCCAAGAACCCTGGGTCAATAGCTCGAGAATCTGCGGATTGGGGACTAAGGGCTTCAAGCTCATTCGAGCCAGCGAGGAGAGCAAAGTCAGAACGTGTATTATGGTCAAGTCTGAGTTGAACTCCTTTCTCCTACCTAACTACACCAATGGTGATATTACCGCTATCAGTCTAACGGTCGACAGCACCCGCCTGACGGTGGCGTCGGTCTATATGCCCTACGACGCCGAAGAACCCCCACCACAAATGGAGGTGAAAGACCTGGTGTCAAATTTCTGCACGGGTAATCTTATTATTGGAGCGGACGCTAATGCTCACCATGTCCAATGGGGGAGCTCCGACATCAATGCCAGGGGCGAGTCTCTGTTTGATTACCTCTTAACAACCAACCTGGTGATTTGCAACGTGGGTAATGAGCCTACTTTTATCACTAAGACCCGCAGGGAGGTCATAGACCTCACTCTCTGTAGTGAAGGCGCTTATGAGTGGGTCAGAAAATGGCGGGTTCTGGAAGAACATTCTTTCTCCGACCACCGTTACATAGAAATGGTTTTAGACTTTATTGTAGAACAACCAATCATGAAACGCAATCCACGTAACACTGATTGGCAGTTACACAATGAAATATTAGACAGAGACCTCCCAGTACTGCCCTCACAAGCCCCCTCATCAGTAGAGGAGCTGGAGGATCTTGTTACTATATTTACATCGGCGCTCTCAAATGCTCTAGGACAGGCTTGTCCAGTGCCAAAACCACGCGGTAAACACAGGCCACATTGGTGGTCCTACGATTTGGACTCGCTCCGAATATCATGCCGGAAACAATTTAACAAGGCCAAGAGCTTCGGCTCTGAGCCTCATTGGCACGAATATAAAGCTAAACTAAGGGCCTACAAAAAAGCCCTGAGACAGGCGAAGAGAACCTCGTGGAGAAATTTCTGCACTGGCGTCGAAAAGGTCGACGACACAGCGAGACTTAGACGAGTCCTCTCGAAAAGTCAAACAACCATCAGCTATTTGCGAAAGCCTGACGGATCCTGGACCAGCACGGAAGAGGAAACCCTTGAGCTGCTCTTGAATACACATTTTCCGGGGAATCTGCATGATGCACCACTAGCACCTGCAACAAACCTGGCAGTAAATATACCCATCACTGAGGAAAGAGTAAGGTGGGCAGTTAAGAGCTTTGAACCGTATAAGGCTGCCGGGCCGGACGGGATTATCCCCGCGCAGCTTATAAACACGTTGGAGACATCAGCTAAATGGCTGGTATTTCTCTTCACAGCCTGCCTGGCTCTCAACCACATTCCGGGCTCCTGGAGAAGCGCCACGGTAGTGTTTATCCCTAAGGCTGGGAAGGCATCCCACTACGAGCCAAAAGACTATCTCTAGCTATCAGCATGCATACACCAAGGGTAAATCAACAGAAACCGCTCTGCACAGCCTAGTGTCTGTCATTGAGAAATCGCTGTGTGAAAAGGACTACTGTCTCGTGGCCCTCCTAGACATTGAGGGGGCTTTCAACAATATAAGCCCGGAGGCTATCAACTCCGCTCTAACTAATCTGGGAGTAGATAGACCTCTAACTGGTTTAATTGACCAACTTTTAATGGGAAGGAAAATAGCTTCTTCACTTGGTACGGTTGAGTTATCATGCTATGTCACAAGGGGAACACCCCAGGGTGGTGTTCTTTCCCCGCTTTTATGGAACCTCACAGTCAACTCGTTGCTACGTGACACAAGCTGGGGGGGCGGGAAGATAGTGGCATACGCAGACGATTTAGCTATTGCATTCAGAGGCAAGTTCCCACAAACTCTGTGTGACCTGATGCAAGTAGCACTGCGAGAAGTTTCGACGTGGTCCTCTCGCTGCGGACTTAGTATCAACCCAGGGAAGGTGGAACTTGTCCTCTTCACCAACCGGTACAAAATACCGCCACTAAGCCTACCAGAACTAGATGGCACGCGCCTGGGCTTGTCGGATAAGGCCAAGTTTCTAGGCATAGTTCTGGACAGGAAATTGAATTGGAAGGAGAATGTTCTTCAGCGCCAGAAGAAAGCTTGCATCGCTCTTTACACCTGCAAAAGAGCCATTGGCAAAAAATGGGGGCTCAGCCCTAGAGTATGCAGTTGGATCTACACGGCCATCATTCGCCCAATCATGCTTTATGGAGTCGTCGTATGGTGGCCTGCGCTGAGCAAGGCAACATACCTGAATCTGTTGCGGAAAGTCCATAGATCCAATATGATCTGTATAAGCGGTGCGCTAAGGACAACGCCCAACGAAGCCCTCCAGGTCATTCTGGGCATTTTGCCACTTGATCTGGAAGGGTTTCGGTCAGCAGCGGCATCAGCTCTGCGCCTAAGAGAAACCTCCAGTTGGGCTGCGGGTACTATTGGACACTCCAGTATTCTGGAATCTTACAGCTTTCTCCCTCTAAGCACAGATCGTTGTGCGACTACTACAGTCGGGGATAGCTGTTTCAAAATAAACATTCCCAGCAGAGAAGACTGGGAGAGGACGGATTGGTGTCCCGAAACAAATGGTGGCACTTCCATATACACCGATGGCTCGAAGTTGGACGGCAGAGTTGGAGGAGGCGTTTATTCAAGGGATTTGGACCTTGAGCTCTCCTTCAGACTACCTGATCATTGTAGCGTCTTCCAGGCGGAAGTCTCGGCAATCCTGGACGCCGCGGCCTGGTTAAGCAAACGTGTTATCGGAGAAGATATCGCTATTTTCAGCGATAGCCAAGCGGCCATCAAATCCCTTGGCTCATACACGTTCAACTCTGAACTGACGCTCAGCTGTCGTCGATCTCTTCAGGAGATGGCCCAACAGAACCGCGTAAACCTCATATGGGTCCCGGGACATAGGGACATTGAGGGAAACTGTAAGGCAGACGAGCTTGCCAGGCAGGGCACGACCAAGCAGGTTCTTCAGGATAAAGAGCGCTTAGGTATGCCGTTTGCCACATGCAAACTAATGCTGAAGGAGCACACACTCCGTCAAGCCAACGAAAGATGGCTGCAATCCCCAGGGTGTCGCATATCGAAACAAACCTGGCCAAAATGGGATCTTAAAAGGTCTAGACGCATTTATGCCCTAACTAGGAGGGAAATCTGCATATTGATAGGGGTATTAACCGGTCACTGCCTCATTGGTAGGCATGCAGAAAGGCTAGGTGTGCCCTACCGACGATGCTGCAGGAGTTGCAAAGATGATGAGGAGGAGGAAACAGTGGATCACCTCATCTGCAACTGTCCGGCTTTAAGCGGCGCGAGAACGCGCTTTTTGGGAGTTCCGTTCCTGGATAGCCTAAGCCAGATCGCGGAACTGGACATAAAGGACTTGATGGGCTTCATAAAGTCATCTAAGTGGTTCGAGGAGGAGTAACGGTGTCGGTTTAGGAGTGTCAGTCCCGGGATTCTGCTATGTGGAAGATCCCAACAACTCAGGGATTTTCCATATGGCTGGGTCCCGGGACTGACTTTCCTTGTATTGGTGGTATCACAACGGGCCTTTCAAAACTGGCCTAGGTGTGCCTCTGCGGCAGCCACTTGAACCTAACCTAACCTATATGTATGTTTACAATAGGCTGGGTCTTATTTTGTATTACTTAATTTTGTACTGTAAGTATGTAAAGGTATATAAGGGTATATATATTTGTAAAGGTATACAATTTAAGTATAACTCAAATATGTTACATTTGTATGTAAATACGTATTTATTATAAGTATGTAAAAATATATAACTGAAGTATAATTCAAATATATTAACTTTGTATGTAAATAAATATGTATAAATTATAAGTATGTATTTCATGAAAACAGGGTAATGTATAATGTATGTACATAGAAAATATAATTCAGTTTGTTTTTGTATACTTAGTTGTGAGGGCCCAAGGCCTATGGTTTGGGGTCTTCACATCCCCCAGTTACTTCCCCGGACTGTCACTGTTGCCATGCCACCGCGGTTTATGCGGACTCTGAATGCCGTGTTTCGGATATGTATCTGGAATGTTTTCCGTGTTCCTGCGTGTTGGTGTTCTCTTATTGCGCTTGTTACTTCTTCAGGCAATGGTTCGATGCCACTAAAATTTCGTACCTCTGCTGTTGGTTCGGCTGGTGGTTCGGCCGTCTGTTCGGTTGCACTCACCCCCTGGAATAGCCACCTTTCGATTTCTTCGACGGCTTCGGGGCTGATCGGCTCTGGCTCGGTATTGATAACGTCGTCGAGCCAGTTATCCACCCATTGGTTGTCGGTGCATAGGCTGAGCGCGTCGCCGTCTGTCGTCTCCCTTTTGGCCGTGTTGCCTTCTTCTACGTTTGCTGTAGCCACTGCGTGCACATCTTCTTCGCTTGTCGCCACTGCGGCTGTATCACGTAGATATAACTTGGGTGGGGGCGGGGTGTCTGGTTCTACGTCATCGCGGTATATGCGTACCTTCACGCCCACCTGCCTGAAATACTCAATGTACCCGTCGCCCTTACGCTTGTGTTGTACCTGCGTCACGTCCACTCTACCTATCGGCTCGCCTCGCGGTTTGGCTTTTACCATTGCCTCGTTCTCTTCGTTGGCGCTCTCTTCATCTGACAGGATGATGATGGATGAGTCGTCGGACGAGGGCTCTTCGGCGTTACTTTCGTCTGACCGGAGGCTTATGGGAGTGTCACTTTCTGCTGATTGGGTACTCCTGTTGTCGTCTTGGCCGAACTCTTCTGTGGCGGCCTCGCTTGTGGTCTCAATAGGCCGCTCCTGGTTGCTTGAGTCTTCTTCATTTTCGTTTCTCCCCTCTTCGCCAGAAGCGTATGGCTCAAATTCCTCGCTGTTGATGCGGCGCAGCCGTATGCGAAAGCTGCCCTCGGTTGCATTATCACCCGAAAATTCGCTTCGACCTTCCATTGTTGCGGTTTGCTTTTGAACGGTATGCTAATCCTTTTGTACGATCGTGCAAAATTTTCCCCGTACTTAGGTTGCCTGCTTCGTTAGTTGTGGCTGTTGCTGGCTTAGTGTGCTTGTTGGTCTCCCACGCGCTCTTGATCTCACTCTCTTGTTTGTCGTTTACCTGCAGTGGTTCTCACTGTTGCTGTTGGTTTTTCGGGTGCTTTGGCGTTTCCCTTTTTTTTTCTGTGAAAGAACATTATTAGTAACATTAGGGTGTGCATATAATAGTTACGTGGTGGCTTGTTAGGACTGTTTGTAAATTCGATCTTCGTGCTTTTTCTTCCATGCGCTTTCCGGAAAATTTTCTATGTTCTTCGTGTTTATTCTTCTTCATGGTTGGCGATTACTCCCACTTGGCGATCGCCGAGTTGTCACACTTTGGACTAAGCCGAAGTTTACCTATCCCCGGAATGCGGTGGATTAGGCTCTGATGGATGCCCAGGGAGGGTCTCGCCCTGATCTCGTGATCCGTCATCATCTGGATTTTCTTCAAAAAATTGTTTTAGTTCACTTACGTGTGCGGTTCTTCTTTTGCCTTGATGCGTTTTATCTAGTTCGACGATTACTGGTGATACAAAGTTTGTGACTCGGTACGGTCCACTGAATCTTGGTGCAAGTTTGGCTGCAAAGCTGTCCACAGCCTTGGACAAGTTGTGCTCTTTTACCAAAACTTTATCTCCGATCGCTGGATTCCATCTCCTTCTGCGCAAATTATAGTACCTCGCTTGTTCCGTTGATGCTCGCTGTTGGTTTCGTCGTACCATTTCGAATATCTCCCTAATTTTTGACGCTTTCTCGTTTGGGGCTGTCATTTTCCCACCTGTTCCAAACGTCTTCTCGTCATAGAGCGTGCTCGGTATTCGTGGTTCTCGTCCTTGTACTACGTAGGCGGGGCTATACTTGGTTGCATCGCATACGCTTGAGTTGAGCGCCAGCATGATTTCCGGCAATAAGTCGTCCCAATTTCGCTGCTCTTTTCCTGTAAATTGTGCTATCATTCTTTTTAGATTTCGATTGGCCCTCTCCGTTGGGTTTTCCTGTGGCGTGTAAGGTGCGGTCAACTGGTGTTTTACTCCATAATCCTCTAGGAGCTTCTGAATTGTTTACTTGTGAATTGTGCTCCGTTATCTGTGATTATAACCTTCGGTATTCCAAATCTGGACAATATCCTTTCTCTAAATGCTTTGTTAAGGCTATTTGCCGTCGCCTTCCGGAGGGGAATGATTTCTACCCACTTTGAAAAACGGTCGAGGAAAACAAGTACCATGGTGTTACCGTGCTTCGATCGTGGTAGCGGTCCGATGAGGTCTGCGCACACTGTAGCCCAAGGTTCTTCTGCGATTTGGGTCAGCATCCTTCCCGCGGCTTGCTGTTGACAAGGCTTATATATCTGACAAGTTGGGCATTGTCGTACGTACATTTGTATGTCTCTGGCCATCCCAGCCAATAATATCTATTAGCTGCTCGTATTATCGTCTTCCGTATTCCCATATGTCCGGCCGTTGGACTGTCGTGAACTTCTTGGAGTATCCTATTTCTACTCGGCTTTCCTACACAGAGCTTCCATGGAATTGCGTCGTCTTCGTCTACCTGGAATGTGAAGTGACGATACAACTCACCATTCTCGATTATGTAATCCGGGAACTTCTCCGGATTTCTTTACACGTCCTCTCTCTTTGTTTGCAGCCATTTGCAGGCTGGGCTTTCCTTTGTCTGTCCCAGTACACAGAGTTGCGCGTCCTGTGGTTGACGCGAAAGTGCATCTGCGACTACGTTCAGTTTGCCCCTGCGGTACTGAATGTCAAACGAGTGTTGCTGTAGCTCCAAAGCCCATCTTGCTATCCGTCCGGATGGACTCTCGATTGCATTTAACCACTTCAGTGATAAGTGGTCGGTAATTACTGTGAACTTATATCCTTCTAAGTACGGTCTCATCTTTCGAATGGCCCATACAATGGCCAGACATTTCTTTTCCGTGGGTGAATAGTGTAAGAACTGCTCCTAATCCAAGATCGCTTGCGTCTGTTTGTAACGTGAACTTTTGCGTGAAGTCTGGGCATGCCAGTACTGGTGCTTCCGTAAGTGCATGTTTTAGTGTCTCGAATGCCTCCTGTTGCTCTCCGGACCACTTCCATCTGTTGCCTTTCTTTAACATGGTTGTCAGGGGGTTGGCTATGCGCGAAAAGTCTGATACGAACCGTCGGTACCAGGATGCGACGCCTAAAAATTGCCTTAGCTCTCGTATGGTTGTGGGAGCCTTTAGCTCTCTGATTGCTGAAATTTTATCAGGGTCAGTATGTATTCCATCTTCACTTACCACATGGCCGAGGTACTTCAGCCGCTTTTTGAAAAATTCGCATTTTTCCGGGTTTATTCTAAGATTGGCTTGTCTGAGTCGGTCAAACACTTCGGTGAGGTGTTTTATGTGCTCTTCCAGCGTAGAACTTGTAATGATTATGTCATCCAGGTACGCGAATGCGTGCGGTTCGAGTTCGGGGCCGATAACGTGATCTAACGCTCTCTGAAAGGTTGCCGGTGCGGAATGCAGGCCGAATGGCATTACCCGCCACTGGAATAATCCTCGTCCTGGCACTGTAAATGCCGTGTATTGTTTGCTCTCTTCCTCCATGGGGATTTGCCAGTATCCGTTTTTCAAATCTAAACTGCTTATGAACTTCGCACTTCGTAACCGATCCAGAATGTGCTGTATGCGTGGGAGAGGATATGCATCACGGACTGATCTTGCGTTCAGTTGCCGATAGTCGACACATAACCTCCATTTACCATTTTTCTTCTTTACTAATACTATCGGGGCGCTGTGTGGACTCCGTGACGGTTCTATACATTTCTTCTCCAGTAGTTCGTCGATCTCTTTATTAATTGTTTCTTGCATCTTAGGTTTACGTGGGAAGTATCTCTGTTTAATGGGGCGATCATCCCGCATTACTATCCTGTGTGTTGCGATATTTGACGTTCCGCTCATTTTATCGAATTGTCGTAATTCATCCTCAAGGAACGCCTTTATTCTTTCTGTTTCTTCATCTGGTGGACATGATTATCCTAAAGTTTTGTTTGGATTATTATTTACCTTATTGTTATTTCGCTCCGCGAACACCTCTAATAAACTTATGGTGTTCTCCTGATTGTTGCCTTGGTATATTTTATTGCTCTCCATTATTGATGTACATTCGACTATCTCTCGTGTTACCTCCTTTACTTGTAATGTTAAAGAGTGACCTCCGCAGCTTAGAGTCATGTTAGCCTCAGCCAGTATGTCTGTTCCGATAATAACGTCATCGACTAGCCCCGGGAGGACCAGTACCTCTCCTCTATGAGTCTTATCACCAATTCTCACCTCTACGTCTACGGCCTCCATGATCGTTCTTGGTCTACCATCGCCCATTACCACGTGTTTCTGTACTTGTTTTCCATTCCTTGTGCGTAGGTTCTTTGCCCACGCCTCGCTCACAAAACTTCTGGTTGCTCCTGTGTCTATTGTTGCCATTACATCTTCGCCGTCTACTGTTGCCTCTGCCAAAACTCGCCCTTCTGTGTGTTTCAAAATATTTAAACTTACCGAGGTTGTGCTGCCTGGGACCCTACCCCTCGGTTCTGGTATGATCCACGGTCGTTTCCCATCGATCTGCGACAACAATTTCGTGTAAGTACACCGCATTTACCACAATCCCAACAAAATAGTCGGTGATCTTTCCGGCAGTTGTACGAAAAATGCCCTTGCTCACCACATCGTCTACATGCTTTCCTCGGGTCTATGTAACGTTGCTGTGCCCCTGGTGGGTCAGTTTCTTGTAGTTGCCGTAAGTGAGCTTCTCTCCTTGTTGCCTCGGCACTCCTTGCGGGGGGGGGGGGGGGGGGGTAGCGATCTTCGGTGCGTCGCTGTGGATTTGGCCTCACCATTGGTCGTTGTTGTTCTCTGTCTGAAATTATATTTTCGAGATCCTCGACTAGCCTTACCAGTTCGTCGAGCGTAGTGAGCTCGTTACGTTTAGCATACAATTGATACTCACTACGACTGTTTCGATAGATGCGGTCCAGTTTTTGTTCTTCGGTTAGGTTGGCGTGCCGCATCAGACTTTGTAGTTCCAAAACGTAATCTTTGAAAATCTCCTTGGGCCGCTGGAGACGTTGGCGTATCTCATCGTCCAGCCTCTCGAAGTATCTGCCACTCAAAAAAAATCTGAGGAAGTCCTGCTTGAACTGTAGCCATTGCAACCAATGCCGGTTGTTGTTGCGTAGCCATACCAAAGCTCGATCCTTCAAGAGCTCGGGTAATGCTCGTGGTAGTAGGTTTTGCTCTACCTCGTATCCTTCCGCCAGTTCCTCGACCCTCTCTATGAATGCCAGTGGGTCTCCTCTACCGTCATACTTAACTCCCCACTTACGTACGCGGTCGATTATGCAACCCTGCGGTATCGATTGTATGATGGAATTGTTTTGATCCATCGCGTTTGTTATTGTGTGGGCCCCGGGGAGGTTGGTGGGGGTCGGTGATCGACTTGGGCTTACCCTACTCTTGCCTCCGTCTCCGGGAAGGCCTAGTGAAGTCGTCGTTTTTGCGTGTTTCGCTTCCAACTCTGTGAAGCGGCTCTCGTGTGTTGGGTTTTGGTTCACGAAATTGACGAACTCCTTCCTCAGTTCGTCGACTGTTCCAGTGTTTTCGAAGCCAAATTCATTTGCGTATGCCACCAAATCTTCCTTATTGAGGTAATATATCCACGTGACCTTTACCATAATTAGTTTTGCTGTTCCTGCGTGTCAGTGATTTAATGCTCCTGCGATTTCAAGTGTTGGTAAGTGCTCCTGCGATTCCAAATTTGGTAAATGTTCCTGCGGCTCCAAATGTTGGTTTATCTAATGCTCCTGCGATTCATATGTTAGTGCTCCTGCGTTTCAGTAGTTTAGTGCTCCAGCGATTCAGAAGTT
This sequence comes from Campiglossa producta, assembly GCA_964058755.1. Taxonomy (NCBI): domain Eukaryota; kingdom Metazoa; phylum Arthropoda; class Insecta; order Diptera; family Tephritidae; genus Campiglossa; species Campiglossa producta. Next base: position 33,318,882 of record CAXKVI010000005.1, on the reverse strand, counting down.
CAGTGCTCCAGCGTTTCAGTAATTTAGTGCTCCAGCGATTCATATGTTAGTAAGTGCTCCTGCGGTTCAGAAATTTAGTGCTCCAGCGTTTCAGTAGTTTAGTGCTCCAGCGGTTTTCCTTTATAAGTGTCCCTGCTCGGGCGCCATTTGTAACGAACCCCGGTCTTCCGGATCTATAGCCAGGGTATAACTCGGTCGATGGGTTCCCTTTCAAAGTAAAACTGATAACTCGTGTGATTAAGGATATAGGAAATTCATGAGGTTTATTTAAAACGAAAAGGTCTTAATCTAAAGCTTAGCCTCCTGTCTAGGATTCCTTCGAAGGGAGTGGTCACTACCCTTCGCTGGTTGATCGTCTGCACGCCTCCACCCTCCTTGCTACTTAATTTAACTTAGTCTGCCTGTCTCGGATTCCCTTCGAAGGAAGTGGTCACTACCCTTCGCTGGTGGATCGTTTGCACGCCTCCACCCTCCTAGCTACTTAAACAACTGGAGTGATCACCACCGGTTGCTCCGTAGTGATCGCTGTCGCGCCTCACTGTATACCTAACTACGTGGCTGCTAGCCCCTAACTGACTCTCTATGCTAATTGCCGCCGCTTTTATACACTTTTGCCGGCTGGCGTAGCGCTATTTACAATGATAACTCTTGACTTAACTGCTATCCTAGCTTAACAACAACCATGCGCAATATTCTTTTCCATTTCGTTCCTTGCTTGCGTATGTTTGTATGTATATGTATGTTTACAATAGGCTGGGTCTTATTTTGTATTACTTAATTTTGTACTGTAAGTATGTAAAGGTATATAAGGGTATATATATTTGTAAAGGTATACAATTTAAGTATAACTCAAATATGTTACATTTGTATGTAATTACGTATTTATTATAAGTATGTAAAAATATATAACTGAAGTATAATTCAAATATATTAACTTTGTATGTAAATAAATATGTATAAATTATATATATATATAAGGGTAATGTATAATGTATGTACATAGAAAATATATAATTCAGTTTGTTTTTGTATACTTATTTGTGAGGGCCCCAAGGCCTATGGTTTGGGGTCTTCACAACCTAATAGAGATTTGTAACACCCACAAAATCTGGTTTTAAAGCCAAAAAAACGTTTTTTCAGTTTCTTCGTAAAAAAAAATTAATTAAAAAACCAATTTTCAACCAATTTAAAAAATTTCAACGGTTTTGGGTAGAGAATTTTTAACACTTTCGAAATATGTATAGCGTCTTATTTATTTGAAAGAAGTATGACATGGTTTTTAAGCCAGAAGTTGAATTTTTTGAACATTTTTCCGGTTTAGACGTAAATTTTTGCCACTAATTGACTATGAATGAATCTTATTGGCCATGTGGGGACTCCCACAGGTATGGTCATAGGGGGTGTTCCACTGGCATGGGTGGGTCGGCCCTACCAAGTTAGTGGGTGTCGGCGATACATTTTAACACGATTGGGGCACTCTAATTGGGTTAACTTCGGATTTCTCAAACTTCGGCGCTCAAAGTCAAAAGTACCAAGTCGGGACATCAGAATTGGTTTTAGAGGAATACTTCCTTCTGCAAAGTATTTTATTTTCATTCCTAAAACACGATTTTCCAGGTCACTTGGGTGATTTTCAAATCGACCCGCCTTCTTACACATAGTACCCCTGGTGGGCGCTTGAGACCAAAAAATTTGATTTTGGATTATGCTGCATATCTTGAAAGCTTGAAGTCCTTCCCAAAAAAAATAAAACTGTTATAATTAAGTAGTGAATGCCTCTCGAAGACGCATGTCCAATAAGATTCATTCATAGTCAATTAGTGGCAAAAAAATGACGTCAAACCCGGAAAACCGAAAAAATTTTCAAAAAATTCAACTCCTCGCGTGAAAAACATGTCATACCCTTTTCAAAAGTAACAAAACACTTTATATATTTCGAAAGTGTCAACAATTCTCTACCCAAAACCGTTGAAAATTTTTAATGATTTTTTTTTCAACGAAAACTCTGAAAAAACTTTTTTTTGGCCTGAAAACCAGATTTTGTGGCTGTTACAAATCTTTTGAAGGGTGTTTCGTGTATAACTCGACCAGATGAACAATCTCTACTAGGTCGCTTTAAAAGTATATTAAATTTTTTTTTGTTGCACTCAGGGCCGGATTAACACCTTCGAGGCCCGTAGGCGAAAATCCTGTCGGGGCCCCTAGATTAAGAAAAAAACCAAAAAGATAAAAATGGTATATTTGACAGTGAAGTAACATTTTGGCATTTAAGTATTGTGGTGAATACATGTGTATTTAAAAGTTTTAGCTAAATCAAAGCGAAGACAAGGGAAAAACTAAATTAAAACATACAAATGCGTAGCTGCAGAAAAGTAAAAATTAAATAAAAGAAAAAAATGACAGCTAATTTGTTACTGAGCAAAATGTTTATGATCAGCACATATCCTGAAAGTAGGAATGAATATTGACGCGTTCCGCATACGCAATGGTCGAGTAATGGCTAATTCACACTGGTCGATTTTTCGACGGCCAATCATAATCTACGCCGACTTATTGGTGGTTATTTATGTCATGCTTACTTTCGTAAACTCGAAGTAGTCGAGAAAGGGCACCCAGCGGGCCAACGCCCGAGCCTTTTACGAAACGCTTACAAAATGCTCAATAACGAGTTTGCATAAAATCAAAATGGCTCACAACCAGCAATAGGCTCGTTGAATCTTTAAAATCAATTGACCTGCACTGCCATATCCTGGCATCTGAACACTACATAAGCTAGCGGAAAAAATTCTCACAACTAATGTCCAAAACCTATGCACATACATGCTAAACGCGATATTTAACCGTATTAAATCCCTATCGCCTGGATTGACTAATATGATTTTTAAATGAAACAACCCGTTTTTTTCCTGGGGTCTGTTCGATAATTTCTAAACAAAAGCAAAGCGCGTACACCTAGCAGTGCTACATGACACGACGATATACTGCTGTCACTAGGTATACGATGCTCCATAAGGATACCCGAAAAGAATACTTTGTTGTTGTTGTTGTTGTTGTTGTTGTTGTTGTTGTTAACAATGCATTGCCCTGTCTAGAGTGTATGATCATTCCGAAGATCTTCATCAAGCTCTTCTAAGGGGAGTCCAAGGAAACGTGCAGTTTCAGCAGGGTTTGTCCAGAGGGACAGAGGGGTTAGAAGAGTAGGTTCAGATGAACAATTGAAGAGATGTAGAGTATCATGGGGGGTCCTACCACATGCAGGGCATGTATTTAAGATTGTATCATTAAGTCTGGATAAGTAGGAGTTTAACCTTACACTATATCCAGGCCTAAGCTGTGCCAAGGTCACTCTTGTCTCCCTTGGTAAGGTGCGTTCTTCTTCAGCAATATCCGGTGGAGGACTGTTCAGAACGGGATTCACAGGTAGAGATCCGACAAAAGTGTCTACCGACTCGGTGTGGATGTCGGTTAGAGCCCGCTTATGATTCTGCAGATCAAACGGCAAGGTAATATGATGCCGGATCGCATCATAATGCTTACGGAGATGTCTCCTTATGTCTCTCGGGGGCGGATCTATGTCCAAAAGATGACGGTTTGGATGTGCTGGCTTGTGGCAGTTCAGATGGAATTGCCTGCTCAGCATTTCCGCATGCTCTTTTACATTGAGCAGTTTTGCCTCCTGATGGAGGTGAGACTCGGAAGACATGAGGAGACATCCCGTAGCAGTTCTGATGGCAGTATTTTGGCAGACTTGTAACTTCGTCCAGTTGGTGTTATGTACATTAGGCGACCATATGGGTGCAGCATAGTCAAAGACTGGCCGGCCCCAAGTACTGCCGGCAAGTGACTTGAGGATCTTGTTGCGACCACGTACCTTTGAGACCATTGCAGACACATGACCAGCAGATGAGAAAGTATTATCCAATGTCACCCCTAATAACTTTGGGTGGCTGACAGTTGGTAGCTTAGTGCCATCAACGAAAATGTCTAATTCATTTCTCACGTGGTGCGTCCATGTCGTGAAAAGCGTCGCTGTGGATTTAGTCGGAGATATCGTCAGATCTCGCTTAGTGAAAAACCTGGAAAGGTCGCAGAGGTAACCGTTGATTTTAGCACAGAGTTCATCAGTATAGGGGCCCTTCCCCGTCGCCATTATTGTACAGTCGTCGGCATATGAAACGACGGCGACGCCCTCTGGTGGTGGGGGCATCTTCGATAGATAGCATCATGGTAGAGATCTCCGTTCAGCAGTTGTTAATTCTTAGTTCGATTAGCGGTGAAGGCAATATGGCAAGTGCAAATGTGGTGAGGCAAAAAGAACAAAGGTGTAATGAGACGTCGGCAAGTTAAGTATACGATGGCATGGTAGTGGAGATTAGACTAGACATCTGGGTTGAGCGTTAATTTTTTTTTTTTAAATTGAAATATTAAAAAGAAAATCTTCTCAATATTATGTGATTTCTCTTTGAAAACATTAATAAGATTTTCTCTACAAATATATGAAGCCCACCCTCTTAAAGAAAAACTACAGAGATATCTTCTTACTTTTATTCTATTTTATTAAATAAAAATCTAAAATTGAGACCTATGGTGCTGCTTTTTAGAACGGTTTTTTCCCTGAGTGTAGAACTCTTGTTTATGCGGCATAAGCTTTGCTTATTTCGTTCTTTTCATATCATCTGCATAACAAAGCAATGTAACTCGCAGATAGTTTGTGGAATTTTCTTAATATAAGTAAATTGAGGAGCTACAAACCAAAACGCAATAAGTGTACACTAATCTATATACATATATAAAAATGAAATGGTGCTCAGTCGTCACGCTAAAACTCGAAAACGGCTGAACCAAATTATATACTGCCTTTGGGGGGTTTGTTTGTTATTACCAGGCGCAGGTCATGTATTAAAATCAAAGCAAAATATTAGGGGGGCGTGGTACCTCCCTTACAATCTTATTAATTCCACCATATTTTATATCTCATCTTATTAATTCCACCATAATTTTTTTGTTTATTTCCCCCCTAGCGCAATATTTTCATTCTGTGTTGAATTGGTTTTTGTCGTAGCTGCGTACAAGCCAAATTTTTCAGAAACAGATTTCGCTGCATGGTTCAACGCAGTATTGAAATTGGGTCGTTTTTTTTTTGGGTTTCATACTAAACACATTAAAATGTTAAGAAGTTGCGTCGTTTTTTTTTTAATTTTTTTTAACGTATTACCATCTTGAATGCATATATATTTTTTAATAATCAAAAAAAAAGCATTGTATTTAAAACTGATTTAATGAAATTTGGTATTAAACGAAAATTCTTTGGGTATTTTTGTTTTAATAATGTGTATACCACGGATCTACGTGAAAGCGCACCGACTTCTGTTGGTGAAGTCTTAAGGTACGGGTACATCTAACGACACGACGCGACACGACCAAATAGTTGCCTATTTGATCAACATTGTTGTGTCGCGTCGTGTTGCGTGGTTCTGCTGTCGCTAGGTGTACTCTGCTCCATAAGAACACATGCAAAGAATACTTGGTCGCGTCGTGTCGTGTCGCGCCGCGTCGCTAGGTGTACCCTTAGCTTTAGCTTTATAGTAACCGGACAGTTTCCGTGAGAAATGAGCGTAAGCCGGAGCGATATCTTCCAGAAGAATGCGGCTTTTATTTCAGGGTAAAAAATGCGAATTTTTTGCAATTTTCCATTGTAAATTTTTGGAGACGAACACACATTAAAGGCTGGTTTTCATTAGGTCAAATTTTGACAACTTTTATCGACTTTATCGAAATAAGCAACCAAATCTCGATAAATTCGATGAAATTTGACACCATTTGACATAATGAAAACCAGCCTTAAGTTTGAAGTTTTGTTTTGGTGTTACTCTTCGTGTTGCAATCGAACATGTAAAATTTAATGCGTCTTGGTTTATTGTGATATATCTATATATATAAAAATGAAATGGTGTTCAGTCGTCACGCTAAAACTCGAAAACGTCTGAACCAAATCATATACTTCATTTGGGGAGTTTTTTTGTTATTACCACGCGCAGGTCATGTTATAAAATCAGAACATAATATTGGGAAGGGCATCTCCCACACAAACTTTTTTCTCCAAGGTGAATATCTCTAAAAGGGACCTGAAGATTGGTACAGAGCTATAGGATAACAACACCATTCTCACCCATAAAACTGGGGGTTAACCAAAATGGGACGTGGCACCTCCTACGAATAAAATACTTCATAGTCCATATCTCTGGAAGTATTCATGTTAGACCACTGAAATTTGGCAAGGGGTTATATGGGATCGATACCTACCACATCCAAAAAAAAACTGGGGGAAACGAAAAAGGGGGCGTGGTACCTCCCATACGAATGAAATACTTCATAGTCCATATCTCGGGAAGTATTTAGGTTAGACCACTGAAATGTCATGAGGAGTTAAATAAGATTAATCCCTATCATCTCCAAAAAAAACTGGAGATAAACAAAAAGGGGGCGTGGCACCTCCAAAACGATGGAAACATTCCATAGTCCATATCCCTGAAAGTATTTAGGTTAGACCACTGAAATTTCGTGAGGAGTTAAACAAGATTAATCCCTGCCACCTCCAAAAAAACTGGGGATTTGAACGGTGGTGGCGTTCGTGTCTGCTCTCATAGTTGCGCGTTCAATGTTGCCGCCATCTGTTGCGCGTGCCGAGGCACAGACTGCAGCGATGTTTGCTATTATGGCTGTTGCCCGTGAAGTTGCGCGGGCGCCGCCCTCTGCTGTGGTTGCGCGTGCTGGGGCGCACTTGTTGTTAGCGTCGGAGCCTGCAGCGTATGCCGGTGTATTAGCACGGACGACGTCAGCGTATGTTACTGCGCGCTTGCGGTTGTCGTCGGCGCCTGAAGCGCGTGCTGGTCCAGCGGCGAGCGAAATAAATTATAGGTTTAAATAATAATATGTAGTTGATATTAAATATGTTTCTATTTTGAAAATTCTTTATTGAATGAAAAATGTTTTATATTTTTTATATGATTAGAATTTCCTTTTCAAAGTCTTATTTTATAAATATACAAAGTAATATTAAGTAGAATTTGTTAACAGTAACTGAACTATCTTAGAACCGAACAGTTACGCGGTTATATTTCAACTCTCTTTATTCAAAAATGAGTATCATCATTTCATTACAGGGTTGTATTAAAATCTATTTAATCTAAAGTTATGTATGGTTGTATTAATACTATTCATTTAAATACTGGGAAAAAAAGGGTGATGAAAATTCATATCAAATATATAACACTACTCCGCCCTTCATTTAAGGTAATGCTAAGAAAATTTCAATCAATAAAATTCAGTAATTCAAAATTTACATACATACAAATGTTTATGTGTGAAATCAATTGCAATACGAAATAACCTCAAGTTCTTCGGAAATCGGGAGCTTCGTATCTGTTAACTTCTTTTCGGATGCGTGTACTCTTACGAAGTTGGCCTTCATCGCTGGATAAGCCATCTGAAGATTTTCCGGTTTTTGGGTCTGAAGATTTTCGGAAGTTGCTATTTGGTTTTCTTCCGGCTGCATGTATTTAAAATTTGCATGTGTTTGTGTGTTGTGGTGGTCAGAGCTGCTTCTACTCTTAAGCTGATTTCTATGACGTTTGAAGCAACCATCAGGCGTTTTTACTAGGTACATCATTCTGCCAATGTGTCGTGCAATAGTACCTTTTATCCACTTCGGACCTTTAGCGTAGTTTCTCATGAACACTGATTGGTTAAGTTGGAATTCCTGTTTGCTTTCAAAACTCATTTTCCCTCGGCCTGGCTGCTCGAAAATTTGACTTAGTATGGTGCGAATCGGTCTTCCGCGAAGAAGTTCTGCTGGTGTCTTACCATCAGAGTTTGGCATAGAACGGTAAGTGGCTAAGTATTTTGTTATTGCGGCTGGAATATTTAACCCTTCATCGATATTTTTCTTGACCGAAACTTTAAATTTTCTGACAAAACGTTCTGCCAATCCGTTTGAAGCAGTATGAAACGGTGATGATGTCACATGTCTTATACCAAGTCGTGAACAAAATGCCTTGAACGAGTCAGCCGTAAATTGCGGACCGTTGTCGCTGATAATGGTTTCGGGAATTCCTTCAATGGCAAAGATACCCGATAGTGCAGTTATTGTATGGTCGGTGGTAGTCGACGTCATTTGTGCAATAAATGGGAAATTCGAAAATGAGTCGACGCAAATGAGCCACATAGAATTAAATATAGGCCCAGCAAAATCGATGTGTACTCTTTCCCATGGCTTCAGGCCAGCTCTCGTACTGCCGTGGGGGCGCAGGGTCTACAACTTTGCAAATATCGCACTTGCTGGCTATTTTGACAATGTCTTTGTCCATGTTGGACCACCACACTTTTTGCCTAGCTAATTGCTTCATCTTTGTAACACCCCAATGTCCGTCATGTATCAATCGAAGGATTTGACTGCGGAGAGAAACGGGAATGACGACCCGATTAAGTATGTTGTGAAATTCCGTTTTGCTATAAGAGCTATAGCTCCCAATCTTCTACCTCTACTTTAACATTTTTTAATTTTTTTTCTTTTATCTACATTTTCCATGGTTTTACCATAGACGGCATTATTTAGGAGTTTAAAAAAATTTTGCTCAAACACAGTCTTTGCTGCAGTTTTAACCAATCGATTGCAATCTGATTTATCGAATTGAAGAATTCTGTGTATTTTCTTTAAAATTAAACCATTACTAATACACTGTTGTAAACTCTATAATGTATGTTTCCTAGTTTATTTTGTTTCATATTGGTATTTTTTTTATTTTCTGCGCAAAAAGGTAAATCGTTATGCCAATCATGTAATATAAAGGGATATTCTATATCTACTTCTAATATATATCCAGTTAAAGAGCTCTCTTCTATATCATTTAAATCAAAATTATCAAAACTGTTCATCCATCTATTTTTCTAATCATTGTTCTTACTAAATTATTCTCTATGCTATGCCCTCTTCTTATTTCAACTTCTCTACTTTCTTATTTGCTTCCATCTATTGCGCCTACATACATATTCTGGTATTTTAAAGTGTTTTGTGTGTTAATGCACTCTATATTTGCCACATTATCAACTTATTATGATCGATCTCAACCCCAGTAGGGAATCTGACCACAACAGTGACGTAAACCATAAAGTATTAATTAACATCGTTTGCAGAAGGCAAAGTGGGCTTCATGTAGTCCACTTCAACGCTCGTAGCCTCAATAGTGAAAAACTGGATTATGTTAGGGATATTTTTGGAGTTGATATTATATGTGTGTCTGAAACTTGGTTTACTCCGACTACCTCTGACTTTTACTATAATATACCAAATTATAGACTTATAAGGCACGACCGAAGTAACAGGAAAGGGGGTGGTGTTGCTATTTATTGTAAATCGTCCTTAAAAATAAGGGTTCTAGCAGTATCGGATAATTCTGATACTGAATTTATCATTGGTGAAGTATCTGATGATGTAACCAAAGTTCTTGTGTCTTGTGTATACAACCCTCATAGGAGTTATGTGCGTGATTCTTTTTTCGCTGAGTTGTCAATATTTTTAATTGAATATGAGCATTATATTTTATGTGGAGATTTCAATGTTAATATACTTCAAAATGACTCATGTTCAGCTAAATTGATCGACCATGTTACAACTGCAGGTCTTGATGTAGTTAATAAGCATATTCCAACCAGATATGCAGGCAGTTCAACTCCTAGCCTTTTAGACCTTTTTATCACCTCAAGTTTGGATCATATTCTTAAATTTGAACAAATTTTTTTCATCACCGATCATGATCTTATTTTCTGCACTTTAGATGTTGACTTATATCGTTCCGTTGAATCGGTGACAGTAACTTACCGTGATTTTAAGACTATAGATTTTGAGAGTTTGTCAGATGACTTGTCCAATATTATGTGGAACGATTGTTGGTTTTTGGAAAGCGTGGATGATAAACTTAATTTTTTAAATGAAGCCATAACCAAATTATTCAACGATCATGTTCCCTTTCGTAGCGTCCGTCCCCAGAACAATAATTGTCCGTGGTACAATTGTGCGGTACGTTCTGCGATAAAAGCTCGCAATAAATTATATGCAAAATGGAGAAGAACCTCCACTGAACTTGCTTGGTGTGCATACAAGGCTGCTCGAAATAAAGCTATTGCTGCTACAAGAAAGGCAAAACGGCTGTATTGTAGGTCTAAACTTAATCCGTCCTTGCCATCCAAAGACTTATGGAGTAACTTAAAGAAGTTCAGTATATATGGAAAACCTAAGAATGACTGTGAATTGGACCCTAACATCCTCAATAACTATTTTACTAGTACCAACCAAAATTTTAGTAGTCCTCCAGAACAAAACTTCAGGAGTAATTTAGTTGTAAAGGGAAAGTTTAGTTTCAATGGAGTAACTGAGTCTGAGGTTCTGAAATGTGTGTATCAATTCCAATGCGGTTGGAGAATATAATATTTCTCTCAGATTCGTGAAGATCCTGTTACCACATATTCTGAATACCCTAACGCACATTATTAACCATTGTTTCACTACTTCCTGCTTTCCCACCGAGTGGAAAAAATCTTTAATTATTCCTGTTGCCAAAATTAATGCACCCAGTAGTCCCTGTGACTTTAGGCCGATCAGCATTTTACCTGCATTCTCTGAAGCATGCAGGTCCATCATGGCAAGGCGAATTTCCTTATTTGTTAATGAAAATAACTTATTATCACCTTTTCAATCTGGGTTTAGGCCTAATAACAGTTGCTCTACGGCTATGTTAAAGATACAAGACGACATAAGGATACAGTTTGACAAGGGTGATTTAACCCTTCTCTGCCTCCTAGATTTTTCCAAGGCATTTGATTGGGTAAACTATATTATCCTCTGCAAGAAACTTGAATATTTTTTTGGATTCTTCTGTAGTTCAATTAAGCTTATGGCCAGCTATCTATCACACAGAACTCAGAAAGTCAAGGGTAAGAGCACATCATCCATTTCTAGCATTGTTGCCTCTGGTGTTCCACAGGGCTCTATCCTTGGCCCCCTTCTGTTCAGTATTTTTGTCAATGACGTATTTTCTGTGTGTAGGTATGTCAACGTTCACGCCTATGCTGATGATATCCAGCTGTACTTATCGAGTCGTGTTGGTCTTGTCGAGGATTTATGTTTCAAAATTAATTGTGATTTATCTTCAATTTCACTATGGGCCCGAAGAAACTGTCTTTGCTTGAATGTGAACAAGTCTTTTGTTTTACCAGTTTGCAATAGTCTTGTACTTGAGGAAAATATTCCTGATCTTCTCATTGATAATAGTGCTCTTAAATTTACTAGCAAAATAAAAAACCTGGGCTTTGTTGTCAATTCGTCATTGACTTGTTCTGATCATATCAATAAAGTTGTAAGTAATGTGTATGCGATCTTACGTAAGTTAAGACTATCTGCGTCATTTACACCCCTCGAGGTTAGAAAAAAAGCTTGCTGTGCAATTAGTTGTGCCGCAAATAACATATTCTGAACTTGTATATAGCAGACTGGACTCAAACTCTGCTCGAAAGATTGAAGTAGTTTTCAATAATGTTACACGTTACGTATATGGCCTCAAAAGATATGATCACATAAGTCCATGGCGAGACAAAATTCTTGGGTGCAACATCTTTCATTATCTCTCTGCTAGAAACTGTATCTACATCTATAAGCTTTTGGAGCAGAGAACACCAGAATACCTCTATGAGAAACTAAGACTAACTCGATCAAGCAGACTACGATGCCTGATCATTCCAAAATACTCCTACCTGACTACATCTCGGATGTTTTTCGTCAATGCTGTGAGGCTCTGGAACGCTATTCCAGAAACTGTCAAGGGTGAGATCAATAGGACTAATTATAGAGTGGTAATACATAATTACTTTGATTCTCTTTCTTGAATGTGATTGTAACGCGATTGGTTTTCATTTTTGTTCTCTGCATCTTTCCTCCCTTCAATTATCTTTCACTTTAGTTTATTTCATCTTCTTAAATCCTATTTTTAAATATGTTAGCATTAAAGTTATAATTTTATCATCCCACTCTTTGTAATTAAGGTTTACCTATGTGAAATACCACCATTTGATGTATATAAAAGTAGTCTTCAAGATACAAATGTTATTGAATAAATTGAATTGAATTGAATTGAATCTAAAATTTCCATACGGGTGATATTGGGACATAGCATATCCATATAAATTATTAACATCTAAATAAACTAGATAGTTTGAATCATCTTCTAGCACTAGTGTATTTCCACCACTAACGTCACTACCACAACTACAGCTGTTTACATACATGACGTGAGAGCGAGAGAGGGAGAGGTAGCTCACGTGTTTGCGAATGTGGCACAAAGAGGAGATGACGATAGATAAACGCTTCGAGAACACTGTTGCACGAATAAACCAGAATGTGTAGACATTTCTAGGTTGTGAAGCTGCTGTCTGCTAGGGTATAAAAACCGCGCAAAGACAACGCAATTCATTAGGTTTGTTTATTGGGCTGCTCTAGCTTACGCCAGATTGAGATATTTCACAAAATTGTGTTTAACGAACACTTTTCTTGCTCTAGGTTGCTCTATCTTTTGTTTCATGAGTACGCTCAAAACAAAACTAGAGTAATCCAGATCACAAATTTCTGCTCTAGCTTTTTTTATGGAGTAAGTTAGAGCAGAGAAGCAATTGTCAGTCAGGAAAAAATAAATTTTTGAAAACTTCAAAACAATTAGCTGGCAAGAAAATCAATGTTTTTGTTTACGTGAATTTGCATTAATTTTGAAGGCTTAAACAAAAAAACCAAATAAAAAGAAACTATCCAGATTCAAGTGTTTCTTGGCTTTTCTGCTCTGAGTTGCTCTAAGTTGCTCTATTTCGATTTTGACAGCTGCCATGCTCTGCTCTGCTCTAACCTGCTCTGAACTTTTTTTTGGTCAGTAAACAAACCTATTCAGTTTATTTTGAAGTGTTGTACAGTGAAGTACTGAACAGTAAATTAACCCGCGATATTGTACTACGGTTTTTAGTACTGAATAAAGCGTACTACTTATTAAACAGAATCGGAGTGTTTTATTTAACGTACAGTGATCGAACTCAGGGAAAATAATCAAGGAATCATCGAATTCGTCACAATTGGTGTCAGAAGAGGTATGGTTAAATAAATACAAGGACATTGAAAAGGATAACAAGGACATTGAAAAGGATAACACGGACATTGAAAAGGATAACTAGGATATTGTAAAGGTAACAAGGACATTGCAAGGGTATGGCAAAGTTTATTGACTTGAAGATCCAACAACTCAAAAACGAGTTGGAGAAACGTGGAATGGTAACAACAGGCAATAAGCCAGAGCTACAATCACGTCTACGGGAGGCTATGGAAGCGGAAGGAATAAACGTTGACGATTATGTTTTTCAGCTTTCGGAAGAGGGAGCGACGAAAATAGAAGAGCAAAAGGATACTCCGGATTCAGTGGCAAATGTGGACACAAACTCGCTGTTGGCTGTATTGGCTCATATGTCGACGAATATAACATCAAAGTTTGAAGAACAGAAAACTTGCATGGAACAACAAGAGACACGCTGGGCATCTCAGTGGGAAGAAACGAAGACGCACATGGCATCTCAAATATTGCAGTTGTCTACACAGCTGGAGGAACAGGAAGCACGTATGTCCTCAAAACTAGAGGCGCGCATGGACGAGAAACTAATGCAGCTTGAGGAGAAAGTCGAAGCCGAGGTGGATGCGTTAAGAAGTCGTATCCAGGAGTTGCAGCTGAGTCGTCCAAGTGTTTCAACAAGCGCACCCAAAGTACAAACCCCATCATTTGACGGTTCTGTTCCTTTTCAGGTGTTCAAGCTACAATTTGAGAAGACTGCATCGGTGAATAGCTGGAGCGCTGAGGATAAAGTCGCTGCGCTCTTCTTAGCATTGAAAGGACCGGCAGCGGAAATCCTTCAAATTATTCCAGAAGGTGAAAGAAACAGCTATGAGGCATTGATGGGTGCAGTTGAGAGGCGTTACGGTGGCGAGCATAGGTGGCAGATATTTCAAATTGAGCTACAGAATCGCTTCCAGAAGGCTAATGAGACATTACAGGAATTTGCTTGGGACATTGAGAGGTTAGCTCATTTGGCGAACGCAGACGCACCCGTGGAATACGTCGAGAGGGTAAAGATACAAAGATTCATAAATGGAATAATGGATGTAGACACGAAGCGAGCCGCATATGCAAACCCCAAAAGTACATTCGCAGAGACGGTATCACACGCTTTATTACAAGAGACAGCCTCGCTTTTATGTAAACCAGATAACAAGGTTCACAATGTGGAAGTAGAACGACCAGAGTGGGTGGACGCAATCCTAGAAGCAATCACAACTTTGCAAATGAAGCAAAATGCAAAATGCAAAATGAAGCAGCCATTAAATGCTTCAAGTGCGGAAAATCTGGCCATATTGTGCGTCATTGCAACATCGGCTCCAGAGATTTCGGCAATGCAAGATGACGTAATGGTAACGCTGGAGGAGATGAGCAAGATGAATAGCCGATAGTTTCTGTGTCGCCGGTCGGAGGGAAAGCAGGTAATGTTACTGTTAGAAGTTTCTTGGACGGAAAAGAGCGGTTACTCACTGTGGATACTGGCGCATCTCATTCCATCATTCCAAGTGACTTGGTCCATAAGAGAGTGCGACCATTACAGGATGCAAAGTTGCGGACCGTAACTGGTGAAAGTAAGCTGGTCCATGGAGAAGTGCGGTGCAAAGTTGTGATTGGGAATGTGACTACATACCACAACTTCTTAGTGGCAGATATTGTGGACGAAGTCATCATTGGCGTCGATTTCTTGGCTGTGAGAGACATTCACGTGAACCTGAGAAATAGAGTTATGACGTACAATGGCCAAGAAGTACCTCTGACCTTTGGACACAACATTGGGTATTGCACCAAAGGAGTTTCATTAGAGGTGAAGCACAGGGACACTCGAAAGGCAAAGGTGCCTCCTCAACCAATGGCTTTGATAGACAAATGCCTGATTGAGAATATTCGGAGAAGTCAACAGGAAGATTCAGATCTGGCAAGTGTGATCCGAGGGCTTGAGCGAAACAAACGACCAGCAAGAAAAGAAATGTCCTGGTCGAATGAGGCAGTGCAACTCAGATGCACCGGTTGAGACGATTACCTTGGATGAAGCAGGTCCATTCACCAGAACTATAAGCAAAAACATGAAAACCAGGTACGACAAAGCAATGGAAACGGAAGGGTTCCTGGAAGGAGATTTAGTATTCCTATACGGGCCACAACGGAGGAAAAGTGTGTCTCCCAAAGTTCAGTGCAACTGGGAAGGACCATACAGAGTTGTGAAACGGATCAACGACGTTGTTTACCGCATACAGGCTGTTGGAATGCTACGGAACAAAATGAAAGTGGTTCCCCTGGAGAGACTAGCAACGTTCGGATCGGGAAATGTGTCTGATCGGGACGATCAGATTTAGGTGAGGGCAGTGTGGCGAATGTTAGCAAGAATCGCTCATCTTCTAGCACTAGCGTATTTCCACCATTAACGGCACTACCACAACTACAGCTGTTTACATACATGACGTGAGAGCGAGAGAGGGAGAGGTAGCTCACGTGTTTGCGAATGTGGTACAAAGAGGAGATGACGATAGATTAACGCTTCGAGAACACTGTTGCACGAATAAACCAGAAATGTGTAGACATTTCTAGGTTGTGAAGCTGCTGTCTGCTAGGGTATATAAACCGCACAAAGACAACTCAATTCATTCAGTTTATTTTGAAGTGTTGTACAGTGAAGTGCTGAACAGTAAATTAACCCGCGATATTGTATTACGGTTTTTAGTACTGAATAAAGTGTACTACTTATTAAACAGAATCGGAGTGTTTTATTTAACGTACAGTGATCGAACTCAGGGAAAATAATCAAGGAATCATCGAATTCGTCACAATATATTTATTACTAGCAATTGCATAACGATTGCTACATTGAACAATACCTCCTCTAATACCTCTTAAAACCAAATTATATTGATCAATATCTGTTGATAATTCTTATTTTATATCAGTTGTCCTTAACATTGCATCCCAAGACAATCCAGGTGTAGTATAGTACTGAGCGGGGTCTAAGTTATAAATACTTATAAAAACTTTTCTAAAATTTTCAAATATATCACATAATAATAGTACAGCAACTTTCAAATATAGCAAGTACAAATATAGCAAGTAAAAAGTACAGCAGGTATAAACAATTTTTCGAGCTAAGCTCCAATAACATTCATAATTGATACATAAGTACACACCATAGGTAGAGCAAACCAATAATACACAAAAAAGTGGTATGAAGGAATGCAAATTAAAAACCTCAGTGTGCTTCTGCATAAATGTGCACGCCTAATAATATACTCATATTCCGTGTATCATATGGAAAATATGTCGCGGCCTTATGTCTAAAGGTATGCAATTGGCACGCTTATAAGAAAGTTGACTTAGAAATACTACAGGGCATCGTAGCTGATTTGTTATAAGCAATTGCTTTAACCGCATCGGTGCAGACACAGTAGTTCTGTGTCCGAAAATCCATCTGATGTGGACCCTAGAAAGTCCGAAACGTCGTGATGGTATCCATCGCTGTGTAAATCTTTGTCAATTTTCTCTAAGTATCAAAATTTATAGCAAAAGATAGTCCAACAAATTTTCACATTGAAAAATATTCCATACATTTTGAGCGTGATTATAATCCACATGCTTCATTATTTAATTTATTGAAAAATAGAGATTGCGCAGGAAGTTGAATTTCCTGGAGACGTTCCTTAGAATTCAGATAATCATAGGGAAATACACCTTCCCTTTTCATCAAACTGAATTCATTATCACATACTTTCAGGCTGCCGAACGGTCTCATCTCAGTAGGCAGCCTACGAACTAGTTATATAAATTTTCCACATGAATAAAAACCAAGCCTCGGAGCCCTGCACGGGTAAAGATGCTGCCTCTGGCACAGGCGTTAAAAAGGCCAATACTTATAAAACCCTGCCACAATCGGGAACCGCTAAGGTGGCACCGATCAGGCCTGCACGGCCTCAAACCACTTTTCGGCCACCTGCGCAAGCTAGCAGCAGTAGGACCAAACCCCCTGAGGGCAAGTCCGAACCTGTAACAGCCGGCAAAGCTAGCCCCACTGAGGGAAAGCAACTCCCGGCTGAGCAAACGCAGGTGGCCCGTCTTACGGGCACCTCTGCTCAGCATGTGCCGGAAACCAACACCGGGTCCTCCACGGACAGAGTGAATGCCCCCGCCCATGCAAAACAAACTCGTGGCAAGCCGGCTGGCCCCCTAGAGGGTTCTAAGGCAAGCAAACGAGTCCCCCTCTCAGTCCGCAATCAGCGGAATCTACGCAATGCCGCCAAAATTGTAGAGAGACTGGGCAGGTCTCCCAGCGATAAGCTGACGGCAGAGCAAAAAAGCTCTCTGGCCTGGGCCAGGAAAATCATTGCGGAAAAATCATCGCGTAACACCGCAAATACCGCAAACAAACCTGCAAATACGGCGCCAACCGGGTCGGATGGGCCAGCCCTTAAAAGGCAGCGGTCGATAGTAAACGCCTCGAGCGTTCCTAAAAGGCATAGGCCCATAACCTCTGCCCCTTCTCCACCTGCCCTAACAAAACCGTTCAACGAGGTTGCCAAGGGCAACATCACGCTGGCGGTTTTGAACCGCGGCCATCCGGATGGAAACATTACCCCGGACAATTGGAAGGATGCCTGAACGGCCTTCTCAGGCAGTTCAAGGACATTATGGACAAGAACCCGGGTGCTGCTCCCATTATCCGCGATGCCGGCTGGTATCAGGGCAGAATTGAATTAGTTTCCTGCGCAGACGAGCGCTCTTGCCGTCTGTACACACTCGCCATAGCTTCGGTGGGGGAGCTGTGACCGGTGGCGGAAGGTGGATGCCGTCAGTTTGGAAGAAATTCCAAACTGACCGAGAGCTTGGGCCTGGGTCACAGACGAGCTGGCGGAGCCTGGCGAGATTCTGGGCACCATCGCGCAAAGCAACCCGGGACTACCTTCAAGCGATTGGGGGATAGTCCGCGTGGGCGAGACAAGGGAGAAGCAACGCTATGTCGGTTTCGTCATTAGCGAGGCGTCTCTCCCTTGGCTTGCTAAATGTGATGGAGTGTTAAGCTACGGCTTCTACTCCATCACGTTGAAAGTCAAGCGGGATGGTACCCAGAGAGAGGAGCCGGAGGAGATGGAGACGAAGCCCGAGCTTCAGAGTGATGTGATGGCAGGAAACAACTTGAGTGCACTTGTTACGCTGCACTCTGAGGCAGCAGCAAACGAGTCCCCCTCTCAGTCCGTAATCAGCGGAATCTACGCAATGCCGCCAAAATTGTAGAGAGACTGGGCAAGTCTCCCAGCGATAAGCTGACGGCAGAGCAAAAAAGCTCTCTGGCCTGGGCCAGGAAAATCATTGCGGAAAAATCAACGGGTAACACCGCAAACACCGCAACCAATCCTGCCAATACGGCGCCAACCGGGTCGGATGGGCCAGCCCTTAAAAGGCAGCGGTCGACAGTACACGCCTCGAGCGTTCCTAAAAGGCATAGGCCCATAACCTCTGCCCCCTCTCCACCTGCCCTAACAAAACCGTTCAACGAGGTTGCCAAGGGCAACATCACGCTGGCGGTTTTGAACCGCGGCCATCCGGATGGAAACATTACCCCGGACAATTGGAAGGATGTCCTGAACGGCCTTCTCAGGCAGTTCAAGGACATTATGGACAAGAATCCGGGTGCTGCTCCCATTATCCGCGATGCCGGCTGGTATCAGGGTAGGATTAAACTAGTTTCCTGCGCAGACGAGCGCTCTTGCCGCCTGTACACACTCGCCATAGCTTCGGTGGGGGAGCTGTGGCCCGGGGCTAAGCTGGATGCCGTCAGTTTGGAAGAAATTCCAAACAGACCGAGAGCTTGGGCCTGGGTCCCAGACGAGCTGGCGGAGCCTGGCGAGATTCTGGGCACCATCGCGCAAAGCAACCCGGGACTACCTTCAAGCGATTGGAGGATAGTCCGCGTGGGCGAGACCAGGGAGAAGCAACGCTATGTCGGTTTCGTCATTAGCGAGGCGTCTCTCCCTTGGCTTGCTAAATGGGATGGAGTGTTAAGCTACGGCTTCTACTCCATCACGTTGAAAGTCAAGCGGGATGGTACCCAGAGAGAGGAGCCGGAGGAGATGGAGACGAAGCCCGAGCTTCAGAGTGATGTGATGGCAGGAAACACCTTGAGTGCACTTGTTACGCTGGACTCTGAGGCAGCAGCTACCTCCATCGAGTCGGCTCCGATGAATTTGGAGGAGGTGGGCAGCGCCTCGAGTGTACCCACCTCCACCGCAGCAAATATCACGACCCCATGCAACACCTCGAGTGTACATGAGGTCGATATCGAACTAGCACGTAGTGCTCCAGAGTCCGAGAGTGATACACTCTCGGTATCTGAGCTGGCAGGGCAGTTCTCTACCAGCATGGACGAATACCTCCTCCTGGAATCCGACCGGTCAGATGTTGGCTTCGACGATACAATCGTTGAGGTGGCATCGGGCGGGACGGAGCAGGGGGAGATGGACGTCGATGCTGAGTTTTCAGAACGGTCCTGATGGTCCGGATACTGCAAATTAACCTGCATCACTCTAAGGCAGCCTCCGCTGCGCTAATCTTACGCCTCTGCAAAACATCGGAGGCGGTTGTTCTAGTCCAAGAGCCATGGGTCGTCGGTACCAGGGTCTGTGGGCTGAATACCGATGAGTACCAGCTGGTGACGCCACCTGCAAAAGGTAGACTCAGATCATGTATTCTTATCAGAAAAACTCTTTCTTATTTTCTACTATCTCCTTTTAGCGATGATGACTTCACCTGTATCAGCCTCGAGCTGCAGGACTATACCCTCTGGCTGATGTCCGCATACTTTGCGCACGATCGCCCCATCTCTGCACAGGATAGGCTCAGCAAGGCGGTAAAGGAGGCCCAACTCAAGGGGTTTCCGATAGTCATTGGAGCCGACGCCAACGCGCACCACCTCGCATGGGGCTCAACCGACACAAATACAAGGGGTGAGTCTCTTTTTGATTTTATCATAGAAAATAACCTCTGTATCTGTAACTCTGGGGACAAACCAACTTTTGTCACCTCGAATAGGAGGGAAGTTCTAGACATTACTCTGGTTTCAGGACCTTTCTCTGACTTAGTTAAGGAATGGAAAGTTTCCGATGATAACTCCTACTCTGACCATATGTACGTAACTTTTAATCTGCTTCTGCGACCTCCGCCTATGGCGGTTTACAGGAACAGGAGACGTACGGACTGGGACCTTTACAAAGTGGTCCTGTCCTCTACCCTCCAAGAAAACGCTTCTCACGGTAGGTCTTGCCTACCGATAAGATCTGATGAAGCGCCTCTCTCAGACATATCGTTTGCTTCTCTCGGTGAGCTAGACTCACCGTCTAAGATAGACGAAGCAGTAGATCTTGTCACCAATTCTTGTAACGCTGCCTTCATAGCAGCCTGCCCGGAGATTAAAAAAAGGGGTAGAAAGAAACCGTACTGGTGGACCCCTGAAATCTCCGAGCAAAGGAAGAACAGCAGAAAACTCTTTAATCAGGCAAAACAGACAGGGATCTGGTCCCCCTACAGGGACGCCTTAAAATCTTTTAAGAAGTTAACCAGGAGGGCCAAAAGGGAATCCTGGAAAAACTTCACAAGCAATATTGAGGAAGTCTCGGAGGCAAATCGCCTACGTAAGGTCCTCTCCAAAAACCCTACTCCTCTCAGCTGTATTCGTACAGCTGATGGAGAATGGGCCTCATCTAGTGCCGAAATCCTGGATACCCTGGTCACGGC
This sequence comes from Campiglossa producta, assembly GCA_964058755.1. Taxonomy (NCBI): domain Eukaryota; kingdom Metazoa; phylum Arthropoda; class Insecta; order Diptera; family Tephritidae; genus Campiglossa; species Campiglossa producta. The sequence continues at coordinate 33,297,940 of CAXKVI010000005.1, read as the reverse complement.
CCACTTTCCGGGCAGCACCTCTCAACCATACCTACCCTCGAACTCGCAATCTAACCCAAGGCCGTCGAGGCCCTTGGACCACATAGTCAGCAGAAAAGGAGTTAACTGGGCAATCAGGTCCTTCAAACCCTTCAAATCTCCGGGACTAGATGGTATATTTCCCGCCGAACTACAAGCAGCGAGCGATCTTATTAGTCCGCTGCTAACTCAAATCTACAAGGCATGCCTCAACCTGGCCTATATCCCCACGGAATGGACCAAGGCAAAGGTAGTCTTTATACCGAAAGGAGGCAGGACATCCTGCAATAACCCAAAGGATCTCAGACCTATAAGTCTGACCTCTTTCCTCCTAAAAATTCTAGAAAGATTGCTAGATGCCTACATTAGGCGAACGGCAAATCCAGGACTAATCTCCAACAGCCAGCATGCCTACTCCAAGGGCAAGTCCGTAGAGACGGCTCTACACGCTATCACCTCTGGGATAGAGAAGGGACTTGCTTTCAAGGAGTTTACGCTCGGCATTTTTCTTGACATAGAAGGGGCTTTTAACAACGTTCTTCCAACAGCGGTAACGAGCTCCCTGCGTTCGCTGGGAGTGGAAGAGCCTCTAGTGGAGTTCGTTGAACTCCTTCTCCAAAGAAGAACCATTATTTCCGAAATGGGCAATTCTTCACTTACAAGGTATGCCAACAGAGGAACCCCCCAAGGGGGTGTTCTCTCTCCTCTACTTTGGAACCTGACGGTGAACACTCTTTTATCTAGACTAAAGCACACCGGCTGCCAGGTCATTGCCTATGCAGACGACATAGCCCTGACGGCTACTGGCAAGCATCCTTCGGTGCTTAGCGAACTCTTGCAAAATGCGCTGAATCTAACAAAAACCTGGTCTGAGGAATGTGGACTAAGCATCAGCAGTGAAAAAACTGAGATGGTGCTCTTCACCCGCAGACGCAATATACCAGATTTCACCGCCCCATCGCTGAATGGGAGGGTGATCAAACTCTCTACCGAGGTTAAATACCTTGGCGTAATTCTTGACAAAAGGCTGGACTGGAGGCGTAATATGGAGGAACGCTCCAGGAAAGCCACAATGGCGCTCTACGCCTGTAGGTCGGCAATCGGAAAAAAGTGGGGTCTTCAGCCCCACATTGTCCACTGGATCTACACGGCAGTGGTGCGACCTATACTATTCTACGCCGTCACCGTATGGTGGCCGGCTCTCGAGATCGAATCTAACAAAACCAAAGCCACAAAGGTGCAACGGATGGCAGCAATGCTTATTAGCGGTGCCCTCCCCTCCACTCCCACCAAGGCTCTTGAAACCATACTTTTTCTTCTTCCCACTGACCTGTATGGGAAATTTACTGCCAGTTGCAACGCAGCTAGGCTCAACGCACTACAACCCTGGAGGGACTGCAGGTTTGGGCATACCCAGATCCTGAAGCAACTCCCCAACTCTTACTTAAAGCTGGACTACGCAATACCACGGCCTTGCTGGGATAACAAGTTCGAAACGTGGATCCCAGAGAGAAGCGAGTGGAAAAATTGCGTGAAACCGGGAGGTCAAGAAATCTCCGTTTTCACGGACGGCTCTAAACTAGACAACAAAGTCGGCAGTGGAATCTTCTCAAGTAAGCTCGACATTAATATGAGCTTACGCCTTCCAGACCACTGCAGTGTCTTTCAGGCTGAGCTTATAGCTATCTGGGAAGCTGCTCGCTATCTGACTAACCTGCCAGTGACTAACTCTATCTCCATTTTTTCCGACAGCCAAGCTGCCATAAAATCCCTGAAAAGTAGTAAGACGTCGTCACTAGTGGCGATTAAGTGCAGGGAAGCTCTAAATAAGCTATCCGATAAGTGCAGCCTGAGTATAATATGGGTCCCAGGCCATAGTTTTGTATCGGGTAACTGCGCTGCCGATGAGCTAGCAAGGAAGGGCACCTGTCTACATACAATCACCTCCGGCAGCTGGGTGAGCCCCCCTCTAAATACATGCAAGCACTGGCTGCGTTCCCGGTTCATAGAACAAGCCGACGCAAGATGGGCCATGGAGCCGACTTGCAGAACGTCCAGGCAAATTTGGCCCAAACTTAACGAAAAAAGGTCGCAATCGGTAATTCATCTGAATCGCCTATTCATTAGCCCACTAGTGGGCCTTCTTACAGGACACTGTCTTATGGGAACCCATGGCGCTCTCATGGGCCTCTATACAAATGACTTCTGCCGCAGCTGCAGGGACGAGGAGGAGATAGAAAGTGTAGAACACTATCTATGCCACTGTCCCGCTCTGTCGAAAACCAGGTACCGATGTCTCCGCAAACACTCCTTTGGATGCCTCGCGGAGCTAGAATCTGCAAATATAGATGATTTTCTGCGCTACATCAGACAAACGCGCTGGTTTAGCTTCATGGGTGTATGAACTCCGGCCCTAAACACATCGAACCTTGTGGGATCCGTCTGTCCGTCATCACCATATAGAGTTGCAACGTATACGTTGCACTTTGTATGGGGGTGACGGGCGGACGGATCCCTTCAAGGTTTTTATGTGTTTTTGAGGCCTCCTGCCTCGACCCGTCCCAGCGGAGAGGTCGTATGTCAGAAGGTTTCTTACAAAACTTTTTGGGGGATGCGACCTTTCTGCTGGGTCAGGTAGATCTACAGAAAGGGAATTTTTAGGGCTCCTTTCGTGGTATCACAACGGACCAAACTAAGGCCCACGTGAGCCTCCGCGTGGACTGCGGAGGCAGCCACTTTAACATAACATAACATACCTCCATCGAGTCGGCTCCGATGAATTTGGAGGAGGTGGGCAGCGCCTCGAGTGTACCCACCTCCACCGCAGCAAATCTCACGACCCCATGCAACACCTCGAGTGTACATGAGGTCGATATCGAACTAGCACGTAGTGCTCCAGAGTCCGAGAGTGATACACTCTCGGTATCTGAGCTGGCAGAGCAGTTCTATACCAGCATGGACGAACACCTCCTCCTGGAATCCGACCAGTCATATGTTGGCTTCGACGATACAATCGTTGAGGTGTATCAGCCTCGAGCTGCAGGACTATACCCTCTGGCTGATGTCCGCATACTTTGCGCACGATCGCCCCATCTCTGCACAGGATAGGCTCAGCAAGGCGGTAAGGGAGGCCCAACTCAAGGGGCTTCCGATAGTCATTGGAGCCGACGCCAACACGCACCACCTCGCATGGAGCTCAACCGACACAAATACAAGGGGTGAGTCTCTTTTTGATTTTATCATAGAAAACAACCTCTGCATCTGTAACTCTGGGGACAAACCAACTTTTGTCACCTCGAATAGGAGGGAAGTTCTAGACATTACTCTGGTTTCAGGACCTTTCTCTGACTTAGTTAAGGAATGGAAAGTTTCCGATGATAACTCCTACTCTGACCATATGTACGTAACTTTTAATCTGCTTCTGCGACCTCCGCCTATGGCGGTTTACAGGAACAGGAGACGTACGGACTGGGATCTTTACAAAGTGGTCCTGTCCTCTACCCTCCAAGAAAACGCTTCTCACGGTAGGTCTTGCCTACCGATAAGATCTGATGAAGCGCCTCTCTCAGACATATCGTTTGCTTCTCTCGGTGAGCTAGACTCACCGTCTAAGATAGACGAAGCAGTAGATCTTGTCACCAATTCTTGTAACGCTGCCTTCATAGCAGCCTGCCCGGAGATAAAAAAAAAGGGGTAGAAAGAAACCGTACTGGTGGACCCCTGAAATCTCCGAGCGAAGGAAGAACAGCAGAAAACTCTTTAATCAGGCAAAACAGACAGGGATCTGGTCCCCCTACAGGGACGCCTTAAAATCTTTTAAGAAGTTAACCAGGAGAGCCAAAAGGGAATCCTGGAAAAACTTCACAAGCAATATTGAGGAAGTCTCGGAGGCAAATCGCCTACGTAAGGTCCTCTCCAAAAACCCCACTCCTCTCAGCTGTATTCGTACAGCTGATGGAGAATGGGCCTCATCTAGTGCCGAAATCCTGGATACCCTGGTCACGGCCCACTTTCCGCGCAGCACCTCTCAACCATACCTACCCTCGAAATCGCAATCTAACCCAAGGCCGTCGTGGTCCTTGGACCACATAGTCAGCAGAAAAGGAGTTAACTGGGCAATCAGGTCCTTCAAACCCTTCAAATCTCCGGGACTAGATGGTATATTTCCCGCCGAACTACAAGCAGCGAGCGATCTTATTAGTCCGCTGCTAACTCAAATCTACAAGGCATGCCTCAACCTGGCCTATATCCCCACGGAATGGACCAAGGCAAAGGTAGTCTTTATACCGAAAGGAGCAGGACATCCTGCAATAACCCAAAGGATCTCAGACCTATAAGTCTGACCTCTTTCCTCCTAAAAATTCTAGAAAGATTGCTAGATGCCTTTATTAGGCGAACGGCAAATCCAGGACTAATCTCCAACAGCCAGCATGCCTACTCCAAGGGCAAGTCCGTAGAGACGGCTCTACACGCTATCACCTGTGGGATAGGGAAGGGGCTTGCTTTCAAGGAGTTTGCGCTCGGCATTTTTCTTGACATAGAAGGGGCTTTTAACAACGTTCTTCCAACAGCGGTAACGAGCTCCCTGCGTTTGCTGGGAATGGAAGAGCCTCTAGTGGAGTTCGTTGAACTCCTTCTCCAAAGAAGAACCATTATTTCCGAAATGGGCAATTCTTCACTTACAAGGTATGCCAACAGAGGAACCCCCCAAGGGGGTGTTCTCTCTCCTCTACTTTGGAACCTGACGGTGAACACTCTTTTATCTAGACTAAAGCACACCGGCTGCCAAGTCATTGCCTATGCAGACGACATAGCCCTGACGGCTACTGGCAAGCATCCTTCGGTGCTTAGCGAACTCTTGCAAAATGCGCTGAATCTAACAAAAACCTGGTCTGAGGAATGTGGACTAAGCATCAGCAGTGAAAAAACTGAGATGGTGCTCTTCACCCGCAGACGAAATATACCAGATTTCACCGCCCCATCGCTGAATGGGAGGGTGATCAAACTCTCTACCGAGGCTAAATACCTTGGCGTAATTCTTGACAAAAGGCTGGACTGGAGGCGTAATATGGAGGAACGCTCCAGGAAAGCCACAATGGCGCTCTACGCCTGTAGGTCGGCAATCGGAAAAAAGTGGGGTCTTCAGCCCCACATTGTCCACTGGATCTACAAGGCAGTGGTGCGACCTATACTATTCTACGCCGTCACCATATGGTGGCCGGCTCTCGAGATCGAATCTAACAAAACCAAAGCCACAAAGGTGCAACGGATGGCAGCAATGCTTATTAGCGGTGCCCTCCCCTCCACTCCCACCAAGGCTCTTGAAACCATACTTTTTCTTCTTCCCACTGACCTGTATGGGAAATTTACTGCCAGTTGCAACGCAGCTAGGCTCAACGCACTAGAACCCTGGAGGGACTGCACGTTTGGGCATACCCAAATCCTGAAGCAACTCCCCAACTCTTACTTAAAGCTGGACTACGCAATACCACAAGTTCGAAACGTGGATCCCAGAGAGAAGCGAGTGGAAAAATTGCGTGGAACCGGGAAGTCAAGAAATCTCCGTTTTCACAGACGGCTCTAAACTAGACAACAAAGTCGGCAGTGGAATCTTCTCAAGTAAGCTCGACATTAATATGAGCTTACGCCTGTAGGGTTCTTGTATTATGTTAAGTTCGTTAATATTATTTCACTTTGTTGCTATATTACTTTGAACATTGTTATTTGAAATTGTATCACAATATTTTATTTTCATTTTTTGGTATTTGTCTTTTCAAAAATTTTCATATTCGCTTGAATCATCCTAAAAATATTCTACAATTTGTTCCTATAAATAAATTTTATTAAAATATAATTGAAGCTATAATTTGTTGGCTAAATTACGGCAGCTATAATTTTATTCAATAAGAGGCTACAACATTAATTTTCAAGAACCTACAATTGGCGATCCTGTCTACGCAATAAGCATATCAGAAACGTCCAATTTTCCAATATACATACATAAGGCGGCTCACAGAGATAATTAATTTTTCTAAAATTTGCGGGATTGAATGCTGTGTGAACGAATTCAAATATATCTTCAAAACAAATAATACCAGTAACCCGACTGCGAATATCAACTACAAAAAGAAGTCACGAGAATCATCTACATCAGATTGCTATCAAGCTTTGTTGCAACAATAAAATCTTTGGAAGACTCAAATTATATTCCATCACTTCTGGAACATGCATGAATTACTCTGAGTGGATTGTACCTATTATTTTAAAACAAAGTAGCAAGTATATCCTGTATCCAAACTAATACAATCATATTTGGTAGTTAGTGGTATTTGTATGTAGCTGTCACTATATAGGCAAATTGACCACATTCTAAAGCTCAACTGATCTGCGATCACTCTCGAAACGTTTGTATTTTTCGTCAAACTACTTTTCATTAACAGCTATTTGACATTTCGTTCGTGTTATTTCTCAATTTATTATATTTAAATTTGCATTTTGGGTACCACTACTCTACAAATATATTCGACTATTTCCAATTTCCGATAGCTATTTCGACCTTATAGATTTATAGTACAGTTATAGTCCATTATTTATATATTTTAAGTGTTTTATTAACTGTAAACACCCCTTCTTAGAGAGTTCTGTCTGAGATTATCATTATGTTGCATTCACCACAACAAAACTCACATACACCTACACAAACAAATAATTTACATGATTCACTTATTGATCTTCAAAATAATACAAGTCAAGAAGAATTAGTAAATCCATACGAGACATCCGGCAATCAGATAAGTAATGAAGTTTTTGCTGTTTCTGTAAAACTTCCTCAGTTTTGGTCAAACTGTCCTGAGGCATGGTTTATTCATGCCGAAATGCAGTTCAACACTAAAAATATTACTCAAGAAGCAACAAAATATGAGTATATTATTACAGCTTTGCCTCAGGAAGTTATTATGACCATACTAGATTTTATTCGGGATCCACCCGTACTTAATAAATTTTCTGCGTTGAAGAAAATTTTGATTGAAAGGCACTCGTTAAGCGAGAATGCAAAATTGGATAAAGTGTTGTCTGATTCAGAAATGGGTGATCGTAAGCCCTCGGAATTTTACCGATCTCTCGTATTACTTTCTGGTTCTAATTTTAGCCAAGAAATTTTGAAGAAACTTTGGATGCGGAAATTGCCGAAAAGTTTGAATGTAGTTTTAGCTAGCTCAAATTCCAATGATATATGTAAATGAATTAACTAAGTTAGCAGATAACGTTTGGGAAATTATCAACAAAAATGAAATAGCTTTAGTAAATAATTGTCAAAGTTCAAAAGGAGATAACTCAATTATTTCTAATTTGGTTAAAACAACTTCCTTGATTTGTGAAAATTTTCAAAAATTATCTTTGGAATTAAGTGAAATTAGAAAGGAAATTAGTCAAAATTATTCGAGATCACGTTCAACAAGTAGAAGTAGTTTTCGAAGTCCTGTTAGATATCGTTCGAAATCGCGTGATAATCCGAATTGGTTATGCCGGTACCACTATAAGTTTGGAAATAAAGCTAGGAGGTGCGAACAACCATGTGCTTTTGTAAATAATGATAGTCAAACAAACTAAAATTTTCCGTTATTGCAGCGACGAATAACGGAAATTTAGAGATATCAACTCGTCGCTTGTTTGCATTCGACAAAGAAAATAAATTAAAATTTTTAATCGATAGTGGAGCAGAAATTTCAGTGCTTCCAGTTTCAAAATTTTCATGTACAAAAAAATCAACAGATATTAATTTAACGGCAGCTAATGGTTCAACTATTTTTACATATGGAAAAAAACTATTAAATGTTAATTTAGGCCTGAGACGTGAGTTTCCTTTTGTGTTCTTAATTGCTGATATTGCGAAACCGATTATAGGCGCTGATTTTTTATGTAAATATGGACTTCTTATTGACATTAAAAACAAGTGTTTAATTGATCCATTAACAAATCTGTCAGTTAACACAATTTCTTACTTTTGTAATGTCCCTCTTCCAAAATTGTTTTCAGTCGATGATCAATACACAAAGTTATTGAAGGAATTTCCTTCCCTTATTACTGAACCCAATTATTCGATGCCGGTTAAACATACAACAGTTCATCGAGTTATAACAGAAGGAACTCTTCCTTTTTCCAAACCAAGACGACTAGATCCGATTAAATTTAAGGTAGCTAAAACTGAATTTGATTTCTTAGTAAAAACTGGAATTTGTAGACCCTCAAATTCTTCTGTGACATCACCACTTCATTTAGTACCAAAAAAAGAAAGTAATGACTGGCGTCCCTGTGGTGATTTTAGAAGGCTTAATACAGTTACTGTTCCAGATCGTTATCCTTTGCCTCATATTCAAGATTTTAATATGAATCTTAGAAATAAAAAGGTATTTTCAAAATTAGATTTAGTGAGAGCGTATCATCAAATTCCCATGGCAGAAGAAGATATTTATAAAACCGCGATTACGACTCCTTTTGGCATGTTTGAGTTCGTTCGTATGCCTTTTGGATTAAGGAACTCAGCACAAACGTTTCAGAGGTTCATCAATGAAGTGGTAGGTAAATTAGAATTTGTTTATGCGTACATCGATGATTTATTAGTTGCAAGTGAGAGTGAAGAACAACATTGTAAGGATCTGCGAATTCTTTTCGAACGATTGGTTGAATATGGTTTGAACGTCAAACCAAGCAAATGTATTTTTGGGGTTTCTAGTATTGATTTTTTGGGTCATAGTATATCTGAAGCAGGAATTAGACCTTCCGAAAATAGAATAGAAGCTATTCGAGATTTTGAACGACCAACGTCCATAAAACAGGCACAAAAGTTTATTGGTATGGTTAACTATTACCATAGATATATTTCACAGTTAGCAGAATTTACTGGGGTTATATACGATTTAATTAGTAAAGCAAGTAAAAGGCGAGACAAAAATTTAGTTTGGGATGATAGATCTATCAAAGCGTTTGAATGCATTAAAGAAAAATTTGCATCTAAGATTTTGTTAAATCATTTTAGCAAAGATGCAAAACTATCTTTAACTGTAGATGCATCGAATACGGCAGTTGGTGGTGTTATACAACAACAATTTAAGAATAAGTCGGAGCCACTGGCGTTCTTTTCGAAGAAACTTTCTCCAGCAGAAATGAAATATAGTGCCTTCGACAGAGAATTGTTAGCAATTTATCTGAACATTAAACATTTTCGGTATCTATTGGAAGGAAGGGAATTTTCTGTTTTTACTGATCACAAGCCTCTAACTTTTGCGTTAAATTCCAAAACTGAGCGAAGCCCACGACAAACCAGACATCTTGAGTTTATAGCACAATTTACGAATGATATACAGTATATTAAGGGACAGGCAAATGTTGTGGCTGATACTTTATCTAGAGCATTTGAAATAGAAGCAATCAATAATTCAGAATTAAATTTTAAAATTTTAGAGAATGAACAGCAGAAAGATAGTGAACTAAACAGCCTTGTTTCTAAAGAAACATTTCAGAATTTAAAGTTAATTAAAATTCCTGTTTTAAATTTCAATATATGGTGTGAATCATCAGGAGATTATCCTAGACCTTTCGTTCCAAATAATTTACGGAAAATGGTATTTGATAAGTTACATGGGATAGCACATCCAGGTACCAAAGCCACTCGTCGACTTATCATCAAAAAATATTTTTGGCCCAACATGAACAGAGAAATTAATACATGGTCCAGAGAATGTATTAGTTGTCAGAAGTCCAAGGTTTATCGACATACAAAATCTCCTGTGAGTAAAATTTTAATACCAACTAAAAGATTTCAGCACATCCATTTAGATATTGTAGGGCCTTTACCGGTTTCGAAAGGACATCGCTATATTTTGACTATTATCGATAGGTTCACCCGTTGGCCAGAAGCATACGGATTAAGAGATATTTCTGCAGCGACAATTGCGAATAAATTTTTACGTGAATACATATCTCGTTTTGGTGTACCACTAGAAATAACTTCTGATCAGGGAAGTCAATTTACTTCTAAATTGTTTTCAGAGTTAACAAAATTGTTAGGAAGTCATCAAATTATAACGTCACCTTATCATCCGCAAGCAAATGGTATTATAGAGCGTTTCCATAGGCAAATGAAATCTTCTTTAATGGCTAGAAATGGAACCAGAGATTGGTATGATGAGCTACCCTTAATATTGTTAGGTTTGCGATCAACATTTAAAGAGGACATTTCGGCAACACCTGCTGAGATGGTGTTTGGACAAAACTTACGGTTGCCTGGTGAGCTTATTGTTCCTACTTCTGAAAACTCAACGTCATCTGAAATTCTGGGTTGCTTACGCGAAAATTTTAAAAATGTTAATTCGAATTTAAATCATCATTGTTCTAATGTTGGTATCTATGTTCCGAAAGATTTAAAAACTTGTAAATTTGTTTTTATACGCTTGACTAATAAGCGCTCTTTACAACAGCCTTATGAAGGGCCATATAAAGTTTTTGAGAAAAACAAGAAGTATTTTAAGGTAGAAATAGACAATGAAATCAAAACTATTCCGATTGACAGATTAAAACCGGCGATGGTTGAAAAAACTACCGAATCTAACACTGATTATCATAATAGCATTGGCACAAAAAAGAAAGTCACATTTGACTTATTTAATGTAAACTCTCTGGAAGGGGGAGTAATGTAGGGTTCTTGTATTATGTTAAGTTCGTTAATATTATTTCACTTTGTTGCTATATTACTTTGAACATTGTTATTTGAAATTGTATCACAATATTTTATTTTCATTTTTTGATATTTGTCTTTTCAAAAATTTTCATATTCGCTTGAATCATCCTAAAAATATTCTACAATTTGTTCCTATAAATAAATTTTATTAAAATATAATTGAAGCTATAATTTGTTGGCTAAATTACGGCAGCTATAATTTTATTCAATAAGAGGCTACAACATTAATTTTCAAGAACCTACAACGCCTTCCAGACCACTGCAGTGTCTTTCAGGCTGAGCTTATAGCTATCTGGGAAGCTGCTCGCTATCTGACTAACCAGCCAGTGACTAACTCTATCTCCATTTTTTCCGACAGCCAAGCTGCCATAAAATCCCTGCAAAGTAGTAAGACGTCGTCACTAGTGGCGATTAAGTGCAGGGAAGCTCTAAATAAGCTATCCGATAAGTGCAGCCTGAGTATAATATGGGCCCCAGGCCATAGTTTTGTATCGGGTAACTGCGCTGCCGATGAGCTAGCAAGGAAGGGCACCTGTCTACATACAATCACCTCCGGCAGCTGGGTGAGCCCCCCTCTAAATACATGCAAGCACTGGCTGCGTTCCCGGTTCATAGAACAAGCCGACGCAAGATGGGCCATGGAGCCGACTTGCAGAACGTCCAGGCAAATTTGGCCCAAACTTAACGAAAAAAGGTCGCAATCGGTAATTCATCTGAATCGCCTATTCATTAGCCCACTAGTGGGCCTTCTTACAGGACACTGTCTTATGGTGCGACCTTTCAGAAAGGGAAATTAGGGCTCCTTTCGTGGTATCACAACGGACCAAACTAAGGCCCACGTGAGCCTCCGCGTGGACTGCGGAGGCAGCCACTTTAACATAACATAACATATTTTGTTCACTATTACGTAAGAATATGTTTGTGTGATTGTGTAGTTATATTCCACAGTTACATTGATTATTATTATTTCTTTTGTCCACTTCCAACTGACCACCATAAATTTAGAACGAGTTTCATACGAAGCAAACCCAACAATAAATCATATTAATCGTTGCAATAAAGTCTTATATATGATAGTTCAGTGATTTAAAAAAAATAAATATATGTAAATACTTACATTTTACTAAAAAATCCTTTAAACAAAAACAAACTTTTCTTTATTTTTCATTTTATTTATTTAATTTTTTTTTTAATATTTTAAATTAAATATAATTTGTCCTTCGTTAAATATCATAGATCCTTCACCGATGGACCACATCGCACCCGAATCCTCATGTTGTAGTTGGATTGGTATGGATATGTAGCCTGTATGGTTTTTATCTGGATGTATAACTCCAAACACCATATTTAACTCGAGATTTTGGAAATCTGCTCGTTCTGAGAGCGCTGATAAGATATCCTCCCGTATTTGTTTTTTAAGCTCATCATTAAGAATTGATGGCCACCCGTTCACAAAATTTTCTATAGTGCCTGTTAGATTTAGTTCGGTCGTGCTGAGGAAAAAAGGCATCGTTGATTTCAAAAAATTTAATAAAACAAAGTATTTGTAAGCCTGCACACGATTTTCTTTCTTGATAAATGTAAAATAAGTACATTAAAACAGTGTTTTTATACAAATTTTTCGAACTTGTAGAGAAAGTTGTTTCCCATTCAGATAACAATAGTAAAAACTCGCCGCATAGACTTTAGATTCTACCCACATTCACATAAATTTTTTTTTTGTTCACTTTCAAATGACTATTACGACTTTCGAACTATGGAAATGCCTCAAATTTATTGATCTACAAATAAACTCAACTTGACAGCTAAAGTCCCGTTTACATTGCTCGATTTTTCGTTAAATTTCATGTTGATTTTGAAAATTGACTCGTGTTAACGGGTCTTGCAAAATTGCATACAACAAAGTTGGTAGCCAGCCGACTTTGGTTCAACTCATCATTCAACTTTTTTACAACCATGCGTTTGTTTACGAATGTCAGATTTTGAGGTAAAATTTTGGAAATAAAATTTTAATATATTTTTCACAAAATTTTTCATCAATAAATTGTAGCAATTTTAATTGGCATGAATTCGCCTAGACCTTTTATTTCTTAATCATTACCAACACCCAAAGCAAAACCTGTGCGTTCCATCCCATCCAACTAGAAGAGTCCACAAAGTGCTCCGTTCGGACTCCCTGCGCGGTGCGCTTATAAGGTATACCTATTTAGGACTCTTTTAAAGGTGTGTTTATCAGATAGTGAAAAAAGTGTTTCTTCAAGAAACACTACCTGGAAGGACTCTGCTGACTCCTCTTTTCAAATCCGTAGACGCTTCAATTACGATTACTTCAAGAGAGTTTTGACGGAGTCCCTTTTTGCTCCTTTTGAGCGCTCCGTACTTTGTTGAATTTGATTGGTAAAGCATTTCCTAGCCAGGATGTCCGATCATTTTATACCCGCTTGACTAGATCTCTATTTCCGTTGTGGTTGTTGTACCGAAATGTTGTCCTACCTAGAAGTAACGTTTATTGCCCCTAAATTGCCACCTTTTAATAGGATTCCGAGAAAACAAACAGTTTCAATGTCGTTAGGCCAGAGTGAGAATGGTGTTAAAAGAGAATGCGTCGAGGGGCAAGTGAATAAGTGGTTAGTGTCGTGAGGAGAAGACCACATACAGCGCAAACATTGGCCCTTGGGATTCAGTCTGGATAAGTTTCGCATATTACATTACCCAGACCAGAGTTGAACGAGAGTGCCTCCGGCCTCTCTCGGGCGATCGGGTCCCTCTGCAGCAACAGGTGGTACTTGTTGTAGCAGGACGGCATTCGCGTGACGGGATCTGGCAAAGATGTTCCCTATCTCTGTGTGGATATAGTTGAGGACCTATCTATGAACCCTTGAATCAAAAGCGGTGGTTTTATAATACCGTTGTTGTGAAAAAAATCAATAAATAAAAATAGAATTTTTTCTATTTTCATTTAATTTTTTCAATGACATAAACAACCGTCAAATAGTTTTCAAAAAATTGATTAATGTAAACGGGTAGTCAACCCAATTTGGAATCAACGGCACATGCGACGAAAATTGATTCCAAAATTGAACAATGTAAACAGGCCTTAACCATACAAAATACTTCAATTAAACTCCGATTAGTCGTTACCGGCTTTTATGCAAGCGGCCCTAAAAGCCTCTACCCTATCTTAGGGTTTTCCTTAGAGTTTAGAGTCTACACATAAACACTAACGCCCTTATTCATAAAAAAAATTATATTAAACATTAGGGGTCTTCTCTCTAAATTTTTTTCATAAAAAACACAGGAAATTTACACACTATTGTCAAAATTGGAAAATTTTCTTTCAAAATTTTTTTCATGAAACATCAAAATGCGTGTGTTTTTTGTTCTGGCATTTTGCAATTTTGACAATAGTGTGTTAAATTCTTGTGTTTTTCATGGAAAAAATTTAGAGAGAATACCCCTATTATAACTTCGTAATAATAAAAACTAATTTTAATTTTTTAAAACTGTTATAATGAATTTATTCATAAGCGCTTTATAAAGGTCTTGTAAGTATTATTGGCTTATAAGGTTTTTGCTGTCAAAACTCTAAATAAATATGGTAATTTTGGCTTTGACAAATGCCATTTTGAAATTTGCCAAACAAAATAATAAAATTATAGAATTCTTTCCTCGCACATCTTTTTGCTTCTCATCCTTTCTGTGTGCTTTCTTAGATTGGGCATTGTAGAACATTGGTGAATGCGTTACTCAGGGCCATAAAAAGCTTCTCGTGGTGTTGGTGGTGTAACCTACACATGCACTAGCTCAAGTCCACGACTCACTCCTATGAAGCGATTGTCTCTTGTGTAGGTACTCACCAGTCCACAATCAAGAAGTGCTTCAGTAGTAGCTCCGGTCGCAACCACAGCTCCGTGCTGACTGACTGCTGTGCTGTTGTGTCGCTTCTTTTATATCTGTGGTACGGTGTTGCTAGCTCAGATTATTACGTTGCCATGGTAACTGTGTTGCTGTGAAGTGTTGCGACCGCTCGTTGTGTCGCTGAGACTTGTGTGTCCATATGGTGTGGGCCAAATTAATGATGTTTTATTTGGTCCTCACATTCCCCCCCACTCCGGAGAGTCAGCCTTCCGTACCTAGTATTCGTATGTGTGCCTTGATTTTTACTACGGTGACTGCGTACTTTGGTGTGCGGAACCCTCCTTGGGTACGGCTTTCGCCTGCTGCGATGCGTCGGAAAATTTTTTGTACATCGCTTGCTATCATCTGCGTCTTGTGCCTCGACCGTCACTACGTGTTGTCCTTTTGTTGTCGATTGTTTGTTTGTTCTTCGGGTGGTGGGACGTGTAAGGATTGAGTGTTGTCTCCGGTGTTTGGTTTTAGTGATGTGTGGGGGTGGTCTATGGGGGTGGTGGTTTGGGTCGTCTCCTGCGTAGTTTGATTTGTAGGAACCGGGCCAACATTTCTTTGCGTTTTCGGCTTACGTGGTGTGCTACTGCTGCATTGGCCAGAACCAGTAAGTACCAATGTTTGGCTACGTTGTGGGGCGCGAGGATCACGCTCTTGCCAAACAAGTCGATCTTCCCTCTTCAGCTACCAGACCACGAACGGGTTGTATTATGTTGCTCGTGTAACTCTTCCAGTCCCTTTGCCCAAGCGTCAATGATGGTGTCAGTCAGCCAGTGTGATCCATTGGGTGAGTTGAGGTCAGTTTGTGTTCTGATTAACTTGCATGTTGCCGGTGAATTTTTGGTCTTGTTGTGGGTTTTGGTAGCGGCTTCCTCCCACTTTGCCTTGCGCTTGGTCCGTACCATCAGCTCTGCTGCTCGTCTGCCTGCTTCCGCTGTGCGCCTGGTTTCGTTTTCGGCATGAAGTGCGGCGCTGGCTGATTTATTGAACGGTGGTGGCGTTCGTGTCTGCTCTCATAGTTGCGCGTTCAATGTTGCCGCCATCTGTTGCGCGTGCCGAGGCATAGACTGCAGGGATGTTTGCTATTATGGCTGTTGCCCGTGAAGTTGCGCGGGCGCCGCCCTCTGCTGTGGTTGCGCGTGCTGGGGCGCACTTGTGGTTAGCGTCGGAGTCTACAGCGTATGCCGGTGTATTAGCACGGACGACGTCAGCGTATGTTACTGCGCGCTTGCGGTTGTCGGCGACTGAAGCGCGTGCTGGGCCAGCGGCGAGCGAAATAAATTATAGGTTTAAATAATAATATGTAGTTGATATTAAATATGTTTCTATTTTGAAAATTCTTTATTGAATGAAAAATGTTTTATATTTTTTATATGATTAGAATTTCTTTTTCAAAGTCTTATTTTATAAATATTTGTATATTAAGTAGAATTTGTTAACAGTAACTGAACTATTTTAGAACCGAACAGTTACGCGGTTATATTTCAACTCTCTTTATTCAAAAATGATGTTACGTAGCTGGTAGTTTGTTTGGTGAGGGGTGGTGGCAAGCAGGTATGCTTGCATCCCAGGCTAGCTCGTCAGCGTGGGGTGGGGTACTTTCCATCACCCTCACCTACAGCCACATTAACAAAAAGGGGGTTCATACCTGCACGTGAAAAAAAAGGTTAAAAATAAAGGTACCAAAAGGGCATAGGTGAGAAAAGTCTAGGTCGCTAAAGAAAAGGAGAGATAAATAGATAAAGTAGAGGCCTGTCCTGTCAGGTGGAGTCTTCCCACCCGCTTCCGCGCAACTTGCGCGAAACCATGGGCACTGTGCTGACTCCTAATTACTTACAGTGCCCCCAAACCTGACTCAAGTCTATCTGTCAGTCACTTAGTCATTTTCCCTAACACTCACCTTCACATATCCGTTCGCGCGCAAGCGCAGCACCCACACCAAAATTAAGTATTCAGCCCCGCATCTTAGTAACAAGATACCTTATTTCAACCATTCATTATAACTTTATTTAATGTAACAATTAGTATAGTGGACCTATATCTATCCCTAGTCTATTTTATCCTAAACTTCAAATTTCACTCAAATTCCAACTTTCTTCTTATATATAGGTACTTAGGTACAGGTGTATCTAGCTGTGTATCTAGTCTTATAGTCTAGCAAAAAAAAGGTAAAAAAAAGAATACAAAGCAAAATTTCAAATACAAAAAAAACTTATCCTCAAACTTACAATAAATGATTCTAAACTAATCTCATTATGCATGTAATTCAAAAAAATGTAACAAAAATTCGAAAAAAATTTTTAAGAAAAGTTAAAATTCTACGATCAGCTGTTCGGTGTCCCACTGACCCAGTTTTAAATTTCGAGTTCAACGACCCAGATATAAAAAAATTTGTATTTATGTATGCAAAAAAAAATAAGCATCAAACAAGCTGAGAGAGGTGTGTGATTTTGTGCGTGTGATTAAGTGTTTTTAGGATCGTTATGTATGTACATATATTTCTTCGTTTTTCTTTTGTCACTAATCCCTCTTATCTACCTTGGGAGTAGGGTGGGATTAGGTTCTCAATATACGTACATACATCCGCGCATACATACAAGTGTCAAATCAAGAGTACTTAATCTTCACTTACCAAGTCACTCAATCCAATGGCGCCACCGTAGAGTACCTGTGCTGTAAAGAAAAAAACTCAAATGCATATATGCTCCCACCCACCGATCATGTGCACAATGATCGCTCTCTAAGCAATGCTCAGCCAGATCACTCGCTTGTGATCTTGGCTTTCAAGCGAATATTTTAGTTGGGTCAAAGTTATCACCGCGGTCGTAGTGGACTCGCAATTGGTTGGCCAAAGTTTAATGACGGCACTCTACTCTAGTTCTAAACCCCTATATCCCGGGGTGGAGAGGCTGGGTATCGACCGGGTAACTAACTTTACCTCCTATCGTGTAAATTTGCCAAAGTTACTAATTTGAAAAAACGTGGGTGGAATGGTAGGTTGCACCAAAATAACCAAAAAAAAATCAAAAGAAACGCATAGGAAGCATAATCGAATTAACGAAGAATGGAAAGAAAAAAACTACTAAACCTAACGAAAAATTGGTGATTAATAATATGGAAAATGAAATGAAAAGATTATTAAACAGGAAGAAATGTGAAGAAGAGAAATGAAAAAAATAAGTAAACCAAAAAAAATTATGATAAAAAAAAATTGGAAACTGCAATAGGAAAATCGGTACAGGGTCGGGAAACTAATAAGAAAAACTCAAACATCAATGTTGTGTAAAAGAAACTAAAATCTTCAACCCCGAATTCTGCGCAGCCAAAAATGCCCCTAATGCCTGACGCCTCTTGACCCAACTCTTCAACCCCAACTCAGGCTTACGGCCCTAAGTGCGATAGCCAGATATTTACAAAACTAAGAAAACCAAACGTTAAAAAAATTATGACAATAATAAAACTTCTCCTTGCGCCTCGACCCTGGTATGTGGCATGCGGTGTATTTGGTGTACGCGTTCTTGTGGTGTTCTGTTGATGATGTTGTTGCTGCTGGTGTCGTTGTTGTTGTTGTTGCTGGCCTCCTGGCCGTATAACATAGCTTTTTGTTAACCAGCTCCCGAATCTTGTTTGTTGTTGTGTGATTAGGTATGGTGATGTCTGTGCCGTATCGCCGTGTTATTTTAGTGCCGTGTATCTGGTGGACTTGGTTGTTGTGTGTTGTTTTTGGGTTAGGTGAATCGTTCCTTCCAGCTCCTGAATTGTGTTTGTTTTAGTCTTGTGGTGTGTCGAGCGGTTGTTCAGTGGCTCTTTGTTGTTGTTCTGATGTGTGCTAATTGGACGTGTTATCCGTTCCTTGGGCGTTGCGCCGCCAAAATCCTGTACCCTGGAGGTACTCCCGGTGGTAATGCAACCTGAATCCAGACAAAAAAAGGAAACACGCAAATTTAAGTAAAAATTTAAGGTTGTAGGAGGGGGTTTATTACGGAAAAGGACAAGGGAAGCATATTTAAACATACATAAGTATGTTCTTTTGTTTGCTTGGCCGTAGCTGCACATACACACAACTATCTGTGTGTCGATGCAGCTACGTGCATGCAATTTTGCTTTTTGGCTTGCCAGGGAGATTGGCCATGAAATACAACCAACCTCGCCGCAGAGCGTGCCAGGGAATACATAATGGGGAAACAGACAACTTACCGGGACTTTCCTGGGGTTTAGGTATACAACGGAGGTTGCTGGTCGGGCCCGTTCCTGGCCGTGTTGGTTTAAAATTTAAAAATGTTTGCCGCGAACTTGATTTGACTTTGCGCGGTTTTAAGCTCGATTTAAAAATCCGCGCACTTCACTTCACTGTTTCACTTGACTTGCTTAGTTAGCTACACTCACTTCAGGGCACAGTTTTAACGCAACTTTCCCCGTTGACTACCTCGGCACCCTTTTTATACCTTCCGCCGTGGTAAGAAAAGCTACCTTTTTGGGAAAGTTTCCATATAGGCATACAACTAAGTATTCGTTTTTCCCGCATTCTCAAATACACACTCATACATTCACACCAGGTACTAATATTGTCCTTTCTTTCTAACATAGATATAATGTTGCTAGCGTTCAGCAACATTGCCTCTGTTACCGTGCCTGTTGCTAACAGCAAACATCAATGCTATCTACAGCAGTATCACAAGCAATGTTGATGAAGCCCAGCTGCACTATATCCATGTTAGATACTTAGTTACCATTGCGATATGTTGCCAGCATGGTGAAAGGCTGTCGTTACAGGCTCGCAACCGCCGATGGTGCCTGCACTATGGAGCGTGTGCGTAAAACAAAGTTTCAACGCAGCCTATCACTCACAATCTCCTTACGCCCAACGTGTGGCCTCGACCCATGACTCAATGCCGGGCTTATTCTATCTGTTGCACATGTATGATACTACTTATAAACTAAAACACTGGGCTATTTCTACTCCTTATCTACTACTTATACTAAATCACTGGGGATGCAGATACTCTAAGTATCTACGAGATAGGAATAAAATATCACAGGTAGAAAGCTAAAACTAAATTAATAAAATATCACAGTATTAGGCATTAGTCAAGTAAATAGATAAATAATAATAAATGCAAAAATAATCAAATTAAGGAAATAAATTCATACGTCCGTTAGTAAAAAAAATTAAAAAAGTCAAATAATAATAATTGCGTACGTCAGTTAGTAAAGAAAAAATACAAAAATAAATAACGAAATAAATAAATAAAAGAATTGTTAATAATTACATGGTCAATAACTAAACAGTTAACAACATGAACAAACAATGATGAATACATGCATGTAGCGAAACAAACAACATGAAGCCTAAGGACTAACAAAACGAAAAACATGTACATATCTATTTTGCAAAAATATCTTTAGCGTGGTATACGCCGATCTTTTTCCCATTGCTATCGCCCAGTTCGTACATAGAGTTTCCTATGACCTTTAGGACTATGCACTTCACTTGTCTTGGTGCTAACTTGGCGTTGTAATTTTCTATTTGGGAGCTTTGTTTAAAATTTCGGCGATATACCACTTGTCCTATTTGGAACCTGACATCTCTACTTCTTGTGTCATAAGCTTTTCTACTCTTTTCATGGGCTAACTTCAGCTCTTTCATAATCTTGTTTCGTAAGAGTTGTAGCTTGTCATTCGTATCTACCACTTCAACATCGCTATCTGTTAATGCGCCTAACTTTCGGTATAGCTCATATGATGCAGCATGCTGTATCATAGGCATACCGAAAGTGGCATAGTACGGTGACATGTTAATGGCCGAATGTGCAACGCTGCGGAGGGCAAATGCGACATCAGTGACGTACTTGTCCCAGTTTTTCTGATTATCCTTTATGAAGGATCGGATGATTTGTAGAACAGATCGATTTACCCTCTCCGCAGCGTTACCCTGAGGCGAATAAAATGCCGTTCTTATGTGTTTTGTGCCATACTTTTCTAAGAAGTCTTTGAATATTTCAGATACGAATTGTTTTCCGTTATCCGAGTGGACATATTCGGGCACACCGAATATGTGGAAAACATCTCTTTCCAAAAACTTAATTACAGCAGCTGAAGTTGCCTTTCTCATTGGTTCCAAGAATACAAACTTTGTTAAATGGTCTAAACACACAAAGACATACACATTGCCATCACTACTACGAGGATAAGGACCCATGAAATCAATAAAAAGACGTTGGAAAGGTCGTTCGGTGAGTTTTTGCTTTCCCATTAATGGTCGTCTGAATACATTTTGTGTTTTGTTTATTTTACAGATTTCACAATCTTTTACCTGTGCGCACACATCAGATACCATGCCTGGCCAGTAATACTTTTGACGTAGTCGGGATAGGGTCTTATGTATGCCACCATGGCCAGCAGAAGGTGAGCCGTGAGACATTTCCACAAGCCCCGGTCGCAATTCCGACGGAACCCAAAGCTTCCAGGTCTGGTCCGCTAGAAGATCGTCCCCCCTGTCAAATTGCGTCCGTTTGTAAACATAACCGTCCGATAGACATAGGTCGGGGAGCTTTTCTTGATTTTCGGTCACCGTTTTTCGAAGCTCTTTGTACTCCTCCGACTCAAAGTACGGTGACTCAAGGCATATGTCTATCGCACGGTCGTTTGTCAGTATCTCGTCCATATGCATTCTCGACAGTGTGTCGGGAACCACGTTCTGCGCACCTTTTCTATGTTCGATGTTGAAATCATACGCTTGGAGTTTCAGGCTCCATCTTGCCAGCCTACCAGAAAGGTCCTTCTGGTTCATAAGCCATTTGAGGCTGGCATGATCCGTGATAATGGTGAACGGGGTTCCCTCCACATAAGGTCGAAAACGCTTTACACTTACAATTGCTGCATAGCACTCTAATTCTGTTATACTATAATTCTTTTGCGCCTTGTTAAGTTTAGCTGACACGTAAGCGATAGGTCGTTCATTTTGCTCATCGTCGAGCTGAAACAACACCCCTCCCACTCCGTCAGTCGATGCGTCGCATTGTATGTAAAATCGTCTGTTAAAGTCCGGGTGCGTAAGTACTGGCGCTGAAATCAAGATCTGTTTGAGCTTTTCAAAAGATTTCATGGCCTCGTCCGTCATCGTAAATTTCTTAATCGTGTCTTTCTTGAGGCAGTCGTGCAGCGGCGCTGCAATAGTCGCATAGTCCTGGATGAAACGTCGGTACCAGCCCGACATGCCCAAGAACCGCCGAAGCTGCTTCGGGGTCTTAGGCGTGGGAAAGTCCCTCACGGCAGCAACCTTATTGGCTTCTGTCCTAATACAACCATCCCAGACTACGTACCCAAGATATCGCACCTCTTTATAACAAAATTTGCTCTTTTCGAAATTAATTGTTAACTTTGCCTCTCTAAGACAACGAGCGACTTTTTCCAACAAACACATATGAGACTCAAAATCTATAGAACAAACTAACAAATCGTCAAGATAAACAAATACACATTCACGTAAAGCGGCCGGAATGACCTTGTCCATAAGACGACACATTCGTTGTGCTGCATTGCACAACCCGAAAGGCATCACAGTAAATTGGTACAGGGGTCGGCCTGGGGCAGTGAAGGCTGTCTTCTCGCGTGATTTGGGGTCAAGGGGAATCTGCCAGAAAGCGTCTTTTAGATCAATTGCGGAGATATATCTAGTGTTTTGTAGGCGGCTTAAAATTCCATCAATATGGGGTAAGGGGTATGCATCCTTAATCGTCCTTTCATTCACTTTTCTTGCGTCCAAACATAACCGATTCTTTGTCCCTTTGATCACCAGTGAAACTGGTGAGTTCCAGCTGCTGTTGGACTCCTCGATCACTCCCATGCTCAGCATACGGTCCAGCTCTGCGTAAATAAGTTTTTGGATGGCAGGTGAAATGGGGTAGTGACGTTGCTTTACTGGCAGATTCTCGTCGACCACCTCGATGACATGCTCTTCCTTGTCCGTTCGGCCTAACCCTAATACCGCAAAGGACGGGAATTGTGCTTTTACACGGTCCAAAGCATTATTTTCCTCGGTGGTTAAAGTGTGTTGAACGGCGTCGAAAGTCAGGTCACCCTCAGCGGGAACGAGTTCCGCCACACTGGCAACATTATTACACACATTCACACCCTTACTCACAACATTCATTCCAAAGGCCTGCCAAAAATCAACTCCCAGATAAACTTCCTGTTGCAGATCCGGTACTATTAAAAATTCCAATTCTTTTGTCGCGTTATCCCACCAAACAGGTAACTTTATTACCCCTACCACGGCGGTTTCTTCCCCGTTTGCCGTCCGGATATTTTGGCCCCTGATTGGCATAATCAAGGCCTCTCTACCGCGTAGGAGTGCCGCTGAGCCTTTTCCTAAACAGCAGGCACTCGCCCCTGAGTCCAGGAGAGCCAGGACCTCATGACCTCCTATTTCAGTTTTAAGCGGGCTACTCACCTGCCAAGAAATGCCTCAAGAAAAAAACGAGCATATATTTCTTGTGCCTGGTCAAGAAATTTTGACGTTTATCAAATTTTCCATTTTTTTGCAAATTACTCTTATAAAAATGTATAAAACATGTTTAGTGAAATATTTACTCACCTTTGCCGTGAATCTGCACGTTTACCTCAAGAAATATATACGAGCATATTTATTTCTTGAGGTAAAGCGGCATTGCCAACCATAGAAAATTGTAGTATTTTTTCTTATGAGCTGAGTATTGGGTCAAGAAAACCTGACGTGTGAAAACAGTTCTTGACCATTTCTTGAGCGTTTTTTTATATGGCGTTTGACATTTCTTGGCAGGTGAGTAGCCCGCTTTAGAGAAAAATCTATTGTCACCTTTGACCTTGACTATTGTTGCAACAATTTTATTTCTTAACCTTTTAAAATATTTCTTTTTCTCTCGCAGTTTCCTTATCTTTTCAAAATTTCTACTATTCTTCTTAGTCCTATCTATCGCTTCACCAAATATTCTATGCCTTGCTTCTTCGTATTCAACTTTACGTTGGTGTAAACTTTTTACAACTCGCCTCTCCATTCTCTCAACTGGTTTCACAACCCTGGCCTCATTATCTACTCTTTTTAAAATTCTTAATTCTGGCTGGCCGGGTTGTGTGTTTCCTGGCTGGAGCCCCCGGATAACTCCGCCAGCTTCATGTTTCCCTTGTTGGGCTTAAAAACACAGAAGGACGTATTACTACCACAAGCGAAACAGAACATACTGTGAAACTGGGACGAACATTTATTTGGCTTTTGTGCTTCTGCCGGGTTTTTATCGAAAAAATCCACCGGCATGCCACACGAAAAACACAACATTAAATGGAAGGGAGATGCACAAAAGGAATTCACAGTGGACTTGGACACATTAGGATTAACAGATGGGGTCGGAACACTAGCATTAACGGGGGTTTGGTGCTGGACTTGTGATTGGGCTTGGGGTTTCCTATTAAAAGCTTCTATTTTCACCTCGTTCTCAAACTCTATCTCATTCACGGCCCTACTTCTACTCTTATTTTCCTTCATCAGTTTTTCGGCTCTCCTGCACTCAGCTTTGAGATCCGCCAGAGAGTCCATTTTTAGGGCGAAAGTCAAGTTGGCCAGGTACGGTTTGAGATTTCCCCTGATTATGCCAACCAGCTCCTTCTCAGGGATTCGCGTCCGCAAGCGGAATGTCATGTCATGTATCTCCCCGTAAAAGTCGTCAAAAGTTTCGCCGGGTAGCTGCTTCCGTTCCATTATTTCACGGATTATTTCATAGTCGGACTCGGCGGTCTTAAAGTGGCTCAGCAGCTCGGCTTTCAATCCGAAGTACCCAAAATTGGGATCGTCGGAATGATCCTCGAGAATCTGCCAATACCACTTCAAAGCACCGCCGGAAACCAGGCAATGAAAATCCGTGAAGAGCTGGAAGTGGGAGATGTTGTGTTGCTCGCGCATTCTTTCAACCCGGAAGATGAAACTTTCGACGCTCATCCCTTTATTTGTTCCATCAAATTTAATATGCCACTTCTCCAAGTCTAACTTCTTCCACCTTGGAGGTGCAATCGGGTCTCTTGTGTCCTGTGTCGACCCTGAGGCTTGACTAGACGATGGTCCACTGGCACGACCAGCAGTTCTGCCAGCTTGGCGTTCCGGAGTGGATGCTCCGGCAGGTTGACTGCCCAGGGGATGCACAGTGGTTTCCATTTCTGCAACACGGCCGCTAAGGTTCCCAACGTTGGTTTTTATAGACCTCACTTCGGTCGCTATTTGCGAGACCATGTCTTGCTGTTGCGCCATCATTGCCATCATTCGGCTCAGTTGCTCCACGTTCGACATTGGATTAGCAGTTTCCGTGACAGGTGGATTTCCAACGTTGGGACCCGAAATGGTTTGTTGTGCTCCTCCCTGTGCAATACCGCCTCCCACAGCACCCACCTCCTCAGTGTCGGCCATTTGACACAAGAGATCGATTTTCTGAGAAAAGTTTAAACTATTGTCTGTTTCGCTGAATGACACTCCGCTTGCAAACGTCACCCTATGAATGCGCTCGGGGTCGATGGTCGAAAATATCCGGGATGTACACCTGTCGAAGTAGGCACTCGGGACAAAGTCAACTGCTTCCGGAATACCCGTGTCAATTTGGTTGAACACGGACCCAACTGCTAAATTTTCGAGTTCCCTTATTTCGTTCGCCCTCGATTGGCTACGCGTAACCGGCCTATTAGTGTTCAAAATCCCCAGACCACGAGAAACCCTGTCTACCAAATCCTTACCCGCTTCTTTATCTTTAGCCAACATTCACTAACACCAAACAAGCTATTATCTCAAAAATATACAAATGGAAGGTAAGAATCAAGGGGATTTTACCCAACCGCTACCAAAGGAAAACTGAATGGAAAGTAATTAAAGAAAGTATTCGTTGCTGTATCGTAACCTAATGCATACAACAATAACCTATATAGAACTCAACGAAAACGAGAGGAATATGGAGGCGAAATCGGCTGTTTTTCCAGAAAATTCAAAATTCCAAAAAAAATTATAAAAATATACTAAAAAGATAAAAAAAAAATTATATCTGTACATAAAAAAATAAAAAAAAACAGAAAAATTCAAATTCCCCAAAAAAATTATAAAAAAAAGTATTAAAAGATATAAAAGCAAAAAATTATAACTGATGTATCGGAAAAAAAACAATAGAAATTCAAATTTAAAATGTATGTATTTATTATATATGTATAAAAAAGAAAGGAATAAATAATGTGAAGTAATAATAGTGAGTAGTTAGATAATAATTGTGTGTTCATGTGTGTCTGTGTGGTATAGATTTAGATCTATATAAACTACTAAGTTCGAAGGCTCAATAAAACTATGCTAATTAGTCCTAACCGCAACCAAATCAAAGGTTCGTAAATATATAAAAAGTGATATTAAACGCTATATAAAAAACATTGAGATAATTAAACTTGTAAGTATAAAAAAAAACTTCTGAAAAATTTTTGCTTTTGTTTAAATAAATGAAAAATCAAACTTAAAAAAAATATAATTGAAATATAATGTTTTGGTGTGTGTGGTGCTGCCTTGGCGAAGATTCTGTGAAGGTGATAGGTCCGTATCTATTGTTTGTCGTGTCCAATTTCGGTTCTCGTACTGTCCTTTAGGTGTGGCACTACACGCCCGGTGACGAATCACGAATTGTGGATGCCACACCTCCCTACTCTCATCGTGGCGACTTGTTGCAAACCTCACTTACCGATAATGCTGAACTATCGGTAAGGTAGCTTGAACAGGTCGTCACGATCTACTACCTAGTGTCCGTCTCTAGCTGTGTGCCATACCAAGTACCACCTAGTCGGATTAAAACCCAAGAAGGGAACCCTGGTATGGTCGCCCAGCTTCCTCCTACTCTATTTGTCATGATGCCACAAGCTATCAGGATAAATCCCAGTAGCGATGTCATTATGACGGTCACTGTATAAGTCAGAGAAGGAAATTAAAGCAGTTATAGATAGGTAGGCAAGATAGTAGAAAGGCAAACAAAAAAACAAAAAAAATTAAAGAAGTTACTGATTTAATTATAATAAAAATTAATTTATAATTAATTATTATAAATAGAATTGAAGTTAATTTAATTATTGAAAGGAAAGAATAGAAGTTGTGGTAAAAAGGAAACTAACTAAGTGGGCTATTACCGTTGGGCGCCATTGTTACGTACTGGTAGTTTGTTTGGTGAGGAGTGGTGGCAAGCAGGTTTGCTTGCATCCCAGGCTAGCTCGTCAGCGTGGGGCGGGGTACTTTCCATCACCCTCACCTACAGCCACATGAACAAAAAGGGGGTTCATACCTGCACGTGAAAAAAAAGGTTAAACATAAAGGTACCAAAAGGGCATAGGTGAGAAAAGTCTAGGTCGCTAAAGAAAAGGAGAGATAAATAGATAAAGTAGAGGCCTGTCCTGTCAGGTGGAGCCTTCCCACCCGCTTCCGCGCAACTTGCGCGAAACCATGGGCACTGTGCTGACTCCTAATTACTTACAGTGCCCCCAAACCTGACTCAAGTCTATCTGTCAGTCACTTAGTCATTTTCCCTAACACTCACCTTCACATATCCGTTCGCGCGCAAGCGCAGCACCCACACCAAAATTAAGTATTCAGCCCCGCATCTTAGTAACAAGATACCTTATTTCAACCATTCATTATAACTTTATTTAATGTAACAATTAGTATAGTGGACCTATATCTATCCCTAGTCTATTTTATCCTAAACTTCAATTTCACTCAAATTCCAACTTTCTTCTTATATATAGGTACTTAGGTACAGATGTATCTAGCTGTGTATCTAGTCTTATAGTCTAGCAAAAAAAAGGTAAAAAAAGAATACAAAGCAAAATTTCAAATACAAAAAAAACTTATCCTCAAACTTACAATAAATGATTCTAAACTAATCTCATTATGCATGTAATTCAAAAAAATGTAACAAAAATTCGAAAAAAATTTTTAAGAAAAGTTAAAATTCTACGACGCTCTAATGATGTTCTTGTGATCAGCTGTTCGGTGTCCCACTGACCCAGTTTTAAATTTCGAGTTCAACGACCCAGATATAAAAAAATTTGTATTTATGTATGCAAAAAAAAATAAGCATCAAACAAGCTGAGAGAGGTGTGTGATTTTGTGCGTGTGATTAAGTGTTTTTAGGATCGTTATGTATGTACATATATTTCTTCGTTTTTCTTTTGTCACTAATCCCTCTTATCTACCTTGGGAGTAGGGTGGGATTAGGTTCTCAATATACGTACATACATCCGCGCATACATACAAGTGTCAAATCAAGAGTACTTAATCTTCACTTACCAAGTCACTCAATCCAATGGCGCCACCGTAGAGTACCTGTGCTGTAAAGAAAAAAACTCAAATGCATATATGCTCCCACCCACCGATCATGCGCACAATGATCGCTCTCTAAGCAATGCTCAGCCAGATCACTCGCTTGTGATCTTGGCTTTCAAGCGAATATTTTAGTTGGGTCAAAGTTATCACCGCGGTCGTAGTGGACTCGCAATTGGTTGGCCAAAGTTTAATGACGGCACTCTACTCTAGTTCTAAACCCCTATATCCCGATAGGGTGGAGAGGCTGGGAATCGACCGGGTAACTAACTTTACCTCCTATCGTGTAAATTTACCAAAGTTACTAATTTGAAAAAACGTGGGTGGAATGGTAGGTTGCACCAAAATAACCAAAAAAAAATCAAAAGAAACGCATAGGAAGCATAATCGAATTAACGAAGAATGGAAAGAAAAAAACTACTAAACCTAACGAAAAATTGGCGATTAATAATATGGAAAATGAAATGAAAAGATTATTAAACAGGAAGAAATGTGAAGAAGAGAAATGAAAAAAATAAGTAAACCAAAAAAAATTATGATAAAAAAAAATTGGAAACTGCAATAGGAAAATCGGTACAGGGTCGGGAAACTAATAAGAAAAACTCAAACATCAATGTTGTGTAAAAGAAACTAAAATCTTCAACCCCGAATTCTGCGCAGCCAAAAATGCCCCTAATGCCTGACGCCTCTTGACCCAACTCTTCAACCCCAACTCAGGCTTACGGCCCTAAGTGCGATAGCCAGATATTTACAAAACTAAGAAAACCAAACGTTAAAAAAATTATGACAATAATAAAACTTAATATAAAACAGCTCCTTGCGTCTCGACCCTGGTATGTGGCATGCGGTGTATTTGGTGTACGCGTTCTTGTGGTGTTCTGTTGATGATGTTGTTGCTGCTGGTGTCGTTGTTGTTGTTGTTGCTGGCCTCCTGGCCGTATAACATAGCTTTTTGTTAACCAGCTCCCGAATCTTGTTTGTTGTTGTGTGATTAGGTATGGTGAGGTCTGTGCCGTATCGCCGTGTTATTTTAGTGCCGTGTATCTGGTGGACTTGGTTGTTGTGTGTTGTTTTTGGGTTAGGTTAATCGTTCCTTCCAGCTCCTGAATTGTGTATGTTTTAGTCTTGTGGTGTGTCGAGCGGTTGTTCAGTGGCTCTTTGTTGTTGTATGTGTGCTAATTGGACGTGTTATCCGTTCCTTGGGCGTTGCGCCGCCAAAATCCTGTACCCTGGAGGTACTCCCGGTGGTAATGCAACCTGAATCCAGACAAAAAAAGGAAACACGCAAATTTAAGTAAAAATTTAAGGTTGTAGGAGGGGGTTTATTACGGGAAAAGGACAAGGGAAGCATATTTAAACATACATAAGTATGTTCTTTTGTTTGCTTGGCCGTAGCTGCACATACACACAACTATCTGTGTGTCGATGCAGCTACGTGCATGCAATTTTGCTTTTTGGCTTGCCAGGGAGATTGGCCATGAAATACAACCAACCTCGCCGCAGAGCGTGCCAGGGAATACATAATGGGGAAACAGACAACTTACCGGGACTTTCCTGGGGTTTAGGTATACAACGGAGGTTGCTGGTCGGGCCCGTTCCTGGCCGTGTTGGTTTAAAATTTAAAAATGTTTGCCGCGAACTTGATTTGACTTTGCGCGGTTTTAAGCTCGATTTAAAAATCCGCGCACTTCACTTCACTGTTTCACTTGACTTGCTTAGTTAGCTACACTCACTTCAGGGCACAGTTTTAACGCAACTTTCCCCGTTGACTACCTCGGCACCCTTTTTATACCTTCCGCCGTGGTAAGAAAAGCTACCTTTTTGGGAAAGTTTCCATATAGGCATACAACTAAGTATTCGTTTTTCCCGCATTCTCAAATACACACTCATACATTCACACCAGGTACTAATATTGTCCTTTCTTTCTAACATAGATATAATGTTGCTAGCGTTCAGCAACATTGCCTCTGTTACCGTGCCTGTTGCTAACAGCAAACATCAATGCTATCTACAGCAGTATCACAAGCAATGTTGATGAAGCCCAGCTGCACTATATCCATGTTAGATACTTAGTTACCATTGCGATATGTTGCCAGCATGGTGAAAGGCTGTCGTTACAATGAGTATCATCATTTCATTACAGGGTTGTATTAAAATCTACTTAATCTAAAGTTATGTATGGTTGTATTAATAGTATTCATTTAAATACTGGGAAAAAAGGGTGATGAAAATTCATATCAAATATATAACACTACTCTACCCTTCATTTAAGGTAACGCTAAGAAAATTTCAATCAATAAAATTCAGTAATTCAAAATTTACATACATACAAATGTTTATGTGTGAAATCAATTGCAATACGAAATAACCTCAAGTTCTTCGGAAATCGGGCGCTTCGTATCTGTTAACTTCTTTTCGGATGCGTGTATTCTTACGAAGTTGGACTTCATCGCTGGATAAGCCTTTAGAAGATTTTCCAGTCGGTTTTTGCGTCTGAAGATTTTCGGAAGTTGCTGTTTGGTTTTCTTCAGGCTGCATGTATTTAAAATTTGCATGTGTTTGGGTGTTGTGAGGGTCAGAGCTGCTTCTACTCTTAAGCTGATTTCTATGACGTTTGAAGCAACCATCAGGCGTTTTTACTAGGTACATCATTCTGCCAATGTGTCGTTCAATAGTACCTTTTATCCACTTCGGACCTCTAGCGTAGTTTCTCAAAACTCATTTTCCCTCGGCCTGGCTGCTCGAAAATTTGACTTAGTATGGTGCGAATCGGTCTTCCGTGAAGAAGTTCTGCTGGTGTCTTACCATCAGAGTTTGGCTTAGAACGGTAAGTGGCTAAGTATTTTGTTATAGCGGCTGGAATATTTAACCCTTCATCGGTATTTTTCTTGACCGAAACTTTAAATGTTCTGACAAAACGTTCTGCCAATCCGTTTGAAGCAGGATGAAACGGTGCTGATGTGACATGTCTTATACCAAGTCCTGAACAAAATCCCTTGAACGAGTCAGCCGTAAATTGCGGACCGTTGTCGCTGATAATAAAAAACAAATGGCGGCGATATACCAACAGGTCATCATAACCTCTAACGAGATTTTTAGCCGAGCTTCTCTTTCCAACTTGTGGTGTGTTGCCTTTGAGTTTTTCCTACAAGTTAGCGGGACCTACAGTTTTTTGCCGACTCCGAACGGCACTTGCAAAGCAAATGATTTTTTTGCTGAGAAGCCTCTCATGGCAGAAATTCACCCGGAGAGTTTGCCAAACTACTGCCGAGGGGCGACCCCGTTTAGAAAAATTCTTTTTCTAAATAATTTTGAATGTTACTTTTGCCGGGCATCGAACCGACACGACTTGGTGTAGAAGGCCGAACACTTAACCGCTACACCACGGCGGCCGCCCGGATAATGGTTTCGGGAATTCCTTCAATGGCAAAGTTACCCGATAGGTGTAAAAGTAGGTCGCCTCCCAGTTGGTGCACCCTGGGTAACGCTAAATGACCTACATGGCCTACACGGCTAGTTTCTTGTATTGCCGGTTCTACGAGAACGGTACCAGTACTTGTGCTGTACCCATCGTGCCGAAACGACCCGGGTCGTTTTCTTATATCGACCCGGCCAAGAGCAATACACTCGGGGTGACCCTGTCTGACATTTAGGCAGGGCTACACCTCGCTACAACAACAACATAGTGCAGTTATTATATGGTCGGTGGTAGTCGACGTCATTTGTGCAATAAATGGGAAATTCGAAAATGAGTCGACGCTAATGAGCCACATAGAAATTAATATAGGCCCAGCAAAATCGATGTGTACTCTTTCCGATGGCTTCAGGCCAGCTCTCGTACTGCCGTGGGGGCGCAGGGTTTACAACTTTGCAAAATATCGCACTTGCTGGCTATTTCGACAATGTCTTTGTCCATGTTGGACCACCAATTTTTGTGCCTACCTAATTGCTTCATCTTTGTAACACCCCAATGTCCGTCATGTAGCAATCGAAGGATTTGACTGCGGAGAGAAACGGGAATGACGACCCGATTAAGCATGTTGTGAAATTCCGTTTTGCTATAAGAGCTATAGCTCCCAATCTTCTACCTCTACTTTAACATTTTTTAATTTTTTTTTCTTTTATCTACATTTTCCATGGTTTTACCATAGACGGCATTATTTAGGAGTTTAAAAAAATTTTGCTCAAACACATTCTTTGCTGCAGTTTTAACCAATCGATTGCAATCTGATTTATCGAATTGAAGAATTCTGTGTATTTTCTTTAAAATTAAACCATTACTAATACACTGTTGTAAACTCTATAATGTATGTTTCCTAGTTTATTTTGTTTCATATTGGTATTTTTTTTATTTTCTGCGCAAAAAGGTAAATCGTTATGCCAATCATGTAATATAAAGGGATATTCTATATCTACTTCTAATATATATCCAGTTAAAGAGCTCTCTTATATATCATTTAAATCAAAATTATCAAAACTGTTCATCCATCTAAAATTTCCATACGGGTGATATTGAGACATAGCATATCCATAATAATTATTAACACCTAAATAAACTAGATAGTTTGATTCTTTTGTAGAATCAAAATCATCCATATATTTATTACTAACAATTGCATAACGATTGCTACATTGAACCATACCTCCTCTAATACCTCTTAAAACAAAATTATATTGATCAATATCTGTTGATAATTCTTATTTTACATCAGTTGTCCTTAACATTGCATCCCAAAACAATCCAGGTGTAGTATAGTACTGAGCCGGGTCTAAGTTATAAATACTTATAAAAACTTTTCTAAAATTTTCAAATATATCACATAATAATAGTACAGCAACTTTCAAATATAGCAATTTATTTTGAGCGTGATTATAATCCACATGCTTCATTATTTAATTTATTGAAAAATAGAGATTGCACAGGAAGTTGAGTTTCCTGAAGACGTTCCTTAGAATTCAGATAATCATAGGGAAATACACCTTCTCTTTTCATCAAACTGAATTCATTCAGTATATGCTGATTTAACAACTTTAAAATCATCGTTAAATAAATAATTAGCTAAGTTTTGTAAACCTGAAGGTATGAATCTATACGAATCAAGAAAACAAAGTTCAATACTATTTCGTAATAGAAATATATAGTTCCGTATTTATTGTAATTATATTTATATCTCCTTGAATTGTTGATAGTTCTTTTACAAAAAAAATGACTATCACATGCTGACATACTGTGAAAAAATATAGGAATGAATGTAGGAACTTGATAATTTATATTATACTTATTATGTGCTGGGCCTCTATATTTTCCAGTTAAGTGGCAATGATCGGTAAATCAGTAACTTTATCTTTAAAACCCTCACAAATGTGACAAATGTTACTTTTGCTTTGTTCTGCTTAAATATTCATTATATATATATGAATAAAGAATATTCAACTAACTTTTGAATAAAAATTGTTGCAGAATATGCATCGTTATAAATTCTTAATATATTTGATGTAATATCTATATGTAGCGGGTTCATATTTCTTAAACTATTAGTTTAGCATACAACGTAAATTTGAGGATATTGTGTATTATTGGCTGGATGAAGGAGATCACCTATTGCTTGACGTGCAAAATCTATAGTTGAATCATCACAACTTTCGGAATCTACTACAAAAATTTCGGTGAAATAAAAAAATTTTTGAAGAAGGATTTTGTACAATCATCAGATCTAGATGGAGTTCCCGAACTTCTCGATTTCCAATTTATTTTAGATTCGTACAACGCTTTCAATCGCATAGCTAATTTTAGAATTTCATATGAATATGATAAATATGGATTATTAGACATAGTTAGAAGTATAGTTTATATTTATAAAATGTAAGTAACTAATAATAAATGATAAAATTAAAAATGAATAAATTAAAAAAAAAAATATAAAAAAATTTTAAAAATTGATTGTATTTATTTTTGTCTCCTCCAATAATTTCTCTTGGTTTTGTTCACTATTACGTAAGTATATGTTTGTGTGATTGTGTAGTTATATCCCACAGTTACTTTGATTATTATTATTTCTTTTGTTCACTTCCAACTGACCACCATAAATTTAGAACGAAGCAAACCTAACAATAAATCATATTAATCGTTGCAATAAAGTCTTATATATGATAGTTCAGTAATTAAAAAAAAATGAATATATTTTATCACCTGTAACAAACTTTTCTTTATTTTTTATTTTATTTATTAAATTTTTTTTTTATTATTTCATTGTAATTGCAAGCTTGAAGCCGAGATATAATGAGTTTGTTTTTCAACAATATCATTATTGCTATTGGTATTTTTAATTTTAATCATCATCATCATTTATTGGCGCTTAACCGCCTAAGCGATTTTGGCCGTCGCCTATCAAAGCACGCCAGTCATTCCTTTTTAGCGATAACTGACGCCAATTGGAATCCCCAAGGGAGTTCAAGTCATCCTCCACCTGTTGTTTCCATCTCAGTCGAGGCCTCCCCCTTCCTCTGCTGCCGAATTCGGGTGACGATTGGAAAACCTTCTGGGCTGGAGCTTCTTTGTCCATTCGCATGACGTGACCCAGCCAGCGGAGCCTTTGGGCTTTAATTCGGTGGACTATGGTCAGATCTGCGTAAAGCTCGTACAGCTCATCGTTAAATCTCCTTCGATACTCGCCGTCGGCATCACGGGAAGGACCATAAATCTTCCGGAGAACTTTTCTCTCAAATACTCCAAGGGCCATCTCATCTTCTCTTGACATTGTCCATGAATCTGAGCCATACATCAGGACAGGTATGATGAGAGACTTATAGAGCGCGATCTTTGTTCTTCGAGAGAGGACTTTACTTCTCAATTGCCTACTCAGTCCAAAGTAGCACTTGTTCGCAAGAGTGATTCTCCGTTGGATTTCTAGACTGATATTATTTTCGGTGTTAATGCTGGTTCCCAAATAGACGAAGTCCCTCACAGTTTCAAATTTGTAACTATCAACAGTGACGTGGCTGCCAAGGCGCAGGTGCGCCGATTCTTTCTTTGATGACAGCAAATACTTCGTCTTGTCCTCGTTGACCGCAAGACCCACTTTTTTCGCTTCTTTATCCAGTCCAGAGAAGGCAGCGCTTACGGCGCGGTTGTTAAGGCCAATGATATCAATATCATCGGCATACGCCAGCAATTGCACGCTCTTGTAAAAGATTGTACCATTGCGGTTTAGCTCTGCTGCTCGAATTATCTTCTCCAGCATCAGGTTGAAGAAATCGCACGAAAGGGAGTCGCCCTGTCTGAAGCCTCGTTTGGTTTCAAATGGCTCAGAGAGGTCCTTCCCGACTCTGACGGAGCTGTTAGTATTGCTCAACGTCATTTGGCAAAGCCGTATAAGCTTTGCAGGGAAGTCAAATTCAGACATGGCGGCATACAGGCAACTCCTTTTTGCGCTGTCAAAAGCGGCTTTGAAATCGACAAAGAGATGGTGTGTGTCGATTCTTTTATCATGGGTCTTCTCCAGGATTTGGCGTATCGTGAAAATCTGGTCGATGGTAGACTTACCAGGTCTAAAGCCACACTGATAAGGTCCAATCAGCTTGTCTACGATGGGCTTCAGTCTTTCACACAATACGCTAGAAAGAACCTTATATGCGATATTAAGAAGGCTGATTCCGCGGTAGTTGGTGCGGTTAGCGGGATCGCCTTTCTTGTGGATTGGGCAGAGCACACTTAAATTCCAATCTGGAGGCATGCACTCGTCTGACCATATTCTGCATAAGAGCTGATGCATGCTTTTTACCAGCTCTTCGCCTCCGTGTTTGAACAGCTCGGCGGGTAGTCCGTCTTTTCCAGGCGCTTTGTTGTTTTTGAGCCGGGATATAGCTATCCTCACTTCATCATAGTCAGGTGGTGGGACGACTTTTCCATCGTCAGGGATTGGGGTATCGGGTTCGACGTCTCCCTCGCAATTTAGCAGTGAGGAGAAGTGCTCCCTCCATAATTTAAGTACACTCTGTACGTCGGTTACCAGGTCGCCATTATTGTCCTTACAGGAACTTGCCCCGGTCTTAAAACCTTCCGTCATCCGCCGGATCTTTTCATAGAATTTTCGGGCATCATTCCTGTCAGCCAGCATCTCAAGCTCCTCACACTCACGCCTTTCGGCCTCACGTTTCTTTTTTCTGAAAAGGCGTCTCTCTTCCTTCTTTGCCTCACGATAGCGTTGCCATACACTGCGGGTTGCGCCCGTTCGCAACGTCTCCCTGTAGGCAGCGTCCTTTTTGTCCGAGGCAGTGCTGCATTCCTCATCGTACCAGTTGTTTTTGCGGGCTCGCTGGAACCCTATAGTGGCCTCAGCGGCGGTACGTAATGAGTGAGAGATATGCTTCCATTGCTCGGTTGCATCGTTAGGTCGAGGATTGCTCTTCGATAGCAGGTGTGAGAGTCGGGTGGAGAAATTGTCAGCTGTCTGTGTCGTGCGCAGCTTCTCGACGTCAAACTTTCCTTCCGTTACTGTGCGCACTTTCTTTGCTACACAGAGGCGTGTGCGTATCTTGGCTGCAACAAGATAATGGTCCGAGTCGATATTGGGACCACGAAGGGTACGCACGTCCAGAACGGTGGAGCTATGTCTGCCGTCGATCATGACATGATCAATCTGGTTTCTTGTTCTTTGATCAGGAGACAGCCATGTGGCTTGGTGTATTCGTTTATGCTGGAACCTGGTACTACTGATGACCATATTGCGAGCAGCGGCGAAATCAATCAACCTAGTGCCGTTGGGGGATGTTATATCATGGAGACTAAATTTTCCAACTGTTGGACCAAAGACTCCTTCCTTGCCCACCTTCGCATTAAAGTCGCCGAGCACGATTTTGATATCATGTTGGGGGCAGCGATCATAAGTCTGTTCAAGTTTATCGTAGAAGGAGTCCTTCTCTGCGTCGTCCGTCTCCTCAGTCGGCGCATAGGCGCAGATAAATGTTATGTTGAAAAATTTCGCTTTGATGCGGATCGCAGCGAGACGCTCGTCCACGGGGGTGAACGCTAGTACTTGGCGGCGAAGTCTCTTTCCCACCACGAATCCTACACCACGCGCTTTGCCGCGTGTCTGGCCACTGTAGTATACGTCACAAGGTCCGATGGTCGTCTTTCCTTGTCCCGTCCATCGCATTTCCTGCAGGGCGGTGATGTCAGCCTTTGCGTTAACGAGGACATCAACCAGTCGGGCAGCGGTACCGTCCCTTGAAAGGGTCCGGACATTGCCGGTACATGCCCTAATATCCAAATCATTATGCCTTATTCGTTTTGCCGGGTCGTCAACATTAAAGGGGGTTCTCATCCGAGGCTTTAATACATTTTTCATTGGACTAAATTTTTTACGTGGCGGGTCCCAAACCCAGCGCACAACCCGTTTCGGGGTTTTTGGAAAATATTTACACATTTATATAGCGAGCCGCTTGCTTCAAGACAGACGCCCGCTTGCAGCCGCACCTCATGGTGAACAGACGCTGCGCAAAAAACCTCGGTGAGCCCTTAAACCAAGTATGTCAGAGTGGCCCCACCGGGGCTCCCTCTCTTTCTGCCGCGAGCCCAGGTAGCTCCCGTTGCCCAGAGTGCACGAACGAGGACGCAAGAGTCGGGATTGAGCAAGGTCACTTAGCAACCACACTCCATTTTAATTTTAATAATTCATATAAATAATTAAAAATTTTTGTTAGAATAGAAAAAGTAAGTTTTTGGGTCACACGCCATAGCTTCATAGATCGATTTCGGGAGTTGCTAGTTCCACTCATCAGTATGATTTAGGCAACGCGTCCCTAACCTACCGGCTAGTTACGTGTTGTTTTTGTGAACGCCTTAAACACCCTTTTCTATTCTTGGTTCTTGCCAACTGGTTTATTAGCGGCAGCGATATACATATATATATCACGTTTCACTAAGTGTTGGGCTTTTGTTGTTTTGTCAGTTCGACAAATGCGAATGCGTGCTCCCGCTTTATATACATATTTGTTTACAACAATGGAATTGTTGTTTTACGGCTTTTTGGTACTAAGCTTCATTGTAATTGCAAGTTTGATGCCAAGATATAATGAGTTTTTGTTTTTCAACAATATCATTATTGCTATTGGTATTTTTAATTTTAATAATTCATATTAATAATTAAAAATTTTTGTTAGAATAGAAAAAGTAAGTTTTTGGGTCACACGCCTTAGCTTCATAGATCGATTTCGGGAGTTGCTAGTTCCACTCATCAGTATGATTTAGGCAACGCGTCTCTAACCTACCGGCTAGTTACATGTTATTTTTGTGAACGCCTTAAACACCCTTTTCTATTCTTGGTTCTTGCCAACTGGTTTATTAGCGGCAGCGATATATATATCACGTTTCACTAAGTGTTGGGCTTTTGTTGTTTTGTCAGTTCGACAAATGCGAATGCGTGCTCTCGCTTTATACACATATTTGTTTACAACAATGGAATTGTTGTTTTACGGCTTTTTGGTACTAAACTTCATTGTAATTGCAAGCTTGAAGCCAAGATATAATGAGTTTTTGTTTTTCAACAATATCATTATTGCTATTGGTATTTTTAATTTTAATAATTCATATTAATAATTAAAAATTTTTGTTAGAATAGAAAAAGTAAGTTTTTGGGTCACACGCCATAGCTTCATAGATCGATTTCGGGAGTTGCTAGTTCCACTCATCAGTATGATTTAGGCCGCATTTGTCGAACTGACAAAACAGCAAAAGCCCAACACTTAGTGAAACGTGATATATATATGTATATCGCTGCCGCTAATAAACCAGTTGGCAAGAACCAAGAATAGAAAAGGGTGTTTAAGGCGTTCACAAAAATAACACGTAACTAGCCGGTAGGTTAGAGACGCGTTGCCTAAATCATACTGATGAGTGGAACTAGCAACTCCCGATATCGATCTATGAAGCTATGGCGTGTGAACCAAAAACTTACTTTTCTATTCTAACAAACAATTTTTAATTATTAATATGAATTATTAAAATTAAAAATACCAATAGCAATAATGATACTGTTGAAAAACAAAAACTCATTATATCTTGGCTTCAAGCTTGCAATTACAATGAAGTTTAGTACCAAAAAGCCGTAAAACAACAATTCCATTGTTGTAAACAAATATGTGTATAAAGCGAGAGCACGCATTCGCATTTGTCGAACTGACAAAACAACAAAAGCCCAACACTTAGTGAAACGTGATATATATATATCGCTGCCGCTAATAAGCCAGTTGGCAAGAACCAAGAATAGAAAAGGGTGTTTAAGGCGTTCACAAAAATAACACGTAACTAGCCGGTAGGTTAGAGACGCGTTGCCTAAATCATACTGATGAGTGGAACTAGCAACTCCCGAAATCGATCTATGAAGCCATGGCGTGTGACCCAAAAACTTACTTTTTCTATTCTAACAAAAATTTTTAATTATTAATATGAATTATTAAAATTAAAAATACCAATAGCAATAATGATATTGTTGACAAACTAAAACTCATTATATCTTGGCTTCAAGCTTGCAATTACAATGAAGTTTAGTACCAAAAAGCCGTAAAACAACAATTCCATTGTTGTAAACAAATATGTTTTTTTTTTAATATTTTAAATTAAATATAATTTGTCCTTCGTTAAATATCATAGTTCCTTCACCGATGGACCACATCGAACCCGAATCCTCATGTTGTAGTTGGATTGGTA
The DNA here is from genome assembly GCA_964058755.1 of Campiglossa producta. NCBI lineage: Eukaryota > Metazoa > Arthropoda > Insecta > Diptera > Tephritidae > Campiglossa > Campiglossa producta. The sequence goes on along the minus strand of CAXKVI010000005.1, from coordinate 33,258,214 downwards.
TGGATATGTAGCCTGTATGGTTTTTATCTGGATGTATAACTCCAAACTCCATATTTCACTCGAGATTTTGGAAATCTGCTCGTTCTGAGAGCGCTGATAAGAAATCCTCCCGTATTGGTTTTTTAAGCTCATCATTAAGAATTGATGGCCACCCGTTCACAAAATTTTCTATAGTGCCTGTTAGATTTAGTTCGGTCGAGCTGAGGAAAAAAGTCATCGTTGATTTCAAAAAATTGAAAAAATTTTATAAAACCAAGTATTTGTACGCCTGCACAGGATTTTCTTTCTTGATAAATGTAAAATAAGTACATTAAAACAGTGTTTTTATACAATTTTTTCGAACTTGTAGAGAAAGTTGTTTCCCTTTAAGATAACAATAGTAAAAATTAGCTGAGATGAGATCGATCGCATTGCTACCTTGATCATCCCTCGCTGCATAGACTTTAGATTCTACCCACATTCACATAAATTTTTTTTTGTTCACTTTCAAGTGACTATTATGACTTTCGAACTATGGAAATGTCTCAAATTTATTGATCTACAAATAAAAACTTGACAGCTAACCATACAAAATACGTCAATTAAACTCCGATTAGGCGTTATCGGCTTTTATGCAAGCGGCCCTAAAAGCCTCTACCCCATCTTAGGGTTCTCATTAGAGTTTAGAGTCTACACATAAACACTAACCCACTTATTCATAAAAAAATGATATTAAACATTATAACTTCGTAATAATAAAAACTAATTTTAATTTTATGAAACTGTTATAATGAATTTATTCATAAACGCTTTATAAAGGTCTTGTAACTGTTATTGGTTTATAAGGTTTTTGCTGTCAAAACTCTAAATAAATATGGTAATTTTGGCTTTGACAAATGCCAGTTTGAAATTTGCCAAACAAAATAATATAATTTTAGAATTCTTTCCTCGCACATCTTTTTGCTTCTCATCCTTTCTGTGTGCTTTCTTAGATTGGGCATTGTAGAACATTGGTGAAGGCGTTACTAAATGCCATAAAAAGCTTCCCGTGGTCTGGTTGCTACAGCTTCCTTCAGGCGGTGTCTTTTAGGGTTGACAATCTATTGAAGCCGCGTCACCAATCAAGGACCATTAGCCCTATACATATGGGAGCAGCAAATTTGTTGCTCCCAGTCTCACCTTAGCAGGTGCTATGAGAAAAATCATCATTACGGTTTACTGGCGCTTGTCCGCTTACGCGATTTTGACCGTTACGTATTAGAACGCCAGTCATCCCTTTTTAGCGACAATTGACGGCAATTGGAAAACCAAGTAAGTCCAAATTCGGGTGTCGACAAGAAAACCTGGGCAGGAGCTTATTTGTCAATTCGCATAAAATAAACTCAGCGCAACCTTTGGGCCTTGATTCGCTGCACTATTGGCAGATCTTCGTAAAGATCGTCGACCTCATGGTTCAATTTTCTTCACCGAAGGACCATAAATCTTCCGAAGCACTTCTCTAACAAATTCGCAAAGGGCCATACAATCTTAATTGGGAACTGTTTATGATTCCGAGCCTCCAGCTCTTCTATGATTATAACCTCCTGAGGGTGATGGGTTTAAATTATACCCGAGTTAGGTATGCTTGTGGTAAGAGGCGACTAAAATCCTCAAAAGGTAATGACGTGCCACCTGATAGGGATGAGATGACCTAGAAGGTTCTCCGTGTCATACCAGATTGCTCTCACAACAGTGGCACAAGTCCCGCCTGGTGCTAGTCCAGGGGCGTGCTGGGTTCATATCCGGCAAAGGTCTGCTTTTATCTTTAACACTCCCCAAAACCTTCGGGGAATGCTTTTTTTGATAAAAATGACAGCAACAACGAGCCATACAATCTCCCATATTTAGCGGCTTTTCAGGTTTTATAAGGGAGCACTTGCCGGCTTCCTCTTTATGCAACGGTGGTGAACAAGGCTTTTTTCCCTCGTTATGTTCAGCATCCTGCGGGCCATCACGCGAGCGCACATACACAAAAACAACCATACCACCATTTCAACAAACACCACAGAGGTTGACAAGGCCATTTGGATGGCCAAGAACTCTAAATTATTGGACCCAAATGGCATCTTCATCCTTACCTTAAGCACATAGGCGACCATTTGACATTTCCGATGTGAATTTATCAATATTTTATTTATTTTGGTTTGATGTAAGGTCTTATACAAGGTTTACCCTTTATAAATTTGTTTTCATTTTAACGCTTTTATAACCGCATTTTAAGTTTATAAAGCGTTTATGAATAATGTTTTTGGTTATTTGATTGATAAACTCTTAATAAACCTTTGATATTTTTTTATGAATAAGGCTGTAAAAGTCTCGATCCAATCTTAGGGTCCCCATTAGAGCTCTTTTATTGAGGAAAATGATATAAAAATTTAATGAACTACACATAAAGGCCTCCACCCCATCTTCGGGTTCTCATCAGAGTATTAATGAGGAAAAATGATATACAAATTTAATGATATACACACAAATACACTACAAACCTACATATACAATGCAGCGCCATTTCTTTCACGTTAACGCCAACACAACCACACCGCAAACAACAATATTGAATTAAAACATACTTCCCAACAAACATCGAACACCAAAAACTCAAACGTTTGAGAAAACATCTATTCTCTACTTTTTCTCAAATGTTATTTATATAACAGGATTATTTGTTGAACTTTATTAATTAAAAAAGTATTAAGTGAAACTTAACTGCATAAATGGAAACTCGCTTTTTATTTAAATGGGTATTTGTTTTGCATGACTGGCATCTCTGAATATATATTGAGATAGTGGGGAACGGGGATGGCGTAGGAAATGTGGATGCACCCATGCGGGACGGAACGCCTGCTGAGGCCACTGAGGGCACCAACACAAGCACTGAGGTGGCCAACGCGGGCCCAGATACGCAGGACCTGCTGGATGGTATGGACTTCCAGAATCTGGACCTAGAGAGCAGGGGGGAGGCAGAAGACGTCCGGCTGTCCGACGAGGATGAGCCGATGGGTGAGAAGCAATGATGGGCCCCAACACCATGAAAGCAGCCCAGATCAACCTCCACCATGCCAGGGCAGCCTCGGCTGTCCTAGCGCACAAGTTCGCTACGGAGGATCTGACCATTGCGCTCATTCAAGAGCCGTATGTAGTGAAGGGGCAAATCAGAGGACTCAAAGACCGCAACAGTGAGGTAATATGGGATCTATCTCAGGATAGACCCAGCGCGGGCATATTGCTAAAGAAGTGTATTAACTATTTCTGCATTACTGATTATATGAGTAGAGACTTGGTGGCGCTGCAGGCAACATTGGTAACGGGTGGAAGAACCGGGAGACGGAGACATCCCGCCTGCGAACGTGGCAAGGTTGGCGGAGCACTGCAGGAGGGCGCGGCTCCCACTGGTCATAGGGTGCGATGCCAATGCACATAACGAAATCTGGGGAAGCACAGACACAAACCTAAGGGGTGAGTACCTTCTTGAATTTATATTAAGCAACGACCTTAGCATCTTCAACGTGGGGAACAAACCCACCTTTGTAACTAGGGCACGAGCGGAAGTCTTAGATATTACCCTGGGTAACAACCTGTCTGATGATATGATATCGAGATGGAGGGTTTCGGCAGAACCCTCCCTCTCGGATCATCGCATCATACAGTTCGAAGTAGGGGCAAACGTGGTACCAAGGGCACCCATAAAGAATCCCAGGAAAACGGACTGGGAGTACTTTAAACGAGTAATTGAGAGTAACCTTTCAAGTCTGGGGGGGAGAGAAGGGTTAACAAGTGGTTTGGAGTTAGATGATAGAGTAAATGGGCTCAATAGCATTATGCTGGAGGCCTTCAACTCCAGTTGCCGGGAACCTAGGGGCACGTAGTACAAGACCCCGTGGTGGTCTAAAAAGCTCTCAGAAATGAGGAGCAAAGTGCGGAAGCTGTTCAATAGGGCAAGACGCACTGGCCACTGGGAGGAATACTCGATACATCTAACTGAGTATAACAAAGAAATTAGGAGATCCAAAAGAAGCAGCTTCAGGACCTTCTGTGAGAAAATAGAATCCACTCCAGAGGCCGCTAGGCTTCATAAAGCCCCCCTCTGGGGGATTCACGTGCACTGAGGAAGAAAGAGCAAAGGCCCTGCTGGACGCTCATTTCCCGGAATCATCCACGGACCCAGAGGAGACCGAATCTCATTGGGTACGACCCACGCGACAAGACTGGCACCTGTCGAAGACTATGTTCTCCCAGGACTCAGTCAAGTGGGCCATATCTACCTTTGAAAGCTATAAATCCCCTGGGGTGGACGGTATATATCCGGTATTCCTGCAGCAGGGGGATATGCTCCTCCCCTACTTGTCGGGTATCATGAGGGATAGTCTAGCACTAGCCTTTATACCGACAATTTGGAGACGAGCCAGAGTCGTATTCTTACCAAAAGTGGGGAAAAAGGATTACTCATTAGGGAAATCCTTCAGACCGATCAGTCTAACCTCTTTTGTCCTTAAGACATCGAACGCTCTGAGGAACAGGCCTCTGCATGTAGGGCAGCATGCCTACAGGTCGGGGAGATCGACGGATACAGCCCTGTACCAGCCGACCTCAGAAATCATTAGCGCGTTCGAATGTGGAGAGGTAGTGATATGCGCCTTCCTTGACATAGAGGGGGCCTTCGATAACACGTGCATGCCAGTGTAGGTCGTGCATTGGAGAGGAAAGGAGTACAGGGAACCATCATACGATGGATCAACGCCCTGCTCAAAACAAGGCTGGCGGAAACTCAAGTTGAAAACCGCACGGTTCAAATTCGAACTACGAGGGGTTGTCCACAAGGGGGGTCTTATCACCCCTCCTATGGAGCATAGTGGTAGATGAACTGTTGGAGATACTAACCGGTAATGGCATCAGATGCCAAGGTTATGCAGACGACATAGTAATCATAGCAGTGCAGAGGGCATTAAATCTAACAAGAGAGTGGTGTGCTGGAGTGGGACTTAACCTAAACGTCAGCAAAACAGCTATAATTCCCTTTACGAAGAGAAGATCTCTTCCGGGACTGAGGACCATTACACTAGGTGGGGAACACCTGGTGGCCGTTTCTGAAGTGAAATACTTGGTGGTTACATTCGACTCCAAGCTAACGTGGAGGAAACATGTCGATAATACGACTTCCAAGCCCACCAGGGCAATTATGGTGTGCAGAAGAATCGCGGGCAAGTCTTGGGGATGCAGCCCCAAGGTGCTGACGTGGATGTACACCATGATAGTTAGACCCATAATAATATACGGAGCGGTGGCATGGGCACCCAGATCAGCCCTAAGCACGGTGCGGAAATCACTCACCAAACTCCAGCGTTTGGCCTGCTTATGTATAACAGGAGCCATGCGTACATGCCCTACTGCGGCATTGGAGGTGCTGCTCGATCTGAGTCCCCTGCACATAGTGATCGAACAGGCGGCCAAACGTACCATGCTGAATATAGCAAGGGAGGGAACTGGCAGAGGAAAAGTAATCTCGTCCACGGGAGCAGACAGACTGATAAGACAACTACCGATCTGCCAACTACCCAGGGACGACATCACGAAAACCATGAGATTCGAGAAAAGATTCAGGATAGAACTAGGTGACAAGAACACCTGGGACGCGTCCAAAGTGGAAATATTCCACCAGGACAGGGCACTGTAGTAGCTGCGATAAGCATATGCGCAGACATAAATCTGCAGGGCGGCTATTTCCATGAGAACATAACAATACTAAGCGATAGTCAGGCGGCACTGAAGGCCATCTCGGTATGTGAAATAAGATCTCTTCTGGTACTGGAGTGCGTGGACAGACTAAATGATCTGGCATCTCGCAACAGGGTCCGACTAGCCTGGGTCCCGGGCCATGTCGGGGTGGAAGGCAACGAACGAGCCGGCCAGCTTGCTCGTGCAGCGGCAGCAACGAAGCCCATTGGTCCAGAACCTTTTCTGGGCATCGGCCCCCATACCATAAAAGAGAGACTTAGGGCAGAGGAGTCAACTCTGAGAGAAGCACACTGGCGTCAAACCACTGGGCTGCGTCAGGCGAAGGCAATGATGGGCGGTTACAATACCAAGAGATTCGAAAGTATAATCGGCCTATCCAAGAACAATCTTAGAATCATCACAGGAGTTCTCACAGGTCACTGCAGGCTGAAGGCCCACATGCACAGATTGGGCATCGCATCCAGCAGTCTGTGCCGCTTCTGTGACTACGAGGACGAAACTGCGGAGCACATTGTGTGCAAATGCGACGCTATCGCTAGAAGTAGGCTAAGGATCCTTGGTTCCACGCGTCTAGAGAGCAGGCACATACACCAGTTAGGGCCGACCCTAATTCTGGGTTTCCTTAACCCTTTCGCTACATCTTTTTACTACGCTGGCCAAAAAATCCAAATTCTTGTCCAACTATTTGTTTAAGCCCCAGTAACAATAAAAAATAAAATTTTTATAAAATTTTTTTTTATAAGTCTGTTTTTTTACATGTTGCCATATGGCAACAAATATACTGTACGGTAAAGAAAAACTAGGGAATTTTAAGTTTTGAAATTACGAATATAAGTTTATTTTAAAACGGTTTTACATCGAAATTTTAACTTTATCTTTTATATGTCTATTATTTATCTATTATATATGTATGTATATCTTTTATATATATAAAAATGAATGTATGTATCTACCCCTCTACCTACCAAACCGTCCATAGGATTGAAATAAAACTTTGTCCACTTATTTCTTCCCCTAGCAGAAAGTTAACTGGCATAGTAAAAATATTTTTAAAAGGGCGGGGCACTTCCAATACAAACTGAAATTTTTAAAATGTTTATCTCACACTGCTTGGTCTAGAGCGTTGAAATTTTGTATGAAAGTGAAGTTTCAAGTTGCGGTAGAATTATGTTTTGGGCGTTTATATAAATGGAGGCGTGGCACCTCTGATACAAAAAACTTAATGTTCTGTACATCTTCGCATCTATTTGCCGTAAAATATTGGAGTTTTCTATGAAAGCATACTGAGTTGTGGTAGAATTATGTAAAAGTGGGCGTCATTGGAAAAGGAGGAGTAGCACGTCCCATACAAATAAAAATTTGGCCTTATAAAGTGCACATCTCTATAGGTGTTTGCTCAAAAAAGCATTGCAATTTGGTATGAAAAAATTAGTTTGACTTGCGGTTATGTGAAAGTGGGCGTTATTGTAAAAGGGCGCGGCATATCTCATAGAAACTGAAAATTATAAAGTGTATGTCTCTGCAGGTGTTTGCTCTAAAGCATTGGTATTTTGTATGAGAAAATTAGTTTGAGTTCCGGTAGAATTGTGTAAAAGTGGGAGGTATTGTAAAAGGGGCGTGACACCTTCTATACAAACTGAAACTCTTAAACTGTATATCTCTGTAAGTCTTTTCTCTAAATCATTGGAATTCTATTCATTGTTGTCAAATGCTCCTAATATTTCTTCCCTTCAGAATCCTCCAAACCTGACAAGTCAGACTCCCCGGAATTCTCCAAAATCTTTTCTTTGACTTTGTAGCTTATTTTCCTTGACTTATTTTCAAATTATAATGCGCTAACAATAATAAATCCAAACTCTTCAGGTCTCAATCGCAAATAAATTTCTTCTGCAATCTAGAGCAAATTTACATCTTACAGCAAAATTGTTGCCATTTGGCAACACACAAAGTTATAAAAATCAGTACCGCTTTGTAAACTGTTCGTAAAAAAATATTTTTATGCCAAAGCGTAGATTGAAGATTCTTTTACTTATTTTATACAACTTTTAGTGAAATTATTGTCATAATTTACTAAAAAATGTATATAAGTAAAAGACAAATTTCATAGTAAAATTATGTATTGCAAAGGCCTTTTATGAAAAATTGTATATTATCGATATTTAATGGACGATGCTAACTTATTTGATCTTTGTCTACTCTTTAAACATCAATCTTCAACAAAATGTAAGAAAGAAGGTGATATTTTATACACAGGAGTCGCTAGGCCCCTCTAAAGTTGGATGTTGCCATATGGCAACAATATCGCGAAAGGGTTAAAGCGATTGGCTTGGAAAATGTGCTATGAGTGTATGAGGGCACAATAGATCTTAAGGTCGCAGTGCTACACCTCAAATTTATTTATTATTCAAGACATCATTTATATAATTTTAAAATTTTATAAATTTAAAATTTCACCTAATAAATTTATATTTATTTTTTTTTTATACTTTCACTGAAAAATTTTTACTTTCATCATTTGTATAACCGCGGATGCTGGCACAAATTTAACCAATACTAAAAAAATTACTAATTACAAATTTCTTTGATTTATAAAATTAATTACTGAGATTAAAAAAAAATAATTTATTTACTATTTAAATAAATAAAAATTCATGCAAAAACTTACATATAAAATAAATTTATAATAATAATAAAATAAATTTATTATATATTTCAAAGAGAGCATGTGGATTCCATTTCGATCCACTCCGCTCAGTTTGAGAAACGTTTGAAAATTCTGCCGTTCTCAATTTGAAAATCAGGGAAAATCCCATATTAAAAATGACCCTTTTAGGTTGATCACGCTATCAATTTTTATTTCGCCTAAAATTTAAAACGAACGTTTGAGATTTGAGAAGATGATTGGTTCTCAAATGCATCTCAAATTGAGATTAGCTAAAAATATACAACCAATTAGAGAGCTCATTCTGAGACTACACTACTACCTCAATTCTGTAAGCTGTATCTATTCACTAATAGAGACATTTCGTGGTCTATTTCATATTTGATACAATTTGGTATTCAGTAAGCTGCCTCACATCTCTAGTCTTAATAAAGAGTCACTAATTTGTAATCTGCTTGTAGGCAGGTAACAAAGGAATTTAATTAAAGAAAATTTGTTAAAAAATTGAAAAAATTAAAAAAAGTGAATTTACGAATTAGAAGTATTTATAGATTAAAAAAAAGTTAATTAAGTTTGGAGAAATTAAATAAAAAAATTTACTGTTCGCGGACCGGCACTTGAACCTGCGACCTCCCGCGTCATAATCCGGTCGCTTAACGCCTGGGCTACATCGACATCTATAGGGCAAGTGTTAAATGCGTTACTTAAAATTTATGCATTTCTTGTGACTTTCTCTTATAGAATACCGGAGTCACCTCAAGTCACAAAAATTGTATCTAATGAAATATCTCAAATTTAGTGACTTGATATGAGACAGAATTACAGAATACTGGTATAACACAAACAATTAAATTTCAGGTTGTATAAATTTACCCTGCAGCAAATGCGATGAGTTGTAAAATTATATCTTCATAGATCAGTCACTACTATACTCCAATATACTAGTCGATATCAGTCCTACATAGAAAACTCTCTTCATAGATCAGTAACTACTATACTCCAAATACGCTACACCATTTCCAGTTGTAAATGAGAAAAAGTCACATATAAATGCGAAAAAGTCAATTGGAAATGAGAATAGTCAATTTTAAATGCGAAAGAGTCAATTGGAAATGAGATTAGGTAGTTGTTAATGCGAAAGTGTCACATTAAAATGCGAAAGAGTCATTTGTAATTGAGAATAGTCATTTGTAAATGAGAATAGTCAATTGTTAATTCGAAAGAGTCAATTGGAAATGAGATTAGGTACTTGTAAATGCGAAAGTGTCTAATGAAAATGCGAAAGTGTCAATTATCTTTAAACTCCATTTGGGGTACGGCTCGAGGTGTAATTTTTTTATATTTTTTTTTAGTAGCTTTTTTTTTAGCTTACTCGATGTGTATACTTTTTAATCATAAAGTAGTACATAGTTTCTATTCAAGTATAAAGTAAGTCTTCAACTCTTCGCCTATCTTGCGGTCCATTTTCCGCCGCCCTACAGCAACAAGGATTTCTAGGCGAAAAACATGTATTGACAGAAGGACCTGTATTGATAGAAGGGCCTCATTCTCAATAATTTTCTTATGTCATTAAAGCGTCCTAACAGCAGACCACGGTTTCAGTGAAAATAATTTCTTTTGAAAGTGTTTGCCGTGAGTTCATAACTTTTCTTTTGTTTCTCATTTTCATGTGACAATTTCCCATTTACAAGTACCCAATCTCATTTCCAGTTGACTCTTTCGCATTTACAATTGACTATTCTCATTTACAAATGACTCTTTCGCATTTTAGTGTGACTGTTTCTAATTTACAAACAACTAATCTCATTTACAATTGACAAATCTTATTTTAAAGTGACAATTTCTCATTTACAAGTAACTATTCTCATTTACAAATGGTATTTTCCCATTTACAAGTGACTATTCTTATTTTCAAGTGACTCTTTCTCATTTACAACTGGAAATGGTGTAGTGGAGATCAGTAATACTATAGACGAAACGGATGAGTCGCGGACTACTCTCTTCATAGATGAAGCACCTCTATACTCGAAATGTACTAGTCGAGAACAGTCGCGGATCACTCTCTTTAGAGACTAGTCACTTGATTTTTTTTGCTGGGTATATACAAAATCAACCATTGGGGTGTCTTCCCTCAAAAATATTCCTCGGATTTATAAAAAACATGTACTACAAATAATAAAATACACACAAACACATGTTAAAAAATCAAAGAATTAGCGTGGTCCGAATTTTCAAAACTGGTCCCCGATATATGGGAAATTCAAATTGTGGGCCAGAACATATTTATCCACACTACTTAGTTAGTTGCTTTTTTTTGTGGAATTCTTTTGCCTATAGACGGTTTTGCACTTTTGTGATTTGGGAGGTTTTGCATTTGGTCGATAAGTGGTTCTACACAGGCAACGACGATATGTACAGGGTGACTTTGGCACAGGGTGACTTTGCAAAATATGAAAAAAGATAATTCAAAGTTTGTCTTACGTAAAAAGAACGATACCACAAAAGGCAAAAGTAACCAAAGTGAGAAAACTACATTTTCATTTTTATATATGGGCATATCCCAAAAGTGTTACATTTTTGGATACTCGGATGCTACACATCGGTTAATGAATTAAAGCGGGGAAAAAGCATATGGATATTAAGTTTTACGTATTGACTATCTTTTCTGAAGATTTGGATGAAACAATTTAGATAATACGTTTTTACAGAACTTTGAAAGGCGAAAAACGTCGAATTTATCGCTTTTTCGAGTGATACTCTTAATTTTCTTTTTGGTATTTGTTCTATAAAATTTTGAGGCATCAATGTATCGCTCTGATATTTTACCAGGGTGTAGTTTTTGAGACGAAGGTTCTAAGAATGTAAGCGAGGTTAATGTGCTCCTCCAATATTAAATGTTATCATCAATGAAAATAGCGATACTCTGTTTTTCTCCATTTTTGGTTGTACGCAATGATAGCCTAGTATACAGCAAAACTTTCGGTGGTTTTGAATTTGATATGCTCCCTGTAGTTTTCAAGATAGAGGCATAAATGTCGAGTTACTTTGGTGCGTAACTTTTTTACGGTAGCATGTTTTTTTGTAGGCACAGCTACAGTGTTACTTTTATTACGTGTTACACTTTTGTAATTTGTTGTCCTACGCTACAGTAGTATAAAACCAAATGCCCCATTTTGAAAGATTAACATAACGAAAGTTATTGAAATTTGTACAAGGGGCAAATATGGGCAATTTTCGAGAGATATCAGAAACCGTAAAAAAATTAGATATCATGTATTTAACTCCTTCTAAACCAGGTCCCGGCAGAAATGAAAGTGAGGCAACATAGTATGTTGTTGGGTCGTTGCTTGCAAGTGAGCGACTGCGCATAACAAACGACATCCATTTATTGGTCAGTGCGATCATAGCGGTCTCACAAGCACAGCAACAATTTCATTGTTCGAGAGGTCAATCATAGAATGTAATAATCTGTGTAAATTCGGACAATTGTTCTAGTAGCTGCTGGGGCCTGTTCTAAACTAACTTTTATTTAAGCGTCAGTGACCTAAAACACAAATTTAGTACAGTTATCCCAACAATACAAACATATAAAAAAATTAATTAAAGAAACCACTAATTTTCCCAAAATATTGAATGATAACTTTACCGAAGTTTTAGTGGCTTTCATACTTTTTGTTGGTTTTTTGATATTTTAAATTCAATGCAATGTCAGTGTCAAGATATATTGTTAATATTTTACTATTTAGAACTTGAAACTTTTTATTAAAATTTAGAAAAATTAGAATTTTTTTCGGTCAGAATTCATTCAAATTTCTATTATTGGGATGCCCTTTGTAATATTCTGAATCGGTTTGTTTAGACCATTGGTCTAAATATATCGGTCGCCCCTCGTAGCAAACCTCAGTATCGGCCGCGCTATCACTTTTTTTATCTTTATACCGATAACAGCTCTTACCCCTTCGAATCCTACAAATGTAGGATTCGGCGGAGGTACAGAGCTGATTTTTATCTAGACACTCGTTCACTTCGTTTTCGATTATACGAGCACCATCATCAGCCACTCCAGGTAAAATCCAAATTTTTCCATAATTTTTCCCTTTTAATTTTCTTGCATTTCCAAACAAGATTATTAATTGTACACATTAATTCTTTAATAATTAACTGTGTACCTTATATTCAATAAAGAGTGCTATTATATTGTATGAAATAGAAAGGCAAGTGGTTTGTTTACTTATTAACTCGTTGCACTTTCTTTCTTTCTCTTTTCCATACTTATTACGTGCGAGCATCCCGCCATTGCCATTGGCCGCACGTAAATTGGTCCATCGCGCCAGGAAATAATAAACAACCAGCACCTATAAAACCAGCACCTAAAAAATCCAGCACCTAATAAAGCGCACCGCAAAAATTAAAAAATTCAACTCAGGTTATTTGGCTTTAATTAATTCGAAGGCGAGCTAACATACCAGCGAATACCATACCAGCGAATACCATACCAACGAACACACACGTATACAGCCGCAAACATCACATCACATTGCATACACTGTAACACATCATATCATCACATCACATCTGCATCAGATCACAAACTGATTGCACAACACATTATTACCAAATACAGTCCATTTCCACAGTTTTTTAAGAGTCAAAATGAAAGATCAGGTTTACGTTAACCTGCTAATGGCGAAAACAAGAGTAGCCCCAGTGAAAACCATCTCCTTACCCCGATTGGAGCTGTGTGGAGCGGTTCTGTTGGCCGAGACTTTGGAATCCGTCATCGAAAATCTGAATTTAGGCACATTCAAAATTCACCTTTGGACGGACTCAACCATCGTCCTAGCATGGATCCGAAAACCACCGTGTTCGTGGTCAACGTTCGTGGCGCACAGAGTCACAAAAATTGTGGAAAAGGTAGGAAATCAAGCCTGGCGACACGTGGATTCCGCATCAAACCCAGCAGATCTGGCCAGCAGAGGACTATCAGCGCGGGATCTAGTCGACAACGTTCTGTGGTGGCAGGGACCTTCTTGGCTACAAGAAGACAAGAATAAATGGCCAGCCTAAGAAAAAGAGTATGGTACAAACATCGAGGCAAAGAGAGTACAAATTCACGCAACTACGCAAACAAACAATAAAGAGGTCATTCTCGATAGATTTTCCGATTTTTCAAGAGCTTTGAGGGTCATATCATGTATTATGAGGTTCTCTCAAAGAACGAGTCCCAAAACAAAATCCACTTTTAAAGCGGAGTCACACCTCATTTCGCCCGACGAAATTAAGGCTACGACTCAACGTCTTATATCCATCTACCAACAGAAACATTATTCTGAAGAATTAGGGAATTTAAAATCCGGGAAACCTATTGGGACAAAAAGCGAAGTCCTGCCTCTCAACCCCTTCATCGATAGCTGTAACATCTTGCGGGTGGGCGGTCGTCTGCCTGCATCCCTTGACCTACCTTATAACGAACGTTACCCAATTATCCTCCCTTACGCGTGTCATTTCACCCGTCTTCTGGTCCAGTTTGTCCACAAGATCTCCCTACACGGAGAAAACCAAGTAATGCTGCGGCTTATCCGCACGCAATACTGGGTTCCAAAGGTGAAAAACATGATTAGATCTATTATCCACAACTGTAAGGTATGTACCATCTTTCGACACCGAGTACAGACCCAATTAATGGGGGACCTTCCTTCCGCACGCACTACCTTTTCCCGGGCATTTACTAACACCGGGGTAGATTTCGCCGGACCCTTTGACATCAAGTCCTACAGCGGCAGAGGGTGTCGCATGTCAAAGGGCTACGTTTGCCTGTTCGTATGCTTTACGACCAAGGCAATTCATCTAGAGGCCACCAGTGACCTCAGTACCGCCTCGTTCCAGGCAGCCTTCGACAGGTTTGTTGCCAGACGAGGATGTCCAAAAAACATCCATTCCGATAATGGAACGAACTTCGTCGGTGCCTCTCGAGCTCTCCGATCCGAGTTCAAGGCTTTTCTAGCGGACGCCCGCAACCAGACCCTTTCCAACTATTGCCATCAAACCCTGACCTGGCACTTTATACCAGCTGGGGCCTCTCATATGGGTGGACTCTGGGAAGCGGGGGTAAAAAGTTTCAAAAACCACTTTAAAAAGATCGCCTCCGATCATAAATTTACCCTCGAGGAATTTAGCACCCTACTATGTCGCATCGAGTCATGTCTCAACTCTCGACCACTAACTCCCTCTTCCAACGAACAGTCGAACTTGGAGCCACTTACCCCAGGACATTTTCTGGTTGGAGGACATCTATTAGCCCCCCCCGAAATCGACGTCAGCGAGAACCGTGCCTCACTCGTCAACAGATGGGAGAAACTCAAGGCGTTACACCAAACGTTCTGCAAACGATGGAAAACCGAGTACCTCACCGAGCTGCAGAAACGCGTCAAGTGGAAACATCCTCAAGCAAACTTGAACCAAGGGGACCTGGTTGTCCTAACGGAAGATAACTTACCTCCCAACGAATGGAGGCTAGGACGGATCGCGAACTTACATCGTGGACCTGATAATCGAGTTCGAGTCATCGAACTAGACACCGCGCGGGGCCGAACTACCAGACCAATCGAGAAAATGGTCCTACTTCCACCCGTCAGCGAGGATGACGGAAGGGAGTAATATTCCACTTCTCCATATCCCTAATTCCACTTCGCATTTCTTTCCGGATTAGGGAACCATGCGGTTTAATCCCCGCAGAAAAAAATCTACCACCCCAACAATAAACCCAATAGCAAGCAAATGCACTCGTTAAACTTGGTAATGAGGCCAACAAAAACCCTACCGCAGACGGACTAACCGATCTGCCACAGAAGATGACAATGTGCTACACAAAATTAGCAGCACATCGCCCAAACATAAATTCCCTCGCAACAAAGTCAATTGCCAGATAAGGAGATAAAAGGCTTTTTTCTTCAAATAAATGTAAACAATCGTATTAACCCCTTGCCACCCAAGCACAGTCCTTGTGCCCCATACAATTGTTTTACTGAAAAATTAGATAGCATTTGTTCATGCCAAAAGAAAAAATTATCAATACCACGAAATATGCTAGCCCAGTAACTTTGGCAACTTTGGAATCTAGCTCTTTTCGGACTTTTGCGTTATAAAAATAACGAGTAAACAATAATTTTTAAAGGTAGAAGTTCAATATTTAGCCACCTAAAGATCTCCGACATGATCATAAAATATGATTAAAAACTCATGTCCAACTTTGTTTGAATCTCAGAAATTAATAATCTAAATGATTCAAAAATGATTTCCAGGATTAATTTTGATTATCAAAAAGAAACGTATTTGATTATTCCTGTGTTCATTTACATGACAATATAATCACAAAAAAGGAATGAAATCGTACTAAAATTCAAATAAAGAAATATTCGAAATTCAATCTTAAAATGTTATTTGGGTTAAATCTAAAACACAAATGCTTAGCAAGGGAGTTCGTATAAGAACTGTAGTAAACTCGTAAATATACGAGATTTGTAAACTTAAGACATAACACGAATACCCTTATTTTGTTTCAATTCGTTATTGAAAAGTTTAAACGTTTTTAGATCAACGAAAAGCTTTTCCATTCATTGAAATCAAAATCTCAAAAATTTTGTTTATTTTGATTGATTTCCCCATATATTTTTCCATTGTTTGAGCAAGAATATTTTTTTTCCATACAAAAAAGGTAAAAAAAAAAAATTAGAGCAGAAATTTGTGAGCTAGATTACTCTAGTTTGTTGCGAGCATACTCATGAAACAAAAGATAAAGCAACCTAGAGCAAGAAAAGTGTTCGTTAAACACAATACCTCAATCTGGCGTAAGCTAGAGCAGCCCAATAAACAAACCTATGGTTGAACACTACACTCACCCGATGCACCTGGTTGGGGTTGCCGCTCCCAGTTGTGGGTGTATTTGATTCCTTGACAGCTCGACGTTGCTCCTCTTCTTGATGTGCACGCTACTCCTCCATAGACACACGTAAAGCAAGTGCCAATTCTGGATCGTCTATTGGAGCAGCGCCATTCAATCCAAACCAACTTCACCTTGCATTATAGGTGAGAAAAGTAGGGCATCTGATAAACCGGAACCGCGTCGTACACTGGCAAAATGCGAACCAGTACCATCTTTGCCATTCACGAAACCTGAAAGTAGTTCATTATTGTTGACGTAATCACCAAAGCTAGCAATATCAACATTGACGCTTACCTTTAAACGTTTCAATTAACGAAATCAGCATCATCATTATTGATAGGCGATCATTATTGAAACGGCCCTTAACATCGTACACCAAACGGAAGAATTCACCGGTTTTTTCAATAGTGATCACATCCATGAAACCAGCTGGATATGTGGGATCGGTACGCACTTTGCCGTCAACCTTGATGAGACTCTGCATCACCTCAGCACCATTCAATGCATACTTCAAACGATTTCTCATGCAAATCATCAATCGTAATGATTCGCGCAACTTGTGTGGACCACTTGATGGCCGAGGACCAAATACTCCCCCCAATTTGTCCAACATCCATACCCTTGGGGCGGCTAAACGTGTCTAATGCTTCTTGGGACCTCGCGCCATCTTTTAGATGCGAAAATTTTATGGGGCATATAGAAAGCTGCCCCATAAAATAAAACCCCGGCGCAATAATTTGCTACCCGCCCAGCGCCATGCCAGTGTTTGGCATACAAAAGAAAAATATATGGGTTCGAGCTGTATCGATATCCCATAACCCCTATTCCAAAAAAAAAGTCAACTCCTTATCATGGCCCGGGCCATAGCTCTAAATCCTACCACCTTTATTCCGTCCAACTCACCCTGTTGTGCAGCTGTTGTTGTGCAGCAACAATTTTCCAACAAAGCATTATTCTCCAAATGACCGCGTATAGATTTGCGCATGCCACTTGCATTTGGTTTGAGCCAACATTGTCAGCGCCAACAATGAAACATGTAGGATATTCATGGAAAAGTTCAACATGAATTGGATGCACCCTCAAACCTCAAACCTGAAACGAAAAAGAAAAAAATTAAAAAACGTATGCCAAAATAGTTCATTCAAGTATGTATCCATCGCTGGGTGCCGGCTACCACAGCGAGTGACACATACACGTACAAACATATATATTTTTACGATACACTTACTTTTTTCCATGTATACTTACCTGCAACCTTTTGGCCACGGCCATGCTCCTCTGGTTTCCAACCCACCGATCATCCTGCCAATGTACCGATCATCCTGCAACCTGAAAAATAAAAGAAAAAGAAAATTTAATTAAATTAAAAATAAAATTGTAGTATTACATAAACACACCGCCCTTTTTCGTCTAATTGTCATGTGCACAAAAATGCATAAACAAATAAGAGTGTAAACATCAACACTTTACCCAAATTAGTTACAATGAACTCAACGGGAGTTTATGCAAAGACAGCACATGCCGCATATAGCGAGAGTCTTGTTACACTTGTGCGGATGGTCAAAGACACCGCCAAAGACAGTCGCATTGCCTAACTGAGTCACAACGCCAGTTCGCCAGTTGGCCAATACGACTGTCATACCGACACATTTATTGTATACTGTAAATAGTTTGTAAGTATTAGTGTAAGAATTTTGTATAAAAGAAAGTTAAGTCAATAAAGAATAACATTCACTGATCGAACTTCCAAAGTTTAATTGATCGTGGCTATATGGCGATCCTGCCAGGCTTTAAAAGGCGAAACCGCCAGCCAGATAAAATAATATACACTTTGGCTTTAAAAGGCGATACCGCCAGCCGAAAATAAAAAAAAAATTTTTTAAATAATTTACTTGGCTATACACAGCGATATCGCTAGCCATGATTAGAAGGACGCTCCATTAGGACAATTAAAAAACCATCACTGAAGGGACTGGCCCTCGTGGTGTACCAGCAAGGGCGGCAAGCAAAAAAAAAACAAACTAACATCACTGAGGGACTGGCCCTCGTGGTGTACCAGCGAAGGCAGCAACATAACAGGGTGGCTCGAAACGCACTGAATGTATTGAGGTAACATGGTATGGTAAAGGCACTGAAGATAAACGTGGTGAAGACATAACAGATGGAATTGAGTCAGGTTCGTGGCAGTCGTGTGCGTACATAAAAAGGGTGGAATATTAAGGACTGACAGCAAAATGATGGCGGCATAGCTTTAAGTATATATATTTATGTAATTGAATAAATAAGATTTTTAGAAAACTTCGGCACGCCTTATGGTCGCCATCCAAATAGCAGTAATTTGCTTAGGGGTAAAAGTTTAAAAATTAAATATTGAAAATTTTGTTTATATAACCGAATTTTTACAAAATATAATGCAAAAGATTTCGACTCAAGAGGAGTCTGATAAACTATTCCAAGAAGAAATTGATAAACTTTTTCAAAAGTGTATAGACACATTTATTAAAGGTTCAAATCAGATCCTCGAGAGTCGCAAATCCGAAAAAATTGGCCCTAAACCGATTACTATTGAAGAGTATCGGAAAAGGAATAAAATAAATAAAACGGAAAAAATTCCTAAAACCCCTGTCCCAAACATTGTACATAAACGAAAAAGGGCAGGCAGAAAAGTAAAAAGAAGAATAGAGTTAGCTAAATTGCATCAACAATTTAACTTTGCCACTAACTCTGATGAAAGATTAAAAATTCAAGAAAAAATAAAATTGTTAAGACATCAAAAAAAAAAAAATTGAGTAAATTTAAATGCTTTTTCAAATTTAATTATTTTAAAGAAATTTTCAAAAAAAAAAAAAAAAAATTGAGTAAATTTAAATGCTTTTTCAAATTTAATTATTTTAAAGAAATTTTCTTCTTATGGATAGTGCATTGCCCGATGATCTTGATTACGACGCAATAAACAGAATTGTGGATAACTTAGAGCGTGAAAACGCAGACATTGCTCGTAAATCAAGATCACGAGATAAGGGAAGTAACAGACATAATTTAAATTGCTTAAGGAAATTTTGGATATTTATAGGAATGGGTAGAGAACCTACAATGGAAGATTTATTATATCCTTCCACAATAGTAGAAGAAATAAATAGATGAATAAGTAAAGTACATCCTGAAAATAAATTTTAATTAAAAACAGAAAAAATTTTTTTTTATGAATAAATAAAAATTTAAATACGTAAAATTTTTTTTTATTAAATAAATAAAGTTAGTTTAGAAAATAAAGTTTAATTTAAAATTAAAAACAAAAAAAAAATTTTTTTTATGAATAAACAAAAATTTGAACTCGAAAAATTTTTCTATTAAATTTTAAAATGACTTGGTGGAAAATTGCACTAAACGGCATCTTAATAGGAATAGCAGGATACGAAGTAGGAAAAGAAACTTCAGGTGAAGACACCTACGATACTAAAATAGTTAAATATGAACCACACCCTATCGTGGAAAACAAGGCAGAAATGTCCGATAAGTGGTTGACCGCTTTTGTATGCGTAGCTACATTTTTAATTGTCACAATAATAATTCTATTAAAAAATTATATAAAGAACAAATTGAGACAATTGAATAATGTACAACAACGCATCTAAGCAAAAGACAACATCAAAAAACTTTTTTAAAAAAGGGAACACAAATAATAATAATAAGCAAAATTAAATAAAGAAACTAATAATGTAAATAAGCCAATTTTCACCTTATTTAAGAAAATTTTAAATTTGTAATAAAGAAAAATCGTACCACAATGGGTGAAAGTACGTTAAAGATTGAGATTTATCTATTTCTCATCTCCCTTTCGGTTGAACTAAAGATTAACTCGTGCTATGCCGAAGGCACTAATCGTTATAGAAAGGGCAAGAGCAATACAAAAAGCCAACTGCCACCTAATTATCCCCAGTTAAAAGACAAATGGGAAGAATCGTTAGAAAAATGTTTCGAATTAATCGAAAACAAATACAAATACATAAATAAAGCAATTAAAACTAAAAGAGAACTGGTTGTCAAGCAATTGACAATATTAATAAAATTTGTTAACAATATAACGAAAATAATAGGATACGTATATATCCAAGTGGCTAATATTCACCAAAAAGATGGACAACAAACCTTGTTCATAAATATAATAACATACCCGGCAGATAAACTCAATAAAAAACAAGCAGTATCAACTTCGTTCGAAGAAAACATTCTAACCAAGTTCAACAAGTTCTCACCAAAAAAGAGTAAGAAGGTGAAAAACAAAACCAAAGTTTCCCCAAAAAAGAATACCAAAATGGCACAGACAGCTATAGAATTTATTAAAACAGCTTCATCAATGCTACCAGAGTTTGATGGTAAGCCTGAGAATCTACATAGTTTCCTAGATGCACTCGATATACTTGAGCAAATCAACGATACACACGAGGCATTGGCCATTACCATGATAAAAACAAAGCTGAAAGGTACAGCAAGGAATTTTATTAGTAATGAGACCACGATCGAACAAATAAAAAACAAATTAAAGACCGCAATAAAGGGTGAATCAGTGGAGGTTTTGACCGCTAAACTACTGAACATCCAACAGCGTAGCAAAACTGCTAACCAATACACAGCGGAAATTGAAAAAATCACAAGATCATTAGAAGGAGCATATATCTCTGATGGATTAAACCCAGACTTAGCCACGAGATATGCAACACAGGCAGCAGTTAAAGCCATGTGTAAAAACTGCTCTAATGACAAGGTCAAAATGATCATGCAAGCAGGAAAGTTCACGACAATGAACGATGCAATCTCCAAATTTATCAACAGCTGTACAGAAAAAGCGAACAGCACAAGCAAAAACTTGCATAGACGCCAACAAAATTACTCGAGAAGTAATTATCACACGAATAGCCAAAGTAATAATTACAGAAGAAATAAAATGCAATCAGATAAAAATTAAAGAAAATTAAACTAGCTCGTTTTCGAAAGAAAATTTGTAGCATAAAAACCGATTGTTGAGGATAAGATTGACTTAGGACAATACTTTACCAGGCTGAAATAAGCCGGCAATCCGGAAAAAATGAAAAATACAGTTGTCCATAGGGACAAATTGTTTAAATAATAATTACTCGAGTAGAAGCATTTATAAAATAAAAAATTGGTACCAAGTTCTCAAAAAAAAAAAAAAGTTTAATAATCAACCAACAATACATATATAAAGTTTAATATATAAAAAAAAAAAAAAAGAGAAGATTTAATTAACCAATGATACATATAAAGCGTAATATAAAATAAATAAAAAATAAAAATAAAAATTTTATTAAAATATCATAAAAATATTAGTAAGGAAATTAACATAGGAAATTTAGTTTTAGTTAGAGAAGAGGCCTCTCATAAGTTAGAGAATAGATATACAGGACACTATAAAGTTAAAGCAATTGATAAAAATAACAACTATACATTAATTCCACATAGCATAGGAGATAGTAATAAAAACAAAAAGGAAATCGTAATTCATAAGAATAGGCTTAAACCAATTTAAAAAACATTTAAAAATAAGCATAGCACTTTATCCATAATAAATTCGTAATACAAAAAAAAAAGAGGCATTTTTTTTTACACAGGCATTCAAATTTACTCAATCCGATATACGGCACAAGCCGTATACAAACAAACACAAAACAATGGTAACAAGACACTAAACAATTAAAATTTTGTCAATCCAAACAAAACGTCAAACGGTTCATTAACTCAGAAAAATAGACATATATAGTTGATTACAAATATATATATCTATTTTTTTTTAAGGGGGAAGGTGTAGTATTACATAAACACACCGCCCTTTTTCGTCTAATTGTCATGTGCACAAAAATGCATAAACAAATAAGAGTGTAAACATCAACACTTTACCCAAATTAGTTACAATGAACTCAACGGGAGTTTATGCAAAGACAGCACATGCCGCATATAGCGAGAGTCTTGTTACACTTGTGCGGATGGTCAAAGACACCGCCAAAGACAGTCGCATTGCCTAACTGAGTCACAACGCCAGTTCGCCAGTTGGCCAATACGACTGTCATACCGACACATTTATTGTATACTGTAAATAGTTTGTAAGTATTAGTGTAAGAATTTTGTATAAAAGAAAGTTAAGTCAATAAAGAATAACATTCACTGATCGAACTTCCAAAGTTTAATTGATCGTGGCTATAAAATTCACAAAAAGTAAAACTTACCTCGTGTCAAATTTCTTCAATGACATTTATTCATTGAGAGCGCCGTCTTGCGCTGCCACACTACCAATTTTTTCTGTACTAAATCGCGCTACCGGATGCACGGGCACTAAAACCTCCACTTAAGGCCCTATTACACGAAACGCGTCACTGCATCGCGCGATATAAAATGTAACCACTTTAGTCAATACTAGTCTGAGTATAAATCTTTCGGTGTCCCAACATAAATAAACACTGAGAACATAATTGAGGAAACAATAGGCTGTACAAAAAAAAAAAAATGCGTACCGTCAGCCACGGCTCCGGCAACCAACAGGATTTGGGATGGCGTAGTCCAGAGTCATATCCCATGATTGTAGCTAACTTATTAGCAGTTGACCCATAAAGTATGCAATACCAATAAAATATTATATCGTGGCAAATATCCATTTCTGGCAGTTACTACCTTCACAGTCGTAATCGTACAACACCGTCCACCATTCCCCTAAATTAGTTTCCCCAAATCGTGACACGGTATGGGAAGTGTCACCACAATGACGGGGTGAACAGTGTAAATGTACTATTAGCAGCTGCCGTGGACCATCTGCCTGGGCCTTAACATCGCAAGAGTACTAGTCGCCATCGGCGAGATGTGGCAGCACAGACTGTTGAGGGCATAGTGTATCAATACCAAGTGTGAACTCTTCTTTTGACAACACACATTAAAATGTCGGTTTGTTTACATCCTGCACATATTAAAATGTCGCCAGCACCGAATAACAGAAAAGCAAATGGCGTTGTTTAACATCCTGCACACATCAACATGGCGGTCTCCTATCTTTTACCTAATGCTAGAAAGAGATGGGAAGATGGAAAGAAGTGAGACAAAAAAGGAAATTAAAAACAGGTGACTAAACTCATTTTGAAGTTTTCACGACTATGTCTATGATATCACACTTGGTATTACCCACAATCTCAAACAGGTGTTAAACTCATTTTGGAATTTTGACGTCTATGCAGAAGAGTTTACACTTGGTATTGATACACAATAGATTTGTTTCTTGAAATCTCCAGCAAAGAACTGTCAGCAGAAGAGAGTCTTGTAAAAAGCTGTCAAAATCTCATTTTTGTTAGTTTCATCTCTCTTCTGCTAGTTTTTCGCCGAACAGGAGCCAGCAGAAATTCTCCAGCAGAACAGCTGTTCTGACAATTGACAAATGAAAATAAATTTTTTTCGCAGCAAATGAAATTGCGAATTTTTCAGTCTTTGGACAATTTCTCCGTATATATCGACGTAAACCTTACAAAATATTAAGAAAATTGAATGCCTTATACACCTTCAGTATTTCCGATTCCTGTAAATGTGTCTGCAGGATTATATTGGTCTCCTAAACGAGCCACATTACGTTGGTCCAACGGACATTGGGCTTCGGCGCATTGCTATTCAAAGATACGGAATTATTGAAGATTTGGTATTTATTGTATGTACTTACTTCATTTGCTGGTAAATAACTCATAGTTTTCAAAATATTCGTAATAAATTTTAAATTTCATAAAAACATGCAATCAATTTTGATTTTGCCATATGTCACAATCAGCTGTTTGTTACTTGCTAGTTTTTGCTGGACGAAAAATCTCCAGCAGCAACTTGCAGCGAACTTGCAGCGAATTGGCGCTCTTTCTCTCAATTAAATGTCAAAAAGCTGCTGGATTCGCTGCTAATTTTTTCACAAAACACTTTTCTAGGAATAATTATTCATAATTATTCATAATTAGCAGAAAAGAAACAAAGCTAATGGTTGAGGGAGCATGCCAGCTGTTCGGGCTCCGATTGTTGAGACTTAAGGGTGGGTAATGTTAGCTGGTGATCAACGACAGCGCGATCAGCTGGTCATATAATCACCACGTAGACCAAAGCTCGCGATGCGAAAAATTAGGTTTTTTAGCAAAAAATATCTAGATCTCACCATTACTAATTACTAAAGTAAATGAAATCAGAGCGAAAATTATTACCTCCAAAAAAAAAAAACATAATTTTAGAACTTCTTCAGAGGGTGCGTACTCTGAAGTGTCAGCACATATAAAGTGTTCACGCAGCTATTTCCTGTTTCTTTGAGTGGCGGGAAATTGTCAACTGACAAACAGTACCACATCGGAAAAATTCTGCGATAATACGAATGGTCCTGCCAGATGGGGGTAAATATCCAAACCTACCCAAAAATTCACTGAAGTGTAATAATACATTTACACCGGAACAAATTTGGTAAATGAATCGCACCAAATTTGGTAAATTAAGCACAAAAATACCCAAAATGAAGCGCAAAAAGGCCCAAAATATCAATGTCGAAATAAATAAGAAAAATATCCACGTAAATTCAAAGCCCATAAGGCAAAACCCATATTAGGGACACAAGCCACCCAACCACGTGCGAGCATCCCGCCATTGCCATTGGCCGCACGTAAATTGGTCCATCGCGCCAGGAAATAATAAACAACCAGCACCTATAAAACCAGCACCTAAAAAATCCAGCACCTAATAAAGCGCACCGCAAAAATTAAAAAATTCAACTCAGGTTATTTGGCTTTAATTAATTCGAAGGCGAGCTAACATACCAGCGAATACCATACCAGCGAATACCATACCAACGAACACACACGTATACAGCCGCAAACATCACATCACATTGCATACACTGTAACACATCTTATCATCACATCACATCTGCATCAGATCACAAACTGATTGCACAACACATTATTACCAAATACAGTCCATTTCCACAGTTTTTTAAGAGTCAAAATGAAAGATCAGGTTTACGTTAACCTGCTAATGGCGAAAACAAGAGTAGCCCCAGTGAAGACCATCTCCTTACCCCGATTGGAGCTGTGTGGAGCGGTTCTGTTGGCCGAGACTTTGGAATCCGTCATCGAAAATCTGAATTTAGGCACATTCAAAATTCACAAAAATTGTGGAAAAGGTAGGAAATCAAGCCTGGCGACACGTGGATTCCGCATCAAACCCAGCAGATCTGGCCAGCAGAGGACTATCAGCGCGGGATCTAGTCGACAACGTTCTGTGGTGGCAGGGACCTTCTTGGCTACAAGAAGACAAGAATAAATGGCCAGCCTAAGAAAAAGAGTATGGTACAAACATCGAGGCAAAGAGAGTACAAATTCACGCAACTACGCAAACAAACAATAAAGAGGTCATTCTCGATAGATTTTCCGATTTTTCAAGAGCTTTGAGGGTCATATCATGTATTATGAGGTTCTCTCAAAGAACGAGTCCCAAAACAAAATCCACTTTTAAAGCGGAGTCACACCTCATTTCGCCCGACGAAATTAAGGCTACGACTCAACGTCTTATATCCATCTACCAACAGAAACATTATTCTGAAGAATTAGGGAATTTAAAATCCGGGAAACCTATTGGGACAAAAAGCGAAGTCCTGCCTCTCAACCCCTTCATCGATAGCTGTAACATCTTGCGGGTGGGCGGCCGTCTGCCTGCATCCCTTGACCTACCTTATAACGAACGTCACCCAATTATCCTCCCTTACGCGTGTCATTTCACCCGTCTTCTGGTCCAGTTTGTCCACAAGATCTCCCTACACGGAGAAAACCAAGTAATGCTGCGGCTTATCCGCACGCAATACTGGGTTCCAAAGGTGAAAAACATGATTAGATCTATTATCCACAACTGTAAGGTATGTACCATCTTTCGACACCGAGTACAGACCCAATTAATGGGGGACCTTCCTTCCGCACGCACTACCTTTTCCCGGGCATTTACTAACACCGGGGTAGATTTCGCCGGACCCTTTGACATCAAGTCCTACAGCGGCAGAGGGTGTCGCATGTCAAAGGGCTACGTTTGCCTGTTCGTATGCTTTACGACCAAGGCAATTCATCTAGAGGCCACCAGTGACCTCAGTACCGCCTCGTTCCAGGCAGCCTTCGACAGGTTTGTTGCCAGACGAGGATGTCCAAAAAACATCCATTCCGATAATGGAACGAACTTCGTCGGTGCCTCTCGAGCTCTCCGATCCGAGTTCAAGGCTTTTCTAGCGGACGCCCGCAACCAGACCCTTTCCAACTATTGCCATCAAACCCTGACCTGGCACTTTATACCAGCTGGGGCCTCTCATATGGGTGGACTCTGGGAAGCGGGGGTAAAAAGTTTCAAAAACCACTTTAAAAAGATCGCCTCCGATCATAAATTTACCCTCGAGGAATTTAGCACCCTACTATGTCGCATCGAGTCATGTCTCAACTCTCGACCACTAACTCCCTCTTCCAACGAACCGTCGAACTTGGAGCCACTTACCCCAGGACATTTTCTGGTTGGAGGACATCTATTAGCCCCCCCCCGAAATCGACGTCAGCGAGAACCGTGCCTCACTCGTCAACAGATGGGAGAAACTCAAGGCGTTACACCAAACGTTCTGCAAACGATGGAAAACCGAGTACCTCACCGAGCTGCAGAAACGCGTCAAGTGGAAACATCCTCAAGCAAACTTGAACCAAGGGGACCTGGTTGTCCTAACGGAAGATAACTTACCTCCCAACGAATGGAGGCTAGGACGGATCGCGAACTTACATCGTGGACCTGATAATCGAGTTCGAGTCGTCGAACTAGACACCGCGCGGGGCCGAACTACCAGACCAATCGCGAAATTGGTCCTACTTCCACCCGTCAGCGAGGATGACGGAAGGGAGTAATATTCCACTTCTCCATATCCCTAATTCCACTTCGCATTTCTTTCCGGATTAGGGAACCATGCGGTTTAATCCCCGCAGAAAAAAATCTGCCACCCCAACAATAAACCCAATAGCAAGCAAATGCACTCGTTAAACTTGGTAATGAGGCCAACAAAAACCCTACCGCAGACGGACTAACCGATCTGCCACAGAAGATGACAATGTGCTACACAAAATTAGCAGCACATCGCCCAAACATAAATTCCCTCGCAACAAAGTCAATTGCCAGATAAGGAGATAAAAGGCTTTTTTCTTCAAATAAATGTAAACAATCGTATTAACCCCTTGCCACCCAAGCACAGTCCTTGTGCCCCATACAATTGTTTTACTGAAAAATTAGATAGCATTTGTTCATGCCAAAAGAAAAAATTATCAATACCACGAAATATGCTAGCCCAGTAACTTTGGCAACTTTGGAATCTAGCTCTTTTCGGACTTTTGCGTTATAAAAATAACGAGTAAACAATAATTTTTAAAGGTAGAAGTTCAATATTTAGCCACCTAAAGATCTCCGACATGATCATAAAATATGATTAAAAACTCATGTCCAACTTTGTTTGAATCTCAGAAATTAATAATCTAAATGATTCAAAAATGATTTCCAGGATTAATTTTGATTATCAAAAAGAAACGTATTTGATTATTCCTGTGTTCATTTACATGACAATATAATCACAAAAAAGGAATGAAATCGTACTAAAATTCAAATAAAGAAATATTCGAAATTCAATCTTAAAATGTTATTTGGGTTAAATCTAAAACACAAATGCTTAGCAAGGGAGTTCGTATAAGAACTGTAGTAAACTCGTAAATATACGAGATTTGTAAACTTAAGACATAACACGAATACCCTTATTTTGTTTCAATTCGTTATTGAAAAGTTTAAACCTTTTTAGATCAACGAAAAGCTTTTCCATTCATTGAAATCAAAATCTCAAAAATTTTGTTTATTTTGATTGATTTCCCCATATATTTTTCCATTGTTTGAGCAAGAATATTTTTTTTCCATACAAAAAAGGTAAAAAAAAAAAATTAGAGCAGAAATTTGTGAGCTAGATTACTCTAGTTTGTTGCGAGCATACTCATGAAACAAAAGATAAAGCAACCTAGAGCAAGAAAAGTGTTCGGTAAACACAATACCTCAATCTGGCGTAAGCTAGAGCAGCCCAATAAACAAACCTATGGTTGAACACTACACTCACCCGATGCACCTGGTTGGGGTTGCCGCTCCCAGTTGTGGGTGTATTTGATTCCTTGACAGCTCGACGTTGCTCCTCTTCTTGATGTGCACGCTACTCCTCCATAGACACACGTAAAGCAAGTGCCAATTCTGGATCGTCTATTGGAGCAGCGCCATTCAATCCAAACCAACTTCACCTTGCAATATAGGTGAGAAAAGTAGGGCATCTGATAAACCGGAACCGCGTCGTACACTGGCAAAATGCGAACCAGTACCATCTTTGCCATTCACGAAATCTGAAAGTAGTTCATTATTGTTGACGTAATCACCAAAGCTAGCAATATCAACATTGACGCTTACCTTTAAACGTTTCAATTAACGAAATCAGCATCATCATTATTGATAGGCGATCATTATTGAAACGGCCCTTAACATCGTACACCAAACGGAAGAATTCACCGGTTTTTTCAATAGTGATCACATCCATGAAACCAGCTGGATATGTGGGATCGGTACGCACTTTGCCGTCAACCTTGATGAGACTCTGCATCACCTCAGCACCATTCAATGCATACTTCAAACGATTTCTCATGCAAATCATCAATCGTAATGATTCGCGCAACTTGTGTGGACCACTTGATGGCCGAGGACCAAATACTCCCCCCAATTTGTCCAACATCCATACCCTTGGGGCGGCTAAACGTGTCTAATGCTTCTTGGGACCTCGCGCCATCTTTTAGATGCGAAAATTTTATGGGGCATATAGAAAGCTGCCCCATAAAATAAAACCCCGGCGCAATAATTTGCTACCCGCCCAGCGCCATGCCAGTGTTTGGCATACAAAAGAAAAATATATGGGTTCGAGCTGTATCGATATCCCATAACCCCTATTCCAAAAAAAAGTCAACTCCTTATCATGGCCCGGGCCATAGCTCTAAATCCTACCACCTTTATTCCGTCCAACTCACCCTGTTGTGCAGCTGTTGTTGTGCAGCAACAATTTTCCAACAAAGCATTATTCTCCAAATGACCGCGTATAGATTTGCGCATGCCACTTGCATTTGGTTTGAGCCAACATTGTCAGCGCCAACAATGAAACATGTAGGATATTCATGGAAAAGTTCAACATGAATTGGATGCACCCTCAAACCTCAAACCTGAAACGAAAAAGAAAAAAATTAAAAAACGTATGCCAAAATAGTTCATTCAAGTATGTATCCATCGCTGGGTGCCGGCTACCACAGCGAGTGACACATACACGTACAAACATATATATTTTTACGATACACTTACTTTTTTCCATGTATACTTACCTGCAACCTTTTGGCCACGGCCATGCTCCTCTGGTTTCCAACCCACCGATCATCCTGCCAATGTACCGATCATCCTGCAACCTGAAAAATAAAAGAAAAAGAAAATTTAATTAAATTAAAAATAAATTTCACAAAAAGTAAAACTTACCTCGTGTCAAATTTCTTCAATGACATTTATTCATTGAGAGCGCCGTCTTGCGCTGCCACACTACCAATTTTTTCTGTACTAAATCGCGCTACCGGATGCACGGGCACTAAAACCTCCACTTAAGGCCCTATTACACGAAACGCGTCACTGCATCGCGCGATATAAAATGTAACCACTTTAGTCAATACTAGTCTGAGTATAAATCTTTCGGTGTCCCAACATAAATAAACACTGAGAACATAATTGAGGAAACAATAGGCTGTACAAAAAAAAAAAATGCGTACCGTCAGCCACGGCTCCGGCAACCAACAGGATTTGGGATGGCGTAGTCCAGAGTCATATCCCATGATTGTAGCTAACTTATTAGCAGTTGACCCATAAAGTATGCAATACCAATAAAATATTATATCGTGGCAAATATCCATTTCTGGCAGTTACTACCTTCACAGTCGTAATCGTACAACACCGTCCACCATTCCCCTAAATTAGTTTCCCCAAATCGTGACACGGTATGGGAAATGTCACCACAATGACGGGGTGAACAGTGTAAATGTACTATTAGCAGCTGCCGTGGACCATCTGCCTGGGCCTTAACATCGCAAGAGTACTAGTCGCCATCGGCGAGATGTGGCAGCACAGACTGTTGAGGGCATAGTGTATCAATACCAAGTGTGAACTCTTCTTTTGACAACACACATTAAAATGTCGGTTTGTTTACATCCTGCACATATTAAAATGTCGCCAGCACCGAATAACAGAAAAGCAAATGGCGTTGTTTAACATCCTGCACACATCAACATGGCGGTCTCCTATCTTTTACCTAATGCTAGAAAGAGATGGGAAGATGGAAAGAAGTGAGACAAAAAAGGAAATTAAAAACAGGTGACTAAACTCATTTTGAAGTTTTCACGACTATGTCTATGATATCACACTTGGTATTACCCACAATCTCAAACAGGTGTTAAACTCATTTTGGAATTTTGACGTCTATGCAGAAGAGTTTATTTACACTTGGTATTGATACACAATAGATTTGTTTCTTGAAATCTCCAGCAAAGAACTGTCAGCAGAAGAGAGTCTTGTAAAAAGCTGTCAAAATCTCATTTTTGTTAGTTTCATCTCTCTTCTGCTAGTTTTTCGCCGAACAGGAGCCAGCAGAAATTCTCCAGCAGAACAGCTGTTCTGACAATTGACAAATGAAAATAAATTTTTTTCGCAGCAAATGAAATTGCGAATTTTTCAGTCTTTGGACAATTTCTCCGTATATATCGACGTAAACCTTACAAAATATTAAGAAAATTGAATGCCTTATACACCTTCAGTATTTCCGATTCCTGTAAATGTGTCTGCAGGATTATATTGGTCTCCTAAACGAGCCACATTACGTTGGTCCAACGGACATTGGGCTTCGGCGCATTGCTATTCAAAGATACGGAATTATTGAAGATTTGGTATTTATTGTATGTACTTACTTCATTTGCTGGTAAATAACTCATAGTTTTCAAAATATTCGTAATAAATTTTAAATTTCATAAAAACATGCAATCAATTTTGATTTTGCCATATGTCACAATCAGCTGTTTGTTACTTGCTAGTTTTTGCTGGACGAAAAATCTCCAGCAGCAACTTGCAGCGAACTTGCAGCGAATTGGCGCTCTTTCTCTCAATTAAATGTCAAAAAGCTGCTGGATTCGCTGCTAATTTTTTCACAAAACACTTTTCTAGGAATAATTATTCATAATTATTCATAATTAGCAGAAAAGAAACAAAGCTAATGGTTGAGGGAGCATGCCAGCTGTTCGGGCTCCGATTGTTGAGACTTAAGGGTGGGTAATGTTAGCTGGTGATCAACGACAGCGCGATCAGCTGGTCATATAATCACCACGTAGACCAAAGCTCGCGATGCGAAAAATTAGGTTTTTTAGCAAAAAATATCTAGATCTCACCATTACTAATTACTAAAGTAAATGAAATCAGAGCGAAAATTATTACCTCCAAAAAAAAAAAACATAATTTTAGAACTTCTTCAGAGGGTGCGTACTCTGAAGTGTCAGCACATATAAAGTGTTCACGCAGCTATTTCCTGTTTCTTTGAGTGGCGGGAAATTGTCAACTGACAAACAGTACCAC
Organism: Campiglossa producta; assembly: GCA_964058755.1. Classification (NCBI taxonomy): domain Eukaryota; kingdom Metazoa; phylum Arthropoda; class Insecta; order Diptera; family Tephritidae; genus Campiglossa; species Campiglossa producta. Next base: position 33,226,109 of record CAXKVI010000005.1, on the reverse strand, counting down.
ATCGGAAAAATTCTGCGATAATACGAATGGTCCTGCCAGATGGGGGTAAATATCCAAACCTACCCAAAAATTCACTGAAGTGTAATAATACATTTACACCGGAACAAATTTGGTAAATGAATCGCACCAAATTTGGTAAATTAAGCACAAAAATACCCAAAATGAAGCGCAAAAAGGCACAAAATATCAATGTCGAAATAAATAAGAAAAATATCCACGTAAATTCAAAGCCCATAAGGCAAAACCCATATTAGGGACACAAGCCACCCAACCACGTGCGAGCATCCCGCCATTGCCATTGGCCGCACGTAAATTGGTCCATCGCGCCAGGAAATAATAAACAACCAGCACCTATAAAACCAGCACCTAAAAAATCCAGCACCTAATAAAGCGCACCGCAAAAATTAAAAAATTCAACTCAGGTTATTTGGCTTTAATTAATTCGAAGGCGAGCTAACATACCAGCGAATACCATACCAGCGAATACCATACCAACGAACACACACGTATACAGCCGCAAACATCACATCACATTGCATACACTGTAACACATCTTATCATCACATCACATCTGCATCAGATCACAAACTGATTGCACAACACATTATTACCAAATACAGTCCATTTCCAAAGTTTTTTAAGAGTCAAAATGAAAGATCAGGTTTACGTTAACCTGCTAATGGCGAAAACAAGAGTAGCCCCAGTGAAGACCATCTCCTTACCCCGATTGGAGCTGTGTGGAGCGGTTCTGTTGGCCGAGACTTTGGAATCCGTCATCGAAAATCTGAATTTAGGCACATTCAAAATTCACCTTTGGACGGACTCAACCATCGTCCTAGCATGGATCCGAAAACCACCGTGTTCGTGGTCAACGTTCGTGGCGCACTGAGTCACAAAAATTGTGGAAAAGGTAGGAAATCAAGCCTGGCGACACGTGGATTCCGCATCAAACCCAGCAGATCTGGCCAGCAGAGGACTATCAGCGCGGGATCTAGTCGACAACGTTCTGTGGTGGCAGGGACCTTCTTGGCTACAAGAAGACAAGAATAAATGGCCAGCCTAAGAAAAAGAGTATGGTACAAACATCGAGGCAAAGAGAGTACAAATTCACGCAACTACGCAAACAAACAATAAAGAGGTCATTCTCGATAGATTTTCCGATTTTTCAAGAGCTTTGAGGGTCATATCATGTATTATGAGGTTCTCTCAAAGAACGAGTCCCAAAACAAAATCCACTTTTAAAGCGGAGTCACACCTCATTTCGCCCGACGAAATTAAGGCTACGACTCAACGTCTTATATCCATCTACCAACAGAAACATTATTCTGAAGAATTAGGGAATTTAAAATCCGGGAAACCTATTGGGACAAAAAGCGAAGTCCTGCCTCTCAACCCCTTCATCGATAGCTGTAACATCTTGCGGGTGGGCGGCCGTCTGCCTGCATCCCTTGACCTACCTTATAACGAACGTCACCCAATTATCCTCCCTTACGCGTGTCATTTCACCCGTCTTCTGGTCCAGTTTGTCCACAAGATCTCCCTACACGGAGAAAACCAAGTAATGCTGCGGCTTATCCGCACGCAATACTGGGTTCCAAAGGTGAAAAACATGATTAGATCTATTATCCACAACTGTAAGGTATGTACCATCTTTCGACACCGAGTACAGACCCAATTAATGGGGGACCTTCCTTCCGCACGCACTACCTTTTCCCGGGCATTTACTAACACCGGGGTAGATTTCGCCGGACCCTTTGACATCAAGTCCTACAGCGGCAGAGGGTGTCGCATGTCAAAGGGCTACGTTTGCCTGTTCGTATGCTTTACGACCAAGGCAATTCATCTAGAGGCCACCAGTGACCTCAGTACCGCCTCGTTCCAGGCAGCCTTCGACAGGTTTGTTGCCAGACGAGGATGTCCAAAAAACATCCATTCCGATAATGGAACGAACTTCGTCGGTGCCTCTCGAGCTCTCCGATCCGAGTTCAAGGCTTTTCTAGCGGACGCCCGCAACCAGACCCTTTCCAACTATTGCCATCAAACCCTGACCTGGCACTTTATACCAGCTGGGGCCTCTCATATGGGTGGACTCTGGGAAGCGGGGGTAAAAAGTTTCAAAAACCACTTTAACAAGATCGCCTCCGATCATAAATTTACCCTCGAGGAATTTAGCACCCTACTATGTCGCATCGAGTCATGTCTCAACTCTCGACCACTAACTCCCTCTTCCAACGAACCGTCGAACTTGGAGCCACTTACCCCAGGACATTTTCTGGTTGGAGGACATCTATTAGCCCCCCCCGAAATCGACGTCAGCGAGAACCGTGCCTCACTCGTCAACAGATGGGAGAAACTCAAGGCGTTACACCAAACGTTCTGCAAACGATGGAAAACCGAGTACCTCACCGAGCTGCAGAAACGCGTCAAGTGGAAACATCCTCAAGCAAACTTGAACCAAGGGGACCTGGTTGTCCTAACGGAAGATAACTTACCTCCCAACGAATGGAGGCTAGGACGGATCGCGAACTTACATCGTGGACCTGATAATCGAGTTCGAGTCGTCGAACTAGACACCGCGCGGGGCCGAACTACCAGACCAATCGCGAAATTGGTCCTACTTCCACCCGTCAGCGAGGATGACGGAAGGGAGTAATATTCCACTTCTCCATATCCCTAATTCCACTTCGCATTTCTTTCCGGATTAGGGAACCATGCGGTTTAATCCCCGCAGAAAAAAATCTGCCACCCCAACAATAAACCCAATAGCAAGCAAATGCACTCGTTAAACTTGGTAATGAGGCCAACAAAAACCCTACCGCAGACGGACTAACCGATCTGCCACAGAAGATGACAATGTGCTACACAAAATTAGCAGCACATCGCCCAAACATAAATTCCCTCGCAACAAAGTCAATTGCCAGATAAGGAGATAAAAGGCTTTTTTCTTCAAATAAATGTAAACAATCGTATTAACCCCTTGCCACCCAAGCACAGTCCTTGTGCCCCATACAATTGTTTTACTGAAAAATTAGATAGCATTTGTTCATGCCAAAAGAAAAAATTATCAATACCACGAAATATGCTAGCCCAGTAACTTTGGCAACTTTGGAATCTAGCTCTTTTCGGACTTTTGCGTTATAAAAATAACGAGTAAACAAGAATTTTTAAAGGTAGAAGTTCAATATTTAGCCACCTAAAGATCTCCGACATGATCATAAAATATGATTAAAAACTCATGTCCAACTTTGTTTGAATCTCAGAAATTAATAATCTAAATGATTCAAAAATGATTTCCAGGATTAATTTTGATTATCAAAAAGAAACGTATTTGATTATTCCTGTGTTCATTTACATGACAATATAATCACAAAAAAGGAATGAAATCGTACTAAAATTCAAATAAAGAAATATTCGAAATTCAATCTTAAAATGTTATTTGGGTTAAATCTAAAACACAAATGCTTAGCAAGGGAGTTCGTATAAGAACTGTAGTAAACTCGTAAATATACAAGATTTGTAAACTTAAGACATAACACGAATACCCTTATTTTGTTTCAATTCGTTATTGAAAAGTTTAAACGTTTTTAGATCAACGAAAAGCTTTTCCATTCATTGAAATCAAAATCTCAAAAATTTTGTTTATTTTGATTGATTTCCCCATATATTTTTCCATTGTTTGAGCAAGAATAATTTTTTCCCATACAAAAAAGGTAAAAAAAAAAAAATTAGAGCAGAAATTTGTGAGCTAGATTACTCTAGTTTGTTGCGAGCATACTCATGAAACAAAAGATAAAGCAACCTAGAGCAAGAAAAGTGTTCGTTAAACACAATACCTCAATCTGGCGTAAGCTAGAGCAGCCCAATAAACAAACCTATGGTTGAACACTACACTCACCCGATGCACCTGGTTGGGGTTGCCGCTCCCAGTTGTGGGTGTATTTGATTCCTTGACAGCTCGACGTTGCTCCTCTTCTTGATGTGCACGCTACTCCTCCATAGACACACGTAAAGCAAGTGCCAATTCTGGATCGTCTATTGGAGCAGCGCCATTCAATCCAAACCAACTTCAGCTTGCATTATAGGTGAGAAAAGTAGGGCATCTGATAAACCGGAACCGCGTCGTACACTGGCAAAATGCGAACCAGTACCATCTTTGCCATTCACGAAATCTGAAAGTAGTTCATTATTGTTGACGTAATCACCAAAGCTAGCAATATCAACATTGACGCTTACCTTTAAACGTTTCAATTAACGAAATCAGCATCATCATTATTGATAGGCGATCATTATTGAAACGGCCCTTAACATCGTACACCAAACGGAAGAATTCACCGGTTTTTTCAATAGTGATCACATCCATGAAACCAGCTGGATATGTGGGATCGGTACGCACTTTGCCGTCAACCTTGATGAGACTCTGCATCACCTCAGCACCATTCAATGCATACTTCAAACGATTTCTCATGCAAATCATCAATCGTAATGATTCGCGCAACTTGTGTGGACCACTTGATGGCCGAGGACCAAATACTCCCCCCAATTTGTCCAACATCCATACCCTTGGGGCGGCTAAACGTGTCTAATGCTTCTTGGGACCTCGCGCCATCTTTTAGATGCGAAAATTTTATGGGGCATATAGAAAGCTGCCCCATAAAATAAAACCCCGGCGCAATAATTTGCTACCCGCCCAGCGCCATGCCAGTGTTTGGCATACAAAAGAAAAATATATGGGTTCGAGCTGTATCGATATCCCATAACCCCTATTCCAAAAAAAAGTCAACTCTTTATCATGGCCCGGGCCATAGCTCTAAATCCTACCACCTTTATTCCGTCCAACTCACCCTGTTGTGCAGCTGTTGTTGTGCAGCAACAATTTTCCAACAAAGCATTATTCTCCAAATGACCGCGTATAGATTTGCGCATGCCACTTGCATTTGGTTTGAGCCAACATTGTCAGCGCCAACAATGAAACATGTAGGATATTCATGGAAAAGTTCAACATGAATTGGATGCACCCTCAAACCTCAAACCTGAAACGAAAAAGAAAAAAATTAAAAAACGTATGCCAAAATAGTTCATTCAAGTATGTATCCATCGCTGGGTGCCGGCTACCACAGCGAGTGACACATACACGTACAAACATATATATTTTTACGATACACTTACTTTTTTCCATGTATACTTACCTGCAACCTTTTGGCCACGGCCATGCTCCTCTGGTTTCCAACCCACCGATCATCCTGCCAATGTACCGATCATCCTGCAACCTGAAAAATAAAAGAAAAAGAAAATTTAATTAAATTAAAAATAAAATTCACAAAAAGTAAAACTTACCTCGTGTCAAATTTCTTCAATGACATTTATTCATTGAGAGCGCCGTCTTGCGCTGCCACACTACCAATTTTTTCTGTACTAAATCGCGCTACCGGATGCACGGGCACTAAAACCTCCACTTAAGGCCCTATTACACGAAACGCGTCACTGCATCGCGCGATATAAAATGTAACCACTTTAGTCAATACTAGTCTGAGTATAAATCTTTCGGTGTCCCAACATAAATAAACACTGAGAACATAATTGAGGAAACAATAGGCTGTACAAAAAAAAAAAAATGCGTACCGTCAGCCACGGCTCCGGCAACCAACAGGATTTGGGATGGCGTAGTCCAGAGTCATATCCCATGATTGTAGCTAACTTATTAGCAGTTGACCCATAAAGTATGCAATACCAATAAAATATTATATCGTGGCAAATATCCATTTCTGGCAGTTACTACCTTCACAGTCGTAATCGTACAACACCGTCCACCATTCCCCTAAATTAGTTTCCCCAAATCGTGACACGGTATGGGAAATGTCACCACAATGACGGGGTGAACAGTGTAAATGTACTATTAGCAGCTGCCGTGGACCATCTGCCTGGGCCTTAACATCGCAAGAGTACTAGTCGCCATCGACGAGATGTGGCAGCACAGACTGTTGAGGGCATAGTGTATCAATACCAAGTGTGAACTCTTCTTTTGACAACACACATTAAAATGTCGGTTTGTTTACATCCTGCACATATTAAAATGTCGCCAGCACCGAATAACAGAAAAGCAAATGGCGTTGTTTAACATCCTGCACACATCAACATGGCGGTCTCCTATCTTTTACCTAATGCTAGAAAGAGATGGGAAGATGGAAAGAAGTGAGACAAAAAAGGAAATTAAAAACAGGTGACTAAACTCATTTTGAAGTTTTCACGACTATGTCTATGATATCACACTTGGTATTACCCACAATCTCAAACAGGTGTTAAACTCATTTTGGAATTTTGACGTCTATGCAGAAGAGTTTACACTTGGTATTGATACACAATAGATTTGTTTCTTGAAATCTCCAGCAAAGAACTGTCAGCAGAAGAGAGTCTTGTAAAAAGCTGTCAAAATCTCATTTTTGTTAGTTTCATCTCTCTTCTGCTAGTTTTTCGCCGAACAGGAGCCAGCAGAAATTCTCCAGCAGAACAGCTGTTCTGACAATTGACAAATGAAAATAAATTTTTTTCGCAGCAAATGAAATTGCGAATTTTTCAGTCTTTGGACAATTTCTCCGTATATATCGACGTAAACCTTACAAAATATTAAGAAAATTGAATGCCTTATACACCTTCAGTATTTCCGATTCCTGTAAATGTGTCTGCAGGATTATATTGGTCTCCTAAACGAGCCACATTACGTTGGTCCAACGGACATTGGGCTTCGGCGCATTGCTATTCAAAGATACGGAATTATTGAAGATTTGGTATTTATTGTATGTACTTACTTCATTTGCTGGTAAATAACTCATAGTTTTCAAAATATTCGTAATAAATTTTAAATTTCATAAAAACATGCAATCAATTTTGATTTTGCCATATGTCACAATCAGCTGTTTGTTACTTGCTAGTTTTTGCTGGACGAAAAATCTCCAGCAGCAACTTGCAGCGAACTTGCAGCGAATTGGCGCTCTTTCTCTCAATTAAATGTCAAAAAGCTGCTGGATTCGCTGCTAATTTTTTCACAAAACACTTTTCTAGGAATAATTATTCATAATTATTCATAATTAGCAGAAAAGAAACAAAGCTAATGGTTGAGGGAGCATGCCAGCTGTTCGGGCTCCGATTGTTGAGACTTAAGGGTGGGTAATGTTAGCTGGTGATCAACGACAGCGCGATCAGCTGGTCATATAATCACCACGTAGACCAAAGCTCGCGATGCGAAAAATTAGGTTTTTTAGCAAAAAATATCTAGATCTCACCATTACTAATTACTAAAGTAAATGAAATCAGAGCGAAAATTATTACCTCCAAAAAAAAAAACATAATTTTAGAACTTCTTCAGAGGGTGCGTACTCTGAAGTGTCAGCACATATAAAGTGTTCACGCAGCTATTTCCTGTTTCTTTGAGTGGCGGGAAATTGTCAACTGACAAACAGTACCACATCGGAAAAATTCTGCGATAATACGAATGGTCCTGCCAGATGGGGGTAAATATCCAAACCTACCCAAAAATTCACTGAAGTGTAATAATACATTTACACCGGAACAAATTTGGTAAATGAATCGCACCAAATTTGGTAAATTAAGCACAAAAATACCCAAAATGAAGCGCAAAAAGGCCCAAAATATCAATGTCGAAATAAATAAGAAAAATATCCACGTAAATTCAAAGCCCATAAGGCAAAACCCATATTAGGGACACAAGCCACCCAACCACGTGCGAGCATCCCGCCATTGCCATTGGCCGCACGTAAATTGGTCCATCGCGCCAGGAAATAATAAACAACCAGCACCTATAAAACCAGCACCTAAAAAATCCAGCACCTAATAAAGCGCACCGCAAAAATTAAAAAATTCAACTCAGGTTATTTGGCTTTAATTAATTCGAAGGCGAGCTAACATACCAGCGAATACCATACCAACGAACACACACGTATACAGCCGCAAACATCACATCACATTGCATACACTGTAACACATCTTATCATCACATCACATCTGCATCAGATCACAAACTGATTGCACAACACATTATTACCAAATACAGTCCATTTCCACAGTTTTTTAAGAGTCAAAATGAAAGATCAGGTTTACGTTAACCTGCTAATGGCGAAAACAAGAGTAGCCCCAGTGAAGACCATCTCCTTACCCCGATTGGAGCTGTGTGGAGCGGTTCTGTTGGCCGAGACTTTGGAATCCGTCATAGAAAATCTGAATTTAGGCACATTCAAAATTCACCTTTGGACGGACTCCACCATCGTCCTAGCATGGATCCGAAAACCACCGTGTTCGTGGTCAACGTTCGTGGCGCACAGAGGCACAAAAATTGTGGAAAAGGTAGGAAATCAAGCCTGGCGACACGTGGATTCCGCATCAAACCCAGCAGATCTGGCCAGCAGAGGACTATCAGCGCGGGATCTAGTCGACAACGTTCTGTGGTGGCAGGGACCTTCTTGGCTACAAGAAGACAAGAATAAATGGCCAGCCTAAGAAAAAGAGTATGGTACAAACATCGAGGCAAAGAGAGTACAAATTCACGCAACTACGCAAACAAACAATAAAGAGGTCATTCTCGATAGATTTTCCGATTTTTCAAGAGCTTTGAGGGTCATATCATGTATTATGAGGTTCTCTCAAAGAACGAGTCCCAAAACAAAATCCACTTTTAAAGCGGAGTCACACCTCATTTCGCCCGACGAAATTAAGGCTACGACTCAACGTCTTATATCCATCTACCAACAGAAACATTATTCTGAAGAATTAGGGAATTTAAAATCCGGGAAACCTATTGGGACAAAAAGCGAAGTCCTGCCTCTCAACCCCTTCATCGATAGCTGTAACATCTTGCGGGTGGGCGGCCGTCTGCCTGCATCCCTTGACCTACCTTATAACGAACGTCACCCAATTATCCTCCCTTACGCGTGTCATTTCACCCGTCTTCTGGTCCAGTTTGTCCACAAGATCTCCCTACACGGAGAAAACCAAGTAATGCTGCGGCTTATCCGCACGCAATACTGGGTTCCAAAGGTGAAAAACATGATTAGATCTATTATCCACAACTGTAAGGTATGTACCATCTTTCGACACCGAGTACAGACCCAATTAATGGGGGACCTTCCTTCCGCACGCACTACCTTTTCCCGGGCATTTACTAACACCGGGGTAGATTTCGCCGGACCCTTTGACATCAAGTCCTACAGCGGCAGAGGGTGTCGCATGTCAAAGGGCTACGTTTGCCTGTTCGTATGCTTTACGACCAAGGCAATTCATCTAGAGGCCACCAGTGACCTCAGTACCGCCTCGTTCCAGGCAGCCTTCGACAGGTTTGTTGCCAGACGAGGATGTCCAAAAAACATCCATTCCGATAATGGAACGAACTTCGTCGGTGCCTCTCGAGCTCTCCGATCCGAGTTCAAGGCTTTTCTAGCCGACGCCCGCAACCAGACCCTTTCCAACTATTGCCATCAAACCCTGACCTGGCACTTTATACCAGCTGGGGCCTCTCATATGGGTGGACTCTGGGAAGCGGGGGTAAAAAGTTTCAAAAACCACTTTAAAAAGATCGCCTCCGATCATAAATTTACCCTCGAGGAATTTAGCACCCTACTATGTCGCATCGAGTCATGTCTCAACTCTCGACCACTAACTCCCTCTTCCAACGAACCGTCGAACTTGGAGCCACTTACCCCAGGACATTTTCTGGTTGGAGGACATCTATTAGCCCCCCCCGAAATCGACGTCAGCGAGAACCGTGCCTCACTCGTCAACAGATGGGAGAAACTCAAGGCGTTACACCAAACGTTCTGCAAACGATGGAAAACCGAGTACCTCACCGAGCTGCAGAAACGCGTCAAGTGGAAACATCCTCAAGCAAACTTGAACCAAGGGGACCTGGTTGTCCTAACGGAAGATAACTTACCTCCCAACGAATGGAGGCTAGGACGGATCGCGAACTTACATCGTGGACCTGATAATCGAGTTCGAGTCGTCGAACTAGACACCGCGCGGGGCCGAACTACCAGACCAATCGCGAAATTGGTCCTACTTCCACCCGTCAGCGAGGATGACGGAAGGGAGTAATATTCCACTTCTCCATATCCCTAATTCCACTTCGCATTTCTTTCCGGATTAGGGAACCATGCGGTTTAATCCCCGCAGAAAAAAATCTGCCACCCCAACAATAAACCCAATAGCAAGCAAATGCACTCGTTAAACTTGGTAATGAGGCCAACAAAAACCCTACCGCAGACGGACTAACCGATCTGCCACAGAAGATGACAATGTGCTACACAAAATTAGCAGCACATCGCCCAAACATAAATTCCCTCGCAACAAAGTCAATTGCCAGATAAGGAGATAAAAGGCTTTTTTCTTCAAATAAATGTAAACAATCGTATTAACCCCTTGCCACCCAAGCACAGTCCTTGTGCCCCATACAATTGTTTTACTGAAAAATTAGATAGCATTTGTTCATGCCAAAAGAAAAAATTATCAATACCACGAAATATGCTAGCCCAGTAACTTTGGCAACTTTGGAATCTAGCTCTTTTCGGACTTTTGCGTTATAAAAATAACGAGTAAACAAGAATTTTTAAAGGTAGAAGTTCAATATTTAGCCACCTAAAGATCTCCGACATGATCATAAAATATGATTAAAAACTCATGTCCAACTTTGTTTGAATCTCAGAAATTAATAATCTAAATGATTCAAAAATGATTTCCAGGATTAATTTTGATTATCAAAAAGAAACGTATTTGATTATTCCTGTGTTCATTTACATGACAATATAATCACAAAAAAGGAATGAAATCGTACTAAAATTCAAATAAAGAAATATTCGAAATTCAATCTTAAAATGTTATTTGGGTTAAATCTAAAACACAAATGCTTAGCAAGGGAGTTCGTATAAGAACTGTAGTAAACTCGTAAATATACGAGATTTGTAAACTTAAGACATAACACGAATACCCTTATTTTGTTTCAATTCGTTATTGAAAAGTTTAAACGTTTTTAGATCAACGAAAAGCTTTTCCATTCATTGAAATCAAAATCTCAAAAATTTTGTTTATTTTGATTGATTTCCCCATATATTTTTCCATTGTTTGAGCAAGAATATTTTTTTTCCATACAAAAAAGGTAAAAAAAAAAAAATTAGAGCAGAAATTTGTGAGCTAGATTACTCTAGTTTGTTGCGAGCATACTCATGAAACAAAAGATAAAGCAACCTAGAGCAAGAAAAGTGTTCGTTAAACACAATACCTCAATCTGGCGTAAGCTAGAGCAGCCCAATAAACAAACCTATGGTTGAACACTACACTCACCCGATGCACCTGGTTGGGGTTGCCGCTCCCAGTTGTGGGTGTATTTGATTCCTTGACAGCTCGACGTTGCTCCTCTTCTTGATGTGCACGCTACTCCTCCATAGACACACGTAAAGCAAGTGCCAATTCTGGATCGTCTATTGGAGCAGCGCCATTCAATCCAAACCAACTTCACCTTGCATTATAGGTGAGAAAAGTAGGGCATCTGATAAACCGGAACCGCGTCGTACACTGGCAAAATGCGAACCAGTACCATCTTTGCCATTCACGAAATCTGAAAGTAGTTCATTATTGTTGACGTAATCACCAAAGCTAGCAATATCAACATTGACGCTTACCTTTAAACGTTTCAATTAACGAAATCAGCATCATCATTATTGATAGGCGATCATTATTGAAACGGCCCTTAACATCGTACACCAAACGGAAGAATTCACCGGTTTTTTCAATAGTGATCACATCCATGAAACCAGCTGGATATGTGGGATCGGTACGCACTTTGCCGTCAACCTTGATGAGACTCTGCATCACCTCAGCACCATTCAATGCATACTTCAAACGATTTCTCATGCAAATCATCAATCGTAATGATTCGCGCAACTTGTGTGGACCACTTGATGGCCGAGGACCAAATACTCCCCCCAATTTGTCCAACATCCATACCCTTGGGGCGGCTAAACGTGTCTAATGCTTCTTGGGACCTCGCGCCATCTTTTAGATGCGAAAATTTTATGGGGCATATAGAAAGCTGCCCCATAAAATAAAACCCCGGCGCAATAATTTGCTACCCGCCCAGCGCCATGCCAGTGTTTGGCATACAAAAGAAAAATATATGGGTTCGAGCTGTATCGATATCCCATAACCCCTATTCCAAAAAAAAGTCAACTCCTTATCATGGCCCGGGCCATAGCTCTAAATCCTACCACCTTTATTCCGTCCAACTCACCCTGTTGTGCAGCTGTTGTTGTGCAGCAACAATTTTCCAACAAAGCATTATTCTCCAAATGACCGCGTATAGATTTGCGCATGCCACTTGCATTTGGTTTGAGCCAACATTGTCAGCGCCAACAATGAAACATGTAGGATATTCATGGAAAAGTTCAACATGAATTGGATGCACCCTCAAACCTCAAACCTGAAACGAAAAAGAAAAAAATTAAAAAACGTATGCCAAAATAGTTCATTCAAGTATGTATCCATCGCTGGGTGCCGGCTACCACAGCGAGTGACACATACACGTACAAACATATATATTTTTACGATACACTTACTTTTTTCCATGTATACATACCTGCAACCTTTTGGCCACGGCCATGCTCCTCTGGTTTCCAACCCACCGATCATCCTGCCAATGTACCGATCATCCTGCAACCTGAAAAATAAAAGAAAAAGAAAATTTAATTAAATTAAAAATAAAATTCACAAAAAGTAAAACTTACCTCGTGTCAAATTTCTTCAATGACATTTATTCATTGAGAGCGCCGTCTTGCGCTGCCACACTACCAATTTTTTCTGTACTAAATCGCGCTACCGGATGCACGGGCACTAAAACCTCCACTTAAGGCCCTATTACACGAAACGCGTCACTGCATCGCGCGATATAAAATGTAACCACTTTAGTCAATACTAGTCTGAGTATAAATCTTTCGGTGTCCCAACATAAATAAACACTGAGAACATAATTGAGGAAACAATAGGCTGTACAAAAAAAAAAAATGCGTACCGTCAGCCACGGCTCCGGCAACCAACAGGATTTGGGATGGCGTAGTCCAGAGTCATATCCCATGATTGTAGCTAACTTATTAGCAGTTGACCCATAAAGTATGCAATACCAATAAAATATTATATCGTGGCAAATATCCATTTCTGGCAGTTACTACCTTCACAGTCGTAATCGTACAACACCGTCCACCATTCCCCTAAATTAGTTTCCCCAAATCGTGACACGGTATGGGAAATGTCACCACAATGACGGGGTGAACAGTGTAAATGTACTATTAGCAGCTGCCGTGGACCATCTGCCTGGGCCTTAACATCGCAAGAGTACTAGTCGCCATCGGCGAGATGTGGCAGCACAGACTGTTGAGGGCATAGTGTATCAATACCAAGTGTACAAATGTAGGATTCGACGGAGGTACAGAGCTGATTTTTATCTAGACACTCGTTCACTTGGTTTTCGATTATACGAGCACCATCATCAGCCACTCCAGGTAAGATCCAAATTTTTCCATAATTTTTCCCTTTTAATTTTCTTGCATTTCCAAACAAGATTATTAATTGTACACATTAATTCTTTAATAATTAACTGTGTACCTTATATTCAATAAAGAGTGCTATTATATTGTATGAAATAGAAAGGCAAGTGTTTTGTTTACTTATTAACTCGTTGCACTTTCTTTCTTTCTCTTTTCCATACTTATTACGTGCGAGCATCCCGCCATTGGGGTCTTTTAGGGAATTTTACGCCCTTTAAAATTGCCTTTGAGCGTTTGTGTCTATCTCTCACTGGTTCACCAGTAGAAGTGGTAAAATATTTTTTTTTTTGAAACATTTTCGACGATATCTCAAAAACCGGGTTTCGGGTAACAAAAAAAGTTTACCGAAGATTGCTTTATATAAATATCTACATGCTGCTAAACTTTTAACATAATTGGTAGAGAAGTGCCCAAGTTAGCAAAAATATTAAACGATTTTCCGGGTTTTACTTTTATCAATATATCCAATATTTTCCAACGGGTAATACCTCTTGTACAGGTCGTCTTAGTTTGCTTGTTTGTATCTGCACCACAACAGATTGAATGAATTGAATGACAAACTATTACTATGGACTAACTCGATTATTCGCCGCAATGCCCACTGGGATGGTGGAAAGTTTTCTGCTTTGATTATAACCATTTGCCCCACATTAAGATTATCTCGCACCCTGCGCCATATCTTTCGTTCTTGAAAACGGTTCAAGTAGTCAACTTGCCATCGGTTCGAAAAATGCTGTATCATAACTTGCCTTGGGCCCAAATCTTCGTACCAAAATTTATCGGCTGCTCGTCTAGTACGAACGAAGGTGGCAGGATGAACGGTTCCCCAATGAGGAAGTGACCCGGCGTTAAAGCTTGCAAATCGTTAGGATCATCTGTTAATCGGTAAAACGGACTGGAATTCAGTATAGCCTCAATCTCTACCATAAGCGTTGCTAGCTGGTCTTGTGCCAGCGTTTTCTAGCTCACAAAATGGAATTTCATGGATTTCACAGCTGCCTCATAGATCACACCTTGATGTGGTGCAGCTGGAATCATAGAGCGCCACTCAGTTCCTTTCATTGGCAAATGCTCCAATGTCTCTTGCCCCCTCAGTGATCAACTGCTCTCTTCATCATTTTACTAGCCCCAACAAACGTCGTCGCTTTATCGCTAAAAAGCTTTGCACATCGCCCACGTCCTACTATAAATCTTCCATAGCATGCAATAAGCGATTGCGTCGTTAGATCTAGCACCAAGTCAATGTGTACAGATCGAGTTTTCAAGCATACAAACACAACGACCCAAAATTTTGTTCTATCAATATAATCGTCTCGCACCCTCACACGCACTCCAAATGGTCCTGCATAATCTAGCCCATATGCACCCTCTCCGTTGGTAAATCCGCCATCATAAGCTGTTCCAGCTTGTAGTTTGTGACAGACTTTCCTTTTAAAGCTGAGATAGGCCCAGTCCGTCCAGGGTTCTGAAAATAAAATTCCCTAACAAGGTTCCTTTCAAATGATAAGACCCTGCTTAAAGTTTTATAATTCAAATTTCATTAGTTTATTGTTGGGATCCTTGTCCTCTTTTCTCAAAATGTTTCTACAATCTTAGATTTAGTTTACTAACTACGATACAGGCGGCAGAGGTGAAAACCCCTACTCGACCCGACGTTCGACGGAGGTGAAAACCACCGCTTACTATAACAATAAAGACGGCTGAGGTGAAAACCCCTGCTTGGCCTTCGGTCAGCGGAGGTGAAAACCACCACTGAATATATCTTAAAACTCCTAGTATAGAATAAAGGCGGCTGAGGTGAAAACCCCTGCTTGGCCCAACAGTTAGCGGAGGTGAAAACCACCACTGAATAAAAATCTCAGTAATCCTGAGGTGAGAACCCCAGGTTTACATTCGCCGAGGTGAGAACCCCGACTACTATGCCTAGCTTGCCGCGAACGACTCTCCTTTTCTATTGAAATCATCGCCCTTTTATACTATTTTTGCAGGCAGATTTCGACATTCCAATGAAAATGCTTAAAACTAATTCCCTTAACTAAACGGCGCATCTTCCAACTTAATTCCTACGTCCTTAAGTATATATGCGACATTTACATATTTACAATCTGTATCATACATTTTAACAGTTTTTGCACTGCTACTACTTCCTCTTGGAATGCCCGCATTGCATTCCATCAGCTGTTCGCTGAAAACTCTATTGCCCTGTGTCTGAGGGGCTGCTTTGTTGTGTTTATCATTGGCGTGTGCGCGTTCTAAATTGGAAGGATACGAAATAATCGGTTATTTCTCGGTTTTGTTGATTGGCCATGTTATTGGCGTACTCCGCCGCCATTTGCAACCCGATTTCTATTGTGGATGCTTCACCCTGTATCTCTTCGACGATCAATTGCTCGTTTTCCGGTGGGAATTCTACCTGTGGACTATTAGTTGGTAACTCCTTTATCGATGATGAGCCACATCTTACTACTTTGTCAGAGTCTCTTTGCTGTCGCGCTCTCAGCATTTGCATTGCTACTTTGGATGTCGAGGGTTGCTCTGACTCGTGTGGCGCCTCTGGTTTCTCGGAATCTGTTTTTGCTACTCGATTGCTGCCTGCGAGTTTCCCTCTGGTCTGGACTCTGCTCCTGCGCGTCCTCTCTTTGTACCTCGGCCTCGTGATAGGACTTCAGCTCGCTTAAGTGTGCTGTCCTTCTCTTTCCCCTGTGTACCTTGTCCAGCTCTACGATTACCGGTGACACAAAATTCATCACTGTGTGGGCCACTGTATTTGGGTGCTAGTTTCGCCGCAAAATTGTCTACTGCTTTGGACAACTGATGCTCTTTCACCAATACCAAGTCACCTATAGCCGGTTGCCATTGTCTCCTGCGCAAGTTATAATGTCTTGCCTGCTCCGTCGATGCCCTCTGCTGTCTACGCCGTACCATGTCATATACCTCCTTCATCTTTGCTACTTTTTCGCTCAAGATGACCTTTTCCTCGCCCGTGCCAAACGTCTGCTCGTCGTAGAGGGAGCCCGGAATTCTCGGCTCTCTACCTTGTACTACATACGCAGGACTGTATCCTGTCGATTCACACACACTCGTGTTTAGTGCCAACGAAATCTCTGGTATGAACTCATCCCAATTCCTCTGATCCTTGCCGGTAAACTGTGATATCATTCTCTTAACATTTCGGTTTGCCCTCTCTGTCGGGTTTTCCTGTGGGGTATATGGTGCTGTCAGCTGGTGTTTTATACCAAGCTCTTGTAAAAATCGTTTAAAACTTCTGCTAATAAATTGCGCCCCGTTGTCGGCTATTAACACCTTTGGTGCTCCAAACCTCGCTAAAATACGTTCTCTTAAACCTTTGATCAAATTGTCTGTTGTTGCTTTTCGCATAGCTACAACTTTTACCCACTTTGAAAATCTATCTACAAAAACTAACGCCATCGTGTTGCCATGTTTCGAGCGCGGCAATGGTCCTACAAAATCCGCGCATACTGTTGCTGGGATACGTGTCAGCATTTTACCAGCCGCTTGTTGTTGGCTTGGCTTATAAATTTGGCATTCGTGGCACTGCTGAACGTACTTTCTGACGTCTCTGAACATGCCTGGCCAATAATAACGTATCATTGCTCGTGCAATTGTCTTGCTGATTCCCATATGTCCGGCGCTTGGTGTGTCGTGGATTTCGCTTAATACTCTTTTCCTCTGTGGTGTTGGTACGCATAATTTCCAGGGAACGTGATCTTCGCCATCTACTTGGCCAGCTATTCTTCGGTATAATTTTCCCTCTTGAATTGCATACTCTGGGAGCTTTTCGGGTGTCTTCGTTATTTCTACTACCTTTGCGGAATACCAATTGCAGTTAATGTCGTCTGGTTGCGCGGTCATGCTGCCCAATTGCTCTTCTAGCGGTTGGCGCGATAGCGGGTCTGCCACGACATTTAACTTCCCTTTTCTGTATTGTACATCAAACGAATATTGCTGTAACTCTAATCCCCATCTAGCAATTCGTCCTGATGGACTCTCGATTGAATTCAGCCATTTCAACGCTAAGTGGTCTGTGATCACGGTGAAACTGTACCCTTCTAGATATGGCCTCATTTTCCTTATTGCCCAAACTATTGCCAAACACTCTTTCTCTGTTGGTGAGTAGTTCATTTCTGCCTTATGGAATCTTCGGCTCGCATCAGCTATCACCCGCTCTTCTTGGTCTAACCCTTGTGTTAGTACAGCGCCTAGGCCAAAATCACTTGCATCTGTCTGCAGTCTAAATCTCTTAGTAAAATCTGGGCAGGCTAAAACGGGTGCTTGTATAAGTGCATTCTTCAAAGCTTCAAACGCTACCTGTTGCTCTTCGGTCCATTTGCAGCCCTTCTTAAGCATGGCTGTCAACGAGTTTGCCACTTTGGAAAAATCTGGGATGAACCTTCTATTCCAGGACACTATCCCTAGGAAACGCCGTAATTCTCTTATATTGTTGGGGGGTGTGAGCTCTTTTATAGCCGCTACTTTGTCTGGGTCTGTGTGGATGCCCTCTTCGCTAACTACGTGGCCTAAGTACTTCAGACTTTTCTTAAAAAATTCGCACTTTTCGGGGTTAATCTTATTGTTGGCTTGCCTGAGGCGCCGAAAAACTTCCGTGAGGTGTCTTATGTGGCCTTCTAATGTTTCATTTGTAACAATAACGTCATCCAGGTAGGCAAACGCATGCGGCTCTAACTCTGGACCTATTACACGATCAAGTGCTCTTTGAAAACGTAGCTGGGGCAGAGTGTAGCCCAAATGGCATCACTTTCCACTGATATAGCCCTCGTCCAGGTATCGTAAATGCGGTATACTGTTTGCTATCTTCCTCCATGGGGATCTGCCAATAGCCGTTCTTTAAATCAAGGCTACTGATAAACCGCTCACTTCTAAGTCTATCTAAAATATGTTGGATACGGGGTAATGGGTACGCGTCTGGGACTGATCGGGCGTTAAGCTGCCTGTAATCGACGCAAAGTCGCCATTTATCATTCTTCTTCTTCGCTAGGACTATAGGGGCACTGTGGGGGCTGCGTGATGGCTCAATACAGCCCTTCTCATAAGCTCATCAATCCTTTTATTTATAATCTCCTGCATTTTAGGGTTTTTGGGGAAGTATCGTTGTTTAATGGGCCGGTCATCCCTCATGACAATTTTATGTGTGGCAATGTTTGATACCCCCGACATATTTTCAAAAATCTTAAGTTCTTTGTTAAGGAATGTATTCACCGCGACATCAGTGGTGTTATGTGCTTCGGCGCGGGTCCTCGTGTTATCCTTAATATCTATGTCCAACTCCATGATGCTTGTGCACCTCGCCATCTTCCGCTCCTGGTTTCCTGCTTGTATTACCATTGCGCTTTCGCCGCATCTCAATTCCACGTTCGCCGTCGCCATATAGTCAGTCCCAATTACCACTTGGTCCACCAGCCCTGGTAGCACTAGTAATTCGCTCTGGTGTACTTGGTCGCCCAACGCTATTTCTGTTTCAATTGTTTCCACTACGTCCTTCGCGCTTCCATCGCCCATTACCACTCTTGTATTTATTTCTTTAGATTTACGTGCATCCAACTTCATTGCCATGGACTCGCTTACAAAACTCCGTGTCGCTCCCGTATCAATTGCTGCTGTGGCCTCTCTGCCATCAACCTTTACTGTCGCCTGGATTCGCCCTTGTTGTTGTTTGAATATGTTTGTTTTTGTTGTTGGATGCGAGGCTAAATTGTGTGAGACCCCACTCCTCGCGGCTAATGGGGCCTCCTGTCGTTTCCCTGTTGCCTACGACAGCAATCTGGAGTTAGTACACCCCTTTTGCCACACGTCCAGCAGAACTCGCGTCGAGAGTTACGGCACCCATAGGCGAAGTGTCCGTACTCCCCACAACGCCTACATGCTGTTCGTGGGTCGATGTGTCCTTGTTGCGCACTACTTGTTGTATTTGTCATTGATTGTGCATTTGCGCTCACCTGTGGTACGTTGTCGTTTTCCTGCATATAGTGGAAACGCTCCTCCTGCCGCCTGGGTACAAACGGTCTCGCTGCTGGCCTAAGTGGTTCCCTCTCTGGTGTAATATTTTCATAATCTTCCACTAGGCTCACCAGGTCTTCCAGTGTGTTGAATTCGTTCCTCTTTACATACAGTTGGTACTCTCTCCTTGAGTTACGGTATATCCGGTTTAGTTTTTGCTCGCTCGTGTAATCGGAGTTCCTCATGAGCCCCTGAAGCGTCAACACGTAATCTTTAAATTTTTCACCTGGCCTTTGCACCCTCTGCCGGATTTCATCGTCTAGACGCTCAAAATACCTTGAACTCAGGAAAAATTTCAAGAAGTCCCTTTTAAATGCGTCCCATTGCTGCCAGTGACGGTTGTTGTTTCGAAACCATACCAGTGCCTTATCTTTCAGAAGTTCTGGTAACGCACGCGGTATGGCGTTACGGCTCATTTCGTAGCTGTCTGCCAGCTCTTCGACCCGCTCAATGAAGCCAAGTGGGTCCTTCTCACCATCGTATTTTAAACCCCACTTTCATACTCGATCCATCACATTTCCACAAGATTCCGTCTGGGGATATAAGTGCGGTGCAGCTTGTAGTTTCCTTTGATGTAAATTTTTTCCAGCAGATTTTTAATCCTCTATCGTAGTACCTTCCTCTTTGTTGATGCTATTGTTTACCCAGCAGATTTTTAATCCTCGTATGTTCCTGTTGTACTTTCCTTAGTATGCCTCCGATGATCCTTGTATGTATGTCTCTATGTGTTTTAGCTATTTACCATGACCTTGTTTGCCTCTGTGTTTTTTGACTCAAAATCCATTAGTTTGCTTGCTCTGTGTTGTTTTATTGTCCCTGCTCGGGCGCCATTTGTGACGGACTTTCCTTTTAAAGCTGAGGTAGGCCCAGTCCGTCCAGGGTTCTGAAAATAAAATTCCCTAACAAGGTTCCTTTCAAATGATAAGACCCTGCTTAAAGTTTTATAATTCAAATTTCATTAGTTTATTGTTGGGATCCTTGTCCTCTTTCCGCAAAATGTTTCTACAATCTTAGATTTAGTTTACTAACTACGATACAGGCGGCAGAGTTGAAAACCCCTACTCGACCCGACGTTCGACGGAGGTGAAAACCACCGCTTACTATAACAATAAAGACGGCTGAGGTGCCAACCCCTGCTTGGCCTTCGGCCAGCGGAGGTGAAAACCACCACTGAATATATCTTAAAACTCCTAGTCCAGAATAAAGGCGGCTGAGGTGAAAACCCCTGCTTGGCCCAACAGTCAGCGGAGGTGAAAACCACCACTGAATATAAATCTCAGTAATCGTGAGGTGAGAACCCCAGGTTTACATTCGCCGAGGTGAGAACCCCGACTACTATGCCTAGCTTGCCGCGAACGACTCTCCTTTTCTATTGAAATCATCGCCCTTTTATACTATTTTTGCGCGCAGGCAGATTTCCACATTCCAATAAAAATGCTTAAAACTAATACCCTTAACTACGTCCTTAAGTATATATGCGACATTTACATATTTACAATCTGTATCATACATTTTAACAGTTTTTGCACTGCTACTACTTCCTCTTGGAATGCCCCCATTGCATTCCATCAGCGTTTCGCTCGCACTGCCTTGATCAGCTGGGCCTGTTGTTGGTATAAATGTCGATACCAATATGAATAAGTTGCTTATTTACTTTGCTGCATTCCCAACGCCTATTGTTATTGCCGTACTAGCAATGCATTTTTCTTCTCTTCTTTATGCTATGTCCGCTGCATCGGATGATTTAGTATGTAGGCATGCGGGTGTATGTAGCCAAGCAAAGCTGTTTGGGTTGGTGACCGACCCTTTTGCTAGTTGGAATGCTGGTAATTTGTTTGTGTAAAATTTCGGTTATTGTCAACAAGAATATTTGCTCGTGTTGGGCCGCTGATATTCCGGTAAAAATCTCTGTTTTACAAACATACATCAGGGTGTGCCTAATATTGTTCAAATTAGATTTCCTCAGCAAAATATGTATGAAATTATATAGAGTATATGTTTGTATGTACATATAAGAATGAGTATATGCTTTTGTGCAAAAGCGTGTATGTGCTTGATGTGTAAAATGGCGTATGTGCAAAAATATAAAAATTCATTATTCTTCATATAAATGGCTATTTGAAAGTATAAGTATATGGCGTTTGTGCATAACCGCGTATGTACTTTATTTAAGAAATGGCTTATATGCAAATGTATCAAATTTCAATGTTTTGCATAAAAATGGATAAGCATAACATCTAAGTATATTTCCTTGTGTAAAACCACGTAACTCGATGGGGTTTGCACAACGGCTTATGTGTAAAAGTATAAAATTTCAATATTATTCATCAAACCGCTCGTACTTCATTTGAGCTTATGAAGAGTATTTGTCAATGTTGTGAGGGCTCCGAAGCCTCCGGATTGGGGTCCTCACAAGTTATATCGCACACATACTACCAATTTATTCAAAAATTTTCTGAGCTCATCTCTTAATCGTGGAATCCAATATGTCTGCCGGATGTCATTACTTGCACCGCCATATATGCTTAGTCTGTCTATTATTATTATTATTATTATTATTATTATGCTCAACGGATTTTACCCACCATCCCGCCCGACCGACATGAGGGGCGCATCCGCATAACGCGCGGATTAAATTTGCCGAGTATTTGAAAGGCGGAGGTTTGTTAAGCGTCGAGATCTCAAACTGTTCAGCTACAGAGAAAAATTCATCAGCTGAGTGTAATACGAAAATAAATAGATAATAAAAATACATAAATTGATACTACGTAGAAATCAATTGTTAAGAGAGAATTGGATAGTTTTTTTAATAATAAAAAGCGACCCGAAATATCAAAAGTGTCTGAATGAGAGTTATAATTTTCGCACAAACACTGGAACGGCTCGTGTAATTGATAGTTGGTTCTACATTGCTTCAGAAGAATAGGTTTAAAATGTCTTAAGACTCGAGAGGGAACATTAAAGTTAACTTCGTTCAAAAGAGGAGGGCTTGAAATCCACCCGTTTAGGAGTTTACACATGAATGTTACACCTAGCATTTCTCTACGACTAGCAAGGGTAGGGAGATTGATAAGTTTCAAGCGATTAGTATAAGGAGGAAGGTTACACGAAGGATCCCATCGTAGATCTCTCAATGCAAAAAGTAAGAATTGTTTTTGAATAGATTCTAGCTTATCTATATGAATTTGATAACGCGGATTCCATATAATCGAGCCGTATTCTAATATTGGTCTAACTAATGTAGTAAAAAGGGTCTTAGTAAGGGTATTGGGTCGCTAAATTCTTTTGACCACCTTTTCACGAAGGCTAAAACACCTCTGGCCTTATTGTCAGTAGCCTCGATATGAGGATTGAAACTAAGTTTACAGTTCATCATCACACCCAAGTCAACAAAAACATTAGCGTGTTCAAGAGTATAATTGTTTATCGAATAAGAAGCTGGTTGAAGAGTTCCACGAGAAAAAACACATGAATTTATATTTTGCCAGATTAAGCGGCATATAGTTTACGTTGCACCAAGAAACTAAGTGGTCTAAGTCCGTTTGAAGCAAAGAACGTTCCTCCGTCAACGCATATGACTTAAATAGTTTCACATCGTCAGCATATAACAAGATTTTAGAGTACTTTATTGTTGTACACATGTCGTTTATGAATAGCAAAAACAGAACCGGGCCGAGGTGACTGCCCTGAGGGACACCAGAAGAGACATCAATGGCATTTGAATACGTATTTTTTTAAATTACACGTTGTGTTCTACCACAAAGATAGCAGGAGGTCCAACGAGTAAAACCAGGTTGAAAGCCTATGAGATCAAGTTTATGTATGAGTAAAGCGTGGCAAACTTTGTCAAATGCTTTACTAAAGTCGGTGTATATAACGTCAGTGCTTAAATTATTTCTAAACCCATTCGAGACGTAGGTAGTGAATTCAAGTAAATTAGTTATGGTTGATTTGCCTTTACAAAATCCATATTGAGAACTTGCAATCAGTGTTGGGATCGAAAATGCTAGATAATTGGTAATGATGGCTTCGAATAACTTGGGAATGGCGGACAGCTTTGCTATTCCACGATAATTTTCTACGCAGGACCTGCTCCCACTTTTATAAAGAGGTATAAGAAAAGATTCTTTCCATGAAGTTGGGAAAATCCCACACTGTAAAGACAGATTAAACAACTGTGTTAAGGGCTGGTAGATGTATTCAGCAGAATTTTTAAGAAAGCATGTCGGGATTAAGTCGGGGCCATATTTGAAAGACTCCTTTAAGGCCTTTAGGTGTAATAAAACATCTTCCGGGTTTAAATGAGGAACATGGATTGAGTTAATGGAGTGTGGTAAATAAGGGTATCCGTTAGATGATAAATTTATTCCAGAAGAATAATTGGACTTGAAGAATTGAGCAAAGAAGTTGGCAATCTCTAGGTCGTCACTAGAGATTTTATCTTTAAATTTCATAGATGAAGGAAACCCTTTTACCCTGCGTTTAGCGTTTACGAAACCATAAAATGTCTTCGGATTGCAAATAATGTTCTTTTTAATTTTACATAAGTAAGCATTGTAACACTTTATTCAATTCTAAATATTTATGGCGCAAAACAGAGTATTGTACATAATCAGAGTGTAAACCAGTTTTTTTGTATAGTTTAAAGAAGCGTGACTTTCGATTTTTTAAAGATTTGAGTTCTTTAGTGCACCAGACTTGCATTGGCTCATCATTACGTAAACAGATGCGCTTTGGTACGAACTTTTCAAAGAGGCTGTATATGGTACTATTGAAGTGAGATAAGTTTCGCTCGACATCCTCATTGTAATGAGGCCAAACAAGTTTGGAAAGTTCTTTATTTATCTTTTTGAAGTTGGCTCTAGAGAAATCAAAAGTTTTAATAGAGTCATAAGGTTTCGTAATACAATCGCGATTATAGTTTATGATTTCGTAGGCTATTTCAAAAGATGGATGGTAAGCGTCTTCGGGAAGAACTAAAGGATCACATCGATTTACAGTGAATTTAGACAAGTCATCAACAAAGGCCAAGTCTAAGACTTTTCCTAACTTGTTCGGAATAACATTAATCTGACTAAGACATAGGTTGGTCAATTCGTCCAAAAACTCATTACACAACTTAGATGACACTGGGACAATATTGCCATCAATTATTCTCCACGAGATGTGTGGCAGGTTAAAGTCACCCAGAACAACTGCTGAGTCCACGGGCTTAATCAAAGAACTTACAGTTTTTATAAGTGAAATGTGGTGCATATACACTGATAAATCAGATGACGGTGGAATGTAACTAACAGCTAAATAAATATGGCCTGTGCCAATTCCGTATGCATTTAAATTCTATGTTTTCTATATAAGGTAAATTAACATCTTCAGATGGTATTGAAGAATGTACAGCCAATAGGACCCGCCCCCGGTTCTGTCTAAGCGATCGTTTCTATAAATCTGATAACCATCACAAAAAATTTCGGAATCAAAGACATGTGGTTTTAACCAAGTTTCAGTGAAAGCAATAATTCTATAGTTACAATTGATCGTTTTTAAGTAAAAATCAGTTAATTTGGTATTTAAACCCTAACATTCTGATAATAGATATTCAAGAAAGAATTTAGAATTAGTTTTTTGGGCCAGTATTCGTTCGCAGTTGACTTAGGTGAAAACTCGCGAATAAAAGCACCAGGGGGCCAGAACGACTGATCCAAAATCACATCGTAATCTTCATCAAAAACATCAATCCTAAATGAAGAAATTGTTCGCTCATAACTAAATTTAAACTTATGTATTACTAAACCCTCAGCATTAATTTTCGATTTGATGTAAGACTTAAGGTCGTTGACGGAAGTGTCTTTCTGAAATCTAGACACGAATATCGATTTTCGCGGTGGAACCACAACCAGCTTAGTAGCCGTTGGTTGAACTGAATTGGCAGTATTTTGTTGTTCAGGGGTTCGATTTGGGGCCTCGGAAGTGGACTGAACCACTTCCAAGGAAGTGGATGAACCCACTCCTTTGGTAGTAGGCGGCACCACTTCTTTGGAAGTCGACGCAATCACTTCTTTGAAAGTGGACGGAACCACCCCCTTGGAAGCGGATGGAACCACTTCTTTGGAAGCGGACGGAATCACCTCCTTGGAAGTGGACGGAACCACTTCTTTGGAAGTGGACGGAACTACTTCTTTGGAAGTTGACGGAACTACTTCTTTGGAAGTTGACGGAACTACTGCTTGGGGACTGGGTGAGGCCAAGTCGATTAATTCCAACATTTGCGATTGGAGACCTAGCTGGGGAGGGTTTAAATTCAGGGGCTCAGGCAAACTAGGTTCTCGATTATTTAAATCATTCGAAATGTTTTTTTCTACAACAGGAGAACCATCTAAACACTTGAATGACCTAAAAAGTTTTTCGTAATGGTCAAATTTCACGGAAATTTTAGAAAACTCCCTACCGATTTCAGAAAACGCATTTCGAGTTTCCCTAAAAAGCTTGAAAAGATCAATTTCAGCTGATCTACATTTTACACATGACCAACGAACACCCTTGTTATCATTTATGGCATCTACAATAATACCTGTCAACCCTGCGCACTTCATATGACCAAGCGCATCGCAGAGCCAGCAAGACACGTAGCGTTCGGATTCGCTTTTTATTTGACACTTTTCGTATATACAGTACATTTTTAAAACGACAAAAAAAAAGTTCTGTATTAATTAAAAAAGGAAAAGTTCAACTAATAATTTATAAAAGTTGGTTTTAATTAAAAGCAACCCTGAAAGTTTTATTGGCAAGTGTTTATATAGCAGCGAGTAGCTTGAGAATCACTGTATTCTGACACTCAACAAACAACGCAAACAGCTGTAATAAAAGAAAATAGCAAAGTAACAAGTGCACACAATAGCAATAACAATTACAAGAAGAAAATGAAGCCAATCAAACAGCAACAAATACACTATGCAAATGACTCGGCAAATAAAAGGAAAGCAAAATTGAATTTAGAATTAAGCTAAAATTCATAAAATATGAATTATCTCCACAATTCAAATGTTTAAAATTGAACACTATTACTTTGCACTTAATTTTATCACAAATTAGAGTATGGAAGTTGTATATATTAATTTTAATTTCACAATTAAAGACACAGTAAATGTAAACACGACTGCACAGCAATAATGGACAAAATTATGAGCATAGTTAGCCATAAAATAAGCTGATCTGGAACCTTAAACGACAATCGCCTGGTGTCTTGCTTCATACTCTAGCCCAAAATACCAATCTTATCTAATATCAGATGCCATCTCTCTGGAGAAATACTTTGCTGTGAATATTTTAATAAGTATTCCATTGCCCACAATTTTTTATGCTACGTTGGCAAGTCTGGTCTTGCCTTCATGCCCTTAGTATACACCTCTTGCACGGCCTTTTGCTCCTATCACATGTTGCCCCTCTTTCCTTCATCGAAACAATGAATCGCTTTACATACTCTAATACATTCAAGATGCCCTCCAAGTTATTCTTTTATTGGGTAAGAGGTATCAGCTCACCCCTTCCCACCATTTTTGGCACAAAAATCTCTAGCTCCGCCCAATAGGTGTTCATGATATTTACTTTCAGTTGCGCTTGTGTATCCTTGTACTTCAACCAAAGCCCACTGCCCACTAGCTTACCAGGCCTTAAGCCTCTACTTAATAAGTCGGCAGGATTATCTTCCGACCTTGCATGTTTCCAGTTTTTCGCTGTGGTGTTATTCTGAATGGTTGAAACTCGATTAGCTACAAAGGTTTTCAAATCTATTGGTATCTTTTCCAACCAATACAGTACAATCAGCGAATCGGTCCACAAGGTATAATTGATCTCGCCCCAGTTCATCGCCCTCTTAACTTCCAGCAGTAACCTGGACAAAAGCTCACAAGCTGACAACTCCAACCTCGGTATCGTCACATTCTTTACTGGTGCTACCCTAGTTTTGGATACTATTAATCTGCACCCAATCTTTCCGTTATCTTGCACCGTTCGAGCATATATAACTGCCCCATAGTCTGATTCGGACGCATCAGCGAAATCGCGCAGCTCACCACAACCCGTTTTGTTATAACATTTGGAAGCTCTGGTGTCTTTACGACAAATGCATACTGGTCTGGTGATACCAACCCTAGCACCCTTGATTCGTCTTCGAATTTTAAAAAGTCTTGCTCACTAGAATCTAGCGCCCTCAAAATCTCCTTACTATTCGACCTCTACTTGCGGAGGCTGAAACCAGCACTCTTTAAGATGCGATCCATCTGCTGTGCCAGCATGATCGCATCTAGCTCACTATTTGCCCCAGTCACGGCATCATCCATGTACATGTAATTTATGATATGGGTGGTCGTCTTGCGCATCTCTAGCACACTGTATAACTGATCTGACAGCATTGTATGCTGATGATGTCATACCATATGTCACTACTGTCAATGGTTCTCCTCTACTCTCGCGCCAGAAAATTCTCTCGATATCCCAATCTGGCGAAACATCATCTTGATATTTGCGCTAAATTCCATTTTATGCCTTCTGAATCGCATTACTATCTCGCTCAAATCTCTCTGCAAATTGCCCCGTAGTAATTGTACCTCATTTAAAGAAATCCCTTTGTTAATACGGCAGTTTGCGTAAAAAAAAACGCGAAACTTTTTCACCACACATCGATGCGGGATATAATATGTCAACTCACTCTGCCCCGAATGTTTATCCACTATCTTCATATGCCCCAGTTCTTCATACTCTCTCATAAATTCTATATATTTCGCCCTCAGCTCTCGCTCCCTTTCCAAGCGTTTCTCTAGATATAGAAACCTTCGCAACGCAATTTTTTTCGAACTCCCTATATCCGTGACTTCTTTCAGGGGTATAGTGACTACGAATCTACAATCGCTATCTCTGAAGTAAGTATCTAAGACGATTTTCTCTACCAACTCCTCTTCTTTTGTTCGCCCCGAGCACTCTTTCACTTGCTCCATTACCCAGAACCTCGTGAGTAGCTTGTCTATCTCTCTATTATCGTTGCAACTTACTGTTGATACTAGCTCACCTATCTGCTCATCTAAACCTTGCGCACATTCACCAAAAACTACTACGCCCAATGCTGTCTCCATCAAGGCTATTCCATTCAAGCCATCTCGCACCACTTTAATGACAATTCTTGCCACTAAGCTTGCCCCAAGTAACAAATGCACACTTTCCGGTTCTCAGTATTTCGGGACAGCTAACTCACCATTTAGACCACTATGTATAGGACCTACCATCGCACCTGGCGAAGGAAGTACCGGAGACCACTGGCTCTCTTTGGGAAGAACCCAAAACTCGTCTTTGATCTGAATACTCGATGGATTGCCCTCAATGCCGACCATCTTTCTTCCGATCGGTTCTGTAATTATACCATACATTCGCTGTAAAGTAAAAGTTCATATTAATCTGTCCCCCAGTATCTAGCAGTACTCTAACAGGTCCCAATTCGTATCCATTAATAACAATTTTAACCATTACCGTTGGCAACAAAGCTCCCGCTTGCTCTTGCCTCTCATTAAAATTCACTAAATACTTTTCATAAGTAAGATCAATTTTAACATTTTTAGTTAAATTGTCAGCCCTCTTTACTCTTTGTTTAAGCGCTTGCACCTCTGATGTATTCATTACTTTGCTCTCATTTCGCCCCTTCTTGCCCTCTTCTTGCACCTTATCTATGTATCCATTTAGCTGTACATCCAACTTCCTTTTCGGATTGCCGATTGAATATCCCTACGGTTGTCAGCTGTGTTTGCTAGTGCCAATGCTTGCTTGTCCAAAGGGACAGCATGTCATCCACCTTAGGCCTGGCGCATTTTCTCTCTAGCTCCCATTGCCTTGGTGTTTCGGTATCTAGCCGCTCATGAAGCAAGTACACCATGAAAAAATCCCAGTGCTCCGGGAGCCCTTGCCCCTCGTGCGTTAGACATGCGCTCAAAATCATTTTCTCGCACCTAACCCTACAATTCCGGCAGCCGAATAAAATTCTTCAAATGCTCTCTCCCAACCAAATAGCTTTGGTCATACATCTGATTTAATCTCTCCCATGTCTGCCCGTAGTTACTAGCAGAAAATTGCCATTGCCCCAAAAATTTACTTGCACACCCAACCAGGGAAATAGTCAAGTACCAGAACTTGAGTGATGATCTATTTTATCATTGTCATGCACGACTGCAAGGAATCGGTCCCGAAATCCGATCCATTTGGTTATTGTACCGTCAAACTCGCCCCAGGTATTCGTCTGATCGTTTTGCTGGATCGGCATTTGCACCTGCACAATAATGGCTGGATCGCGTTGTTTGGCACCTCAAGCTGGTTTTCTTTCTCCAGCTTTGCTTGCGTCTTAGCACGCGCCAAAAAGTAGATTATTTTTACTGCTCCTAAATTCTGCTCACGGAAGTGATCTAGCTCCTCTCGCCCACATCTTCAATCACTTCTACGTAATATTCATTGTACGCCTGCCAAACTAGTCTTAGGTTGGGTAGTCGCACCTTTGTCTCGCCCCCTGATGCCTGGTCAAAACTAGCACCTTTGCAAAATTCTAGCGCACGTTGGGTGGTGGCTGCATAGGATCTTAATTTCTTCTGCAATGAAATAAAACAAACCCAGCAAATTATCCGATATATGCCCACAGAGCCCGAAATCTGGCACCATTTTCTTTGCTGCAATAAAATTCTGTGACACTCACTGCCCACTGCCAATCCACACAGAAATTTATTTATATATCTCGCACCAGTATGTATTCTAGCCCTCTTTTCTTTGCTCCTTGTAAAATTATATAAACAAGTTCACAGCTAAGCAACATGAAAACTTTGTCTATATTTCTCGCACCAGCATATATATACTCTGCTCTCTTTACTTTGCACCAATAAAAATTTTGAGAAAAGGCTCACTGCAAATCAATGCAAAATTTATTTATATATCTCGCACCAGTATATATTCTAGCCCTCTTTTCTTTGCTCCACCATAAACAAGCTCACTGCAAATCAACATGAAAACCTTGTTTATCTTTCTTGCACCAGCATATGTATACTCTGCCCTCTTTACTTTGCTCCAATAAAATTCTGACAAACAAGCTCACTGCACATACCTTTTTTCATATATCTCGCACCCGTATACATATGTTTTTGGCTTGCGTGTATATTCGATCTTAACCGTGCCTCTCATGACTAGCTCACAATCAACCATGCAATTGCCAAAATAAGCACCAACGCCAGGTTTTTATTTATTAATCGCTTACGATAAAAACAAGCTGGTAAGGTGCATGCACCAGCTCTTGTACAGAATATGGTCGGATAAATGCATGCCTGAAGATTGGAACCTAAGTGTTTTCTGCCCAATCCATAAGAAGGGTGATCCCGCAAACTGCGCCAACTATCGTGGAATCAGCCTTTTGAGTATCGCATATAAGGTCCTATCAAGCGTATTGTGCGAAGACTGAAGCCTGACGTAAACCGACTGATTGGACCTTATCAGTGTGGCTTCAGACCTGGTAAATCTACCATCGACCAGATTTTTACAATACGCCAAATCTTGGAAAAAAACCCGTGAGAAAAGGATCGACACACACCATCTCTTTGTTGATTTTAAAGCCGCCTTCGACAGCACGAAAAGGAGTTGCCTATATGCCGCTATGTCTGATTTTGGTTTCCCAGCAAAACTTATACGGCTGTGCAAAATGACGCTGAACAACACCACCAGCTCGGTCAGAATTGGGAAGGACCTCTCCGAGCCGTTCGAAACTAAACGAGGTTTCAGGCAGGGCGACCCCCTATCGTGCGATTTCTTTAATTTGATGCTGGAGAAAATAATACAAGCTGCAGAACTCAACCGCGCTGGAACAATATATTACAAGAGCGTACAACTGTTGGTGTATGCCGACGACATCGACATCATTGGCCTCAACAACCGCGCCGTAACTTCTGCGTACTCCAAATTAGAAAAGGAAGCGGAAAAAATGGCTTTGGTGGTGCACGAAGGTAAAACGAAATACCTGCTGGCATCAAGCAAAGAGTCAGCGCATACGCGGCTTGGCAACCACGCCACTGTTGGCAGCCATACTTTCGAGATAGTAAGGGACTTTGTATACCTGGTAAGCAGCATTACTACCAACAATAATGTATGCCTGGAAATCCATAGAAGGATAACTCTTGCAAACAAATGCTACTTTGGGCTGAGTAGGCAATTTAGAAGTAAAGTCCTCTCTCGACGAACAAAAACAACACTCTATAAGTCACTTATCGTACCCGTCCTGCTATATGGTGCAGAAGCATGGACACTGACAGCATCTGATGAGGCGGCTGTGGGAGTATTTGAGAGAAAAATTCTTCGAAAGATTTATAGACCCCTAAAAGTTGGCGACGGCTCATACGCAGAGGTGGACATAGTTCAGGGAATTAAAACCCAGCGGCTCCGCTGGCTAGGACACATGGTGCGAATGAACGAAGACGCTCCGGCCCAGAAGGTATTTTTATCGGCACCCACCGGTGGAAGTAGAGGAAGAGGGAGACCACCACTTCGATGGCAGGACCACGTAGAGGCAGACCTGCGACAACAGCTCAACAAAGAACCGACTGGCGTAACATGTTGGACGGCCAAAATCGCCTAGGCGGTTAAAGGCTATTTTAAGTAAGTAAGATAAAAACAAGCCTTTGCACACATTGGGTCACTTCTCGCACACATTTTTTCATTGCACCATTCTTTTTCCTCCTTTTTTCACTATGCACCAAACTACCCTTAATTGGCCAATTTCTTTTGTATACCGACTGGCAGTCTACAACATATTTACTAGCACTCTTCTATATGTACATATTTAAATATATACACACGCATGCCCACTTGCCAGACATATATGGATATGTATTCATGCACTGCACCAAAAAACCAAACCAGGCATGGCCGCACAAGCGCCATAAACATATATATATGTATGTACTGTATGTGTATACTTTATTTTGCACGAACCGCATAATTATGTACATATAGCACCAACCACTATCTACCTTTGCATAAAAACCAAAAATATGACATGCCCACACAATCGCCTTGCTAAATATATATTTATACCTTTTTTTTCTTCACGCACCACATAACTACGTACCTATGTACATACATATGGGCAAATCCTCAAAACTTTTGATAATGCAAAAAAAAAGAAAGAAAAAAGATAATAGGAGCACACCCCTGAGCTTTTGCTGACACTTTTACTTAGTTTATAAGATTATATTTTGACTCTTGTTAATATGCTAAAGGTGCGGGCGTGGAAATTATGACGTCATCATTATGAAATTTTATTTTTTACTTTTATTTGCAATCTATTGCCTAGTTTATGCGAACGTAAAATCGAATTATTTCAAAACGAATTTCTTACGACACATTTCAAAATCCCTTTGAATTACTAAGTACCTACTTATTTGTACGCAAATTGAACCTTAACTACCAGCGCCACAAAAAAAAAAGTGTCGGGGTTGGGGGATCAGACCACCCTTTCCCCATGTCCGTTTTGGTCCAGCACGTTTGAATTTTTTCCTAACCTCAAAAAACCAAAAACCACTAAACATTTGAAAAATTGAAGGTACAAGTAAGCTTTTCACTTTTGATATATGCATGGATCTTCAACGCGCTTTTTTACGTTAATTAAACATATTGAATACTCAAGTTTACAATTAACATGGCATGAAAATATCTGTCAGTTTTTGTGTGCTAACCAAAAAAAATTGAATTATTTAAACTATTCACAAACCAAACAGTTGATTTATAGTGGCTGCTGTAAGCATAATATGAACAGCACAGTAATCGGATCACGTGTGCAGGGTTTCTTTTTGAGTTAGCATCAAGTATATTTGTTCATTTTTTTGATAATTAAAGGGGCGCGCAAGTAAATGGCTTAACTATACCGAAAAATGAAAAGTACAAAAATTTGTTCTCGCATTTTCTTAGCCTTTTAACTTTTAAATGGAACGAAGCACGCACCCGACCTAGTAGGTTAAGTTTCAGTATGTAGAAAAATACTTGAAAAAACAAAGAGTGGGTCGCAATATTGAGGGGCGCCCTTAAGAAAAGATTAACAGTTCATAAATTTTTGAAAACTCGCACACGTTTTCACAATTTTTTGATTTTGCGAAATTTTTCCTGGATTTATCAAGTATTATTTCATGCTTCTGAGACATTTGAAATGTTGATTTGTATCCATAAATTAAAAAAAAAAATACTGAGCCTGTGTAACGATATCGTGTTCCTTGCTATTGGATGATGTTATTCCGCCTCGCTCGATGTTAAAAGTTTTGAGGATTTGCCCATATATAGCCCAAACACTATTCCCTTGCCCACCAAAAAACCAAACAACCGCATGTATGTATATGCTTAATTTTATTTGCACCAAATATGTATATCGCACAATACACAATTTACTTGTCACACTATATATGTATATAGCCCCTTAGCTCCGCGTCTTAACTACGACTAACTACTCGCTCAACTCAATAATAACTCTTTTTCTCTATCTATGCATTCACTCAATCGAGGCAAGCCATGACAAGCTGCACTCAATAACGCATTTTCAAACGGTAAATTTATTCGGGCAGACGCATTGCCCTGCGCGACCATTAAGACGCGCAATGGCAAATGCTCCTGTACGAAACAAATGTACTTTAGAATAGTCAAATATTCTTTAAAAAGCGTCAAATGTACTTTAGAATTATCAAATGTACCTTAGAAGTCATCATTTTGATTTTAGAAAGCATCAAATGTACTTTATAAAGCGTCAAATACATTTTAGAAAGCGTCAAATTTACTTTAGAAAGCGTCAATGTACTTTTGAAATGGTGAATTGGACTTTCGACAGTATCAATTGCCCTACATTAGAATTTTCTAAAGTACATTTGATACATTCGAAAGTGCATTTAACGATTACTATAGTATATTTGATGATTCTAAAGTACATTTGATGCTTTCTAAAATCAAATGGATGCTTTCGAAAGTACTGCTGGAAAAGGTGTAGTTGAAATGTATGGAGTATCGAAATGGTGATTAGAGATCTTTATGAGGAGAAAACAACGCAGGCAATATCTCATTTTCGTCCTATCTGCAGTTTAGTTATTTCTGTTACTGCAACAGATTTAATAGCTAAAGTATTATTAAATAAGGTATTTTTTAAATGAAATTTTTTATAAATGAACATAAAAATTAAAGAAAAAAATTTTGAAATCGGTAAAGCCGCTTTCTAGTAATAGGTAAAATAATCTTTAATTAAGGTTTAATCGAAAAAAATTTGTTATGTACAAGGTACCAGAATCAGATGGAAGACATTAAAAAAACCGCGTGTAGCCAGTACACGTGAAAGAAGTTAACTTCTTAAGTTGATAAATAACGAAATATGAATAAGATGTATTCGAGAATTGTTTAGATTCACAATATCCGGGAAGTGGACCAGGGAAACTCTTCCATTCGAAAATATCTTATATATGGTGCGTTTACTTAAAATTTGGTACATGGGTAGAATTGGGCCTAAATTGACAGGGGCCAATACGAATGGGATATAGAGGAAGAGGGGCGTGGTAGAAGGAAAGAGGGCAATGAAGAGCAAAAGGGAGGGAGATGGGAAAGAGAGTTGTAAGTGGCAAGCCTGCTTGAAATTTAAATATTTGGAACACGGTCGCAAATACCTTTCACCTGATACCCATATAGGCATATCTTGCTCAATATTAAAAAAAAAAGCAAGTAAGGAAAGCTGTCTTCGGCTGTGCCGAAGGCTATATACCTTTCATGAATAAGCGTCACGATTTTCACTGTTCGATCCCCAGAACAGCCTGTTTCAATTTAACTTTAGCTCATACCGAAATTATCGGAACTATTGATTATATGGGGGCGATGTGTTATATTGGTCCAATCTCATTGATTTTTAACATCGACATTCCACATTCTCAAAGAGCAATTGTTACGAAATTTCACTTTCCTACCTATATAATTACAGGAGTTATCTATTAAAATCCGTTTATCGGAACAATCGATTGTATGGGGGCTATGTGAAATATTTATACCATCTCGATGATTTTCAACATCGATATTTCTTATATGAAATAAGCAACTTTTACAAAATTTCACGATCCTACCTCTTTAACTACAGGAGTTATCGCCCAAAATCCGTTTATGGGAACAATCGATTGTAAGGGGGCTATGTGAAATATTTATCCCATCACAATGATTTTCAAGACCGAGAGTTCTTATATAAAAAAAGCAATTCTCACAAAATTTTACGTTCCTACCTCTTTAATTACAGGAGTTATAGTCCATAATCCGTTTATCGGAACAATCGGTTGTATGGGAGCTATATGTAATATGGGTTCCGACAAATTATTCCTATATTAGAAAATGGTGGCCGCATACAAAATTTCAGCCAAATATCTCAAAAACTGAGGGACTAGTTTGCGTTCAAACAGACAGACAGACAGACGGACAGACGGACATGGCTAAATCAACTGATCTCGTCATCCTGATCATTTCGGTATACTTAGTGATGGGTCCATCTCTTCTTCTCATACTTACAAACATCGGACCAAAGTTATAATACCATTTCATGTTCATGAAAGGTATAATAGATAGGTGGCAACCCTTTCAACCGCCCCAAGTGGCAACCGCCATGTATATGGTCTTAGAATGAATCATACTACTAATAATAATTTAATACAAAACGGCAAAGCGGTTCCCGAGATATAAAGAAAAATAATTAAAATATGGTTTGGGGGCAATCCTAGCTGGCAACCCTGCTGGAAATTGTCATATTTGAAATGCGACCGAAAATACCTTTCATTTGATATCCATTTTGGCATATATTGCTCAATATTTAAAAAAAATTGAGATAGGTGGCAACCCTGTGAACAGCCTCAAATGGAAACACCCACGCATATAATCTTAGAATGAATCATACTATTTATTAATAAAAATAAATAAAATGCGGTTAGGTGGCAACCCTGCTTGAGATTTACGTATTTGGAATACGGTCGAAAATACCTTTCATTTGATATCTATATCACATCTTGCTCAATATTTAAAAAAATTGAGATAAGTGGCAACCCTGTGAACTGCCCAAGTGGCAACACCCACGCATATGATCTTAGAATGAATCATACTATCTATATTGCCAAATTGTATCCAAATCGGTTGAGCGGTTCCCGAGATATAAAAAAAAACGCCTACGCCTGAAAGTGTGCAACATACGCTTGAAAGTCGGCAACAATTTCTATTTCCGTGCCATAACTTCCGTTTCATCGTCATCCGTTTTCTCAAATTTGACTCTCAATCAAAACTTCATATCGCCGCCCAAGAAGTTAACTTCAAAAAATTTCAAAATCGGTCTGTCAAATTTTGACTGAAAATCAGATATACGAACGCCAATTCATTTTTATATATTTAAATTACAATTTTCTATTTCCGTGCCATAACTTCCGTTTCATCGTCATCCGTTTTCTCAAATTTGACTCTCAATCAAAACTTCATATAGCCGCCCAAGAAGTTAACTTCAAAAAATTTCAAAATCGGTCTGTCCAATTTTGACTGAAAATCAGATATACGAACGCCAATTAATTTTTATATATTTAAATTACAATTTTTCACCATAATATTTGATCCATATTCCACAAATAATGAATTCCACAAAGTGTATTGGGTTTTGTGCCAGGAAATTTACTGTGTTAACTGTGGTAAGTGTCGCATTAAGGTATTTGTGGTAATAAGGTAAAATAAAGCCAAGTTTTTTTTTTTAATATTTCAGTAGTGAGTTTCGAATCAAAAACGCAAGCAATATCTAATTTTCGTCCTATCTGCAGTTTAGTTATTTCTGTTACTCTGCCACAGATTTAATAGCTAAAGTATTATTAAATAAGGTATTTTTAAATGAAATTTTTTTTTATAAATGAACACTAGTCCAATCGAAAAAATTAAAGGAAAATTATTGAAATCGGTAAAGCCGTTTACGAGTAACAGGTAAATATTCTTTAATTACCAGAATCAGATAGAAGACATTAAAATAAAAATTTCAAAATCGGTCACTCCAATTTTGACTGAAATCATTTATATATAGATTACGATTTCCTCACCATTAACATTCAACATATAACATTTCTCACCAGGGCTGTGATTAAAATTACATTTCTGCGACATCTACATTACATGATCCATGTTCAACAAATAAAAAATTTACCTCGTTGGTTTGTGTGCCAGGAAATTCAACAAAGTGTTGAATGTTGTTAGTCTGTGTGGCAGCTACGAATAACCTGCTCCAAAAATCAATGAAAGACGGAGGTATCTTCGGGTTGCCATCAACTCGAAGTTTTTCTACCAATTTGAAAAAAAATAGGTACAAAATTTAGCAAAACGTAACTAAACTAAGAAAAGTGGTGCTTTAAAGCGTTTCGTTATTCCATTAAATAGGAAACTGGAAAAACTGGAAACAAACACTTTCCGGTAGATCTATATTTGTGGCAATAAGGTAAAGAAACCAAAGTCTTTTTTTTTTAATATTTCAGTAGTGCGTTTCGAATTAAAAAAAATGTAGTTGAAATGTATGGAGTATCGAAATGTTGATTAGAGATTTGTGTAAAGGCTCATTTACACGGATCGATTTTCTGGTCGATTTTTATCGAACCACTTGTGTTCAACCCGTAAATACAAGGTGAAGATCGATCGAATTGCTGTTTACACGGACGATTTAAAAAAAGGTTAGAAAAATCGACCCGTGTAAATCATTCTTAAGGAGAAAACAACGCAGCCAATATCTAATTGTCCTCCTATCTGCAGTTTAGTTATTTCTGTTACCGCCACAGATTTAATAGCTAAAGAATTATTAAATAAGGTATTTTTTAAATGAAATTTTTGTATAAATGTTAAGTCCAGTTTCCATAGCAACCAAGAAAATCGCAGCTAAAATACGGAATAAAAACGTAGAACTTAACAGCCGATTTTCTTGATTGCTATGGAAACTAAATCTTTTCAAATACCTTCCAGCTTGAGGTCTATTCGAAGTACTTCAAATCCTAACACGGATTGAAAATCTGAGCAACACGGGCCTTGGGGCCATGATGTATGTTTGAATAATTTTCCTACCGGGTTTTTATATATAAAATGATATATATACGAATTTATGTATACATACAGAAAAAAGAATATTTAGAAATATAGATACATATATACTCTTTGACATTATGTAAAAAAAAATTATGTAAATTCGAGGTAATGCATGAAACTGCACTAAAGTAGTAATATATGAACAAAAATGCAAAACATGTGCATATTCTCAAAAGGATGGTCGCTAGGATCTCAACTAAAACGGTATTTTCAACTGGATGACATTATCAACGAATTGGCTGTTGTTTCTTTTCAATTAACTCTTTAGGTGCAATGTGTTATATACTAAAAGAAATGCAAAAAAGTGCATATTTTCCAAAAAGGATCATCTAGGATTTCAAACCAAAGTGACTCGTCACCAGGACAGCGTCCCATACGATGTGGAATTTACAGATTTTGGCGTCATTTTAGATCAACCTATTATTCGTTCAGGAGCAGTGTGCACAGTGAGCGTGCCTGATCGCGTTATGTTAGCGACAGCAGTGGTCAAGGTAAAAACTTGCTTATGTGTCAGCTCGTGATTTACTTGACTCAGGGTCTCAAGTTAATTTCATGACATTCAATGTCATCAGGATTGGGAATGTCACACAAAAGGTTCAGTCAAAGGTTAGTGCAGTTATAAAATCCCGAGTTAACAATTTTGAGTTTCTCGAAGATTTTTGGGTAAGGTAATCGGAGCGATTTCGGCAAATCACCCAGATCGGGCTATCAACACCACAGGTTGGAAAATTCTAGTTGATATTGAATTAGCTGATTCTGGGTTCCATAAGTCCTCAAAAATCGATCTTTTGTTGGGAGCCGAAATATTTTTCGATCTTCTTTCAGTTGGTCAGATTAAAACTGACCGAAGGTTCCCAACACTCCAAAAAACACTTTTTAGTTGGGTTATTTCAGGCAAATACGCCTCCCACCAAAGTGAACATTCCGAAGATAGCAGTGCGTTATGCAAAACCGAAGATGATTCCGAAGCAATTGATGAAATTGTCCAAAGATTCTGGGCAATGGAAGGAATCACTGGCTACAAAGTTCACTGCCGAGCAAATGGAATGCGAAAACTACTTCGTTAAGACTACTGACGGGACGGGACGGCTTCAAGTAAGATTGCCGTTCAAAACTGAACAAAATGCGTTGGGTCAGTCATTTGAAACCGCAGCTTTCAGGCGCTGCACAGTGGTCTGAGGGGCTTCGCTAGTGCGAATTTAATCAAATATTGAAAAGCGGAATGTGAATTGTTTGGTAAACTCCACTAATAGTCAAGCATACGCTGCAATATAAATCATACACATTTTTTGATTAAAGTGTCATTATATGAATAAAAATCGCGCTCAAAAGTTGAGTTTCCGTAAAGTCACCAGGCGCGTAGATATATAATCTATAGTACCTGGGTGACCGAGCTTGCTCGGTGCTATCAATTTAGCGCTAAATTTACTTACCCAAAATGATCCCAAAATGACCCTAAAATAATCCGAAAATAATCCTAAAATGATCCCAAAAAGACCCTTAAATGTTCCCAAAATGATCCGAAATTGAACCCAAAACGATCCGAAAATGAACCTAAAGTTATTCCAAATTGGTCCAAAAATAATTCCCGGGTAATAATTTAAAAATACCCTTAAATGCACACTAAACGATCCAAAAAATACACCAAAATGATCCCAAATATATCCTAAAATAATCCCAAAACCACCCCAAAAAGACCCTCAAATGTTCCCAAAGTAACCCAAAAATTATCCCAAAATGATACAAAAATTATCCAAAAATGGCTCCAAAATGAACCGAAAATTACCCAAAATTGTACCAAATTAATCCGAAATTGAACCCAAAATGATCTCAAGCAAGCCCCAAAATTATCCCAAAGTGATGTTCTCAAAATAATCCTAAAATATCCAAATATGATCCCAAAATACAAAATACAATTACAATACGGTAAAATGGTAACCCTGGGTGGCAATCCCACTTGAAAATATTTTAGCTGGTATGTCGGCGACAATACCTTTACTTTGATACCCAAAACTACCCAAAAATGATCCCAAAATGACCCTAAAATGATCCCAAATTGGTCTAAAAATAATTCACAAATTACCCCAAAAACACCCTTAAATGTACCCTAAACGATTCGAAAATTACCACAAAATTATCCAAAAATGATCCCAAAATAATCCTTGACGAGTCCCTCAGATGTTCCCAAAATAACCCAAAAATTATCCCAAATGATGACGTGGCAACCCCCAAATTGATAGTCTTAGAATCAATCATACTATCTACATACCAAATTTCATCCAAATCGGTCAAGCGGTTCTCGAGATAGTACCGGATATAGAAATATATTGTGGTAAGGTAGCAACCCTAAGTGGCAACCCTACTTTAAAATATTTTAGTTGGTATCTCGCCGAAAATACCTTTCATATGATACCCATATTGGCATATCTTGCTCCATAATTAAAAAAAGGGATAGGTGGCAACCCTGTAAACCGCCCCAAGTGGCAACCCTAAAGTGGGTAGTCTTAAAATCGATCATACTATCACCATGCCAAATTTCAGCCAATTCGGTCAAGCGATTCTCGAGATAGTACCGGATATACAAATGTATTGTGGTAAGGTGGCAACCCTAGGTGGCAACTCTACTTGAAAATATTTTAGTTGGTATCTCGCGGAAAATACCTTTCATATGATACCCATATTGGCATATCTTGCTCCATAATTAAAAAAAAGGGATAGGTGGCAACCCTGTAAACCGCCCCAAGTGGCAACCCTAAAGTGGGTAGTCTTAGAATCCATCTTACTATCTTTGTGTCAAATTTCATCCCAATCGGTCAAGCGGTTCTCCAGATAGTCCGAACATACAAAAATACAAATATACAAGATTAACTCGTTTAAAGAGATATTAGATATAGATATCTATAGCTTGCAATCGTTCGTAATCACACGTGTTTTTCTTTTAAAACTGCATATTTTTGAAGTGTAATCCATGGAGAAATCATCAAAAGGTAAGCTTTATAAGTTTTTATTGAATAACATAAATATTGCGTTTTGGAGAGGCTTACTTCATAAACGATCAATTTCCAGGAAAGTTTCCGAACATTTTTAATTTTATAAAAAAACGCACGCATTGGCACATGTTGAAAATGTCAGAAAAAATAGCTTAACCTTTTAACTATACTTATCAACAAAAAAACTATGTACTTCCATGTCCCCCTAATTTTGAGAATTTTTTTTCAGCGTGCCGTCGGGCAATTACCCGCATGGAACTATTTGATGAATATCTAAAAGTTAAAATTTTGAATATAAAAGACTGCTGTATTGCTTTACAACGTTTTGTTTCTGCAAAATATAATATAAATTCAGATAACTGTGAGAACATTTTAGATAACTTTGTTAAAAATGTGGAAAAACGGTGGAAAAGTGCACAATTAAGATCAGCACCCAGTTTCTGTAACTTTTTAACGAAATTCGTTATTGTCGTTAACATTGATTTTGACAAATTTTGTACAGAAAATTGTGTCAAAATTAACGATTTTTATGTAACGCACTCCGTTAAAAAGTTACAGAAACGACGTGCAGATCGTTTTACCAAAAGAAATAAGGATTGGTTGACGTCTACTATTTAATTTCATGCAGAAAATGAAGATTTTCGGCCCGGGCCTTCATGGCGTGGCAGACCTTCTAAAAGTTTTAGTGAAAGTGGAACTAGGGCGAAACAAGAAAAGCAAGTGCACTCACCTCAAACTGTAACACTGAAGAGCTTTCTTTCGCTGTGCAGACGAGCCTACGAAAAAGAGGACAAGGAAATGCGGACAAAATTTTTGAAAAAGTTACTGCTTCTAGTTCTCCGAAATTTCACAAAACAATTTACAAGATGGCAAAAATCTCCACAAAGTTATCCAAACGTGCTGGTTTAAGTCCAGAAGATGCTCTGTCGTTGATTATTATTACAAAATGCAGTAAATCTACATATCTATCTTACAGAAAGTCTGCTAAAAGTTGCGGTGCTGATGTGTATCCATCTTGGGGGAAAGTCCTAGCAGCGAAAGCTGAATGTTATGCAGAGCCTGGTGCAGTGACGGTAGAAGATACTAACTAATGTCGGCGAT
Source organism: Campiglossa producta (assembly GCA_964058755.1). Lineage (NCBI taxonomy): Eukaryota > Metazoa > Arthropoda > Insecta > Diptera > Tephritidae > Campiglossa > Campiglossa producta. The sequence goes on along the minus strand of CAXKVI010000005.1, from coordinate 33,183,232 downwards.
ATACCAACAGGTTATCGTAACCTCTAACGAGATTTTTAGCCGAGTTCTCTTTCCAACTTGTGGTGTGTTGCTTTTGAGTTTTTCTACAAGTTGGTGGGACCTAATTTTTGATGTTACTTTTGCCGGGCATCGAACCGCCACGACTTGGTGTAGAAGGCCGAACACTTAACCGCTACACCCCTCGTGAAGGGTGGATACCTTGCCGCGGTACGAGGGCTTAAGTCGATAGCCACAGGGCTACGCTGCCCTTATGATCATAGCTCCGTACGGCACATCATCACGAGAGCAGCCTAGCCTCTCTGGCGCGACGACAAAGATCTTCCCCCTCCCAATCCAGGGTGGTATGCGAAACCGTGCCCATTGGACGTTTGCAGCCGGGAGGCAAATCGTGGCTGTATTTGAACGGAGCCTCTTTGATACCGGGTCGCCTCAGAGAGTAAGCATGGCCTTACCGCGGACGACACATTTTCCTCTACTCTTCTCTTGACCCTAAGCTGGCCTTGTCCGGCGATGGGTCGTACGAACAAGATGAACTCAAATAACATAAATAAAAACGAAAAACCTAAAAAACAAACAACGCCAAATTTCACTCCTCAGTAAAGGAGAGCTATGGAGGAGCAGAAAACAACAACAACGCCGGAGGACAACTTCCGTTCCACAATCAAGGGGGGGATCGACAGCGATGGCAACTACGAGTCGGTCAACCAACCCTCTATCAAGTAAGATTGACTTGATGGGAACTAGCACCAGTGCGGCTGCCAACGCAGCTAAGCGGACAACGGCGGATGCTAAACTCCCATCAATCGCTGAAATGAGAACCAGTATCTTTACGTCTGTGGCAGCGGTCTCACGACCTGGCCTCGGAGTTTCGAAGGAGAAGGAAGCTGCAACTGAGATTGCGGCAAGGAGAGCGACCGCGATGGCAACTACTGGTCCGCACTCCCGGGAGACATCTCCCCGCCGCTTCACATACCACGAGAAAAGATTGGCTGCAAAGATCCTGAAGAGGTATGAAGGGGTACCGCAGGAATCGCTGTCGCCGAATTCCATTAAATCGTTAGAGCTAGCGAAAGCTGTGATACCGGATTTCCAAAATTCTTACATGCCAAAGAGGTTAAAAGTTAACCCTTTCAAGCGCCAGAGATCGGACCTGGAGTTAAATCCCCCTCCCAAGCGGCATCAGAAATGGCACGCGCCTGGGCTTGTCGGATAAGCCCTAGTTTCTAGGCATAGTTCAGGACAGGAAATTGAATTGGAAGGAGAATGTTCTTCAGCGCCAGAAGAAAGCTTGCATCGCTCTTTACACATGCAAAAGAGCCATGGGCAAAAAATGGGGGCTCAGCCCTAGAGTATGCAGTTGGATCTACACGGCCATCATTCGCCCAATCATGCTGTATGGAGTCGTCGTATGGTGGCCCGCGCTGAGCAAGGCAACATAACTGAATCTGTTGCGGAAAGTCCAGAGATCCAATATGATCTGTATAAGCGGTGCGCTAAGCACAACGCCCAACGAAGACCTCCAGGTCATTCTGGGCATTTTGCCACTTGATCTGGAAGGGTTTCGGTCAGCGGCAGCAACAGCTCTGTGCCTAAGAGAAACCTCCAGTTGGGGTGCGGGTACTATTGGACACTCCAGTATTCTGTAATCCTACATCTTTCTCCCTCTAAGCACAGATCGTTGTGCGACCACTACAGTCGGGGATAGCTGTTTCAAAATAAATATTCCCAGCAGAGAAGACTGGGAGAGGACGGATTGGTGTCCCCAAAAAAATGGTGGCACTTCCATATACACCGACGGCTCGAAGTTGGACGGCAGAGTTGGACGAGGGGTTTATTCAAGGGATTTGGACCTTGAGCTCTCCTTCAGACTACATGATCATTGTAGCGTCTTCCAGGCGGAAGTCTCGGCAATCCTGGACGCCGCGGCCTGGTTAAGCAAACGTGTTATCGGAGAAGATATCGCTATTTTCAGTGATAGCCAAGCGGCCATTAAATCCCTTGGCTCATACACGTTCAACTCTGAACTGACGCTCAGCTGTCGTCGATCTCTTCAGGAGATGGCCCAACAGAACCGCGTAAACCTCATATGGGTCCCGGGACATAGGGACATTGAGGGAAACTGTAAGGCAGACGAGCTTGACAGGCAAGGCACGACCAAGCAGGTTCTTCAAGATAAAGAGCGCTTAGGTATGCCGTTTGCCACATGCAAACTAATGCTGAAGGAGCACACACTCCGTCAAGCCAACGAAAGATGGCTGCAATCCCCAGGGTGTGGGACATCGAAGCAAACCTGGCCAAAATGGGATCTTAAAAGGTCTACACGCATTTATGCCCTAACTAGGAGGGAAATCTGCATATTGATAGGTGTATTAACCGGTCACGATATAACATCCCCCAACGGCACTAGGTTGATTGACTTCGCCGCTGCTCGCAATATGGTCATCAGTAGTACCAGGTTCCAGCATAAGCGAATACACCAAGCCACATGGCTGTCCCCTGATCAAAGAACTAGAAACCAGATTGATCATGTCTTGATTGACGGCAGACATAGCTCCACCGTTCTGGACGTGCGTACACTGCGTGGTCCCAATATTGACTCTGACCATTATCTTGTCGCAGCCAAGATACGCACACGCCTCTGTGCAACGAAGAAAGTGCGCACAGTAACGGAAGGAAAGTTTGACGTCGAGAAGCTGCGCATGACACAGACAGCTGATAATTTCACAACTCGACTCTCACACCTGCTAGCAGAGGGCAATCCTCGACCTAACGATGTAACCGAGCAATGGAAGCATATCTCTCACTCATTGCGTACCGCCGCTGATGCCACTATAGGGTTCCAGCGAGCCCGCAAGAACAACTGGTACGATGAGGAATGCAAAACTGCCTCGAAAAAAAGGACGCTGCCTACAAGGAGACGTTGCGAACGGGCGCAACCCGCAGTGTATGGCAACAATATCGTGAGGCAAAGAAGGAAGAGAGACGCCTTTTCAGAAAAAAGAAAAGTGAGGCCGAAAGGCGTGAGTGTGAGGAGCTTGAGATGCTGGCTGACAGGAATGATGCCCGAAAATTCTATGAAAAGATCCGGCGGATGACGGAAGGTTTTAAGACCGGGGCAAGCTCCTGTAAGGACAATAATGGCGACCTGGTAACCGACGTACAAAGTGTACTTAAATTATGGAGGGAGCACTTCTCCTCACTGCTAAATTGCGAGGGAGACGTCGAACCCGATACCCCAATCCCTGACGATGGAAAAGTCGTCCCACCACCTGACTATGATGAAGTGAGGATAGCTATATCCCGGCTCAAAAACAACAAAGCGCCTGGAAAAGACGGACTACCCGCCGAGCTGTTCAAACACGGAGGCGAAGAGCTGGTAAAAAGCATGCATCAGCTCTTATGCAGAATATGGTCAGACGAATGCATGCCTCCGGATTGGAATTTAAGTGTGCTTTGCCCAATCCACAAGAAAGGCGATCCCGCTAACCGCACCAACTACCGCGGAATTAGTCTTCTTAATATCGCATATAAGGTTCTTTCTAGCGTGTTGTGTGAAAGGCTGAAGCCCATCGTAGACAAACTGATTGGACCTTATCAGTGTGGCTTTAGACCTGGTAAGTCTACCATCGACCAGATTTTCACGATACGCCAAATCCTGGAGAAGACCCATGATAAGAGAATCGACACTCACCATCTCTTTGTCGATTTTAAAGCCGCTTTTGACAGCGTAAAAAGGAGTTGCCTGTATGCCGCCATGTCTGAATTTGACTTCCCTGCAAAGCTTATACGGCTTTGCCAAATGACGTTGAGCAATACCAACAGCTCCGTTAGAATCGGGAAGGACCTCTCTGAGCCATTTGAAACCAAACGAGGCTTCAGACAGGGCGACTCCCTTTCGTGCGATTTCTTCAATCTGATGCTGGAGAAGATAATTCGAGCAGCAGAGCTAAACCGCAATGGTACAATCTTTTACAAGAGCGTGCAATTGCTGGCGTATGCCGATGATATTGATATCATTGGCCTTAACAACCGCGCCGTAAGCGCTGCCTTCTCTGGACTGGATAAGGAAGCGAAAAAAGTGGGTCTTGCCGTGAACGAGGACAAGACGAAGTATTTGCTGTCATCAAAGAAAGAATCGGCGCACCTGCGCCTTGGCAGCCATGTCACTGTTGATAGTTACAAATTTGAAACTGTGAGAGACTTCGTCTATTTGGGAACCAGTATTAACACCGAAAATAATATCAGTCTAGAAATCCAGCGGAGAATCACTCTTGCCAACAAGTGCTACTTTGGACTGAGTAGGCAATTGAGAAGTAAAGTCCTCTCTCGAAGAACAAAGATCACGCTCTATAAGTCTCTCATCATACCTGTCCTGATGTATGGCTCAGATTCATGGACAATGTCAAGAGAAGATGAGATGGCCCTTGGAGTATTTGAGAGAAAAGTTCTCCGGAAGATTTATGGTCCTTCCCGTGATGCCAACGGCGAGTATCGAAGGAAATTTAACGATGAGCTGTACGAGCTCTACGCAGATCTGACCATAGTCCAGCGAATTAAAGCCCAAAGACTCCGCTGGCTGGGCCATGTTATGCGAATGGACAAAGAAGCTCCAGCACAGAAGGTTTTCCTATCGTCGCCTGAATTCGGCAGCAGAGGAAGGGGGAGGCCTCGACTGAGATGGAAACAACAGGTGGAGGATGACTTGAACTCCCTTGGGGTTTCCAATTGGCGTCGGTTATCGCTAAAAAGGAATGACTGGCGTGCTTTGATACGAAACGGCCAAAATCGCTTAGGCGGTTAAGCGCCAATAAATGATGATGATTAACCGGTCACTGCCTCATTGGTAGGCATGCAGAAAGGCTAGGTGTGCCCTACCGACGATGCTGCAGGAGTTGCAAAGATGATGAGGAGGAGAAAACAGTGGAACACCTCATCTGGAACTGTCTGGCTTTAAGAGGCGCGAGAACGCGCTTTTTGGGAGTTCCGTTCCTGGATAGCGTAAGCGGAACTGAACATAAAGGACTTGATGGCCTTCATAAAGTCATCTAAGTGGTTCGAGGAGGAGTAACGGTGTCGGTTTAGGAGTGTCAGTCCCGGGATTCTGCTATGTGGAAAATCCCAACAACTCAGAGATTTTCCATATGGCTCGGTCCCGGGACTGACTTTCCTTGTGTTGGTGGTATCACAACGGGCTTTTCAAAACTGGCCTAAGTGTGCCTCTGCGGCAGCCACTTGAACCTAACGTAACCGCTACACCACGGCGGCCGCCAAGATAAAGGAGTTGGAATAAGACTCAACGATATTTTGCACTTAAGAGCCAAGCGACTATGTAAGCTCCAGAAAGAAACTCTTGAATCCTTTACTGGCTCTGGAATCACTCTGGTATGTAAGTGGGGTATAGACGGAAGTTGGTTTTTGCCAAAGAAATACCGGAGTTGATAAAGAACATAACCGAAAAGATTCAGGCACAAATACACGCACTAGACAGTTTTTTTTATAACGGAATTACTATAAATTTCAAGCTAGTTTTAACGATGGTAGACGGAAAGATTTGCAATACGTTAACTGACACGAAATCTACCCAAAGCTGTTATGTATATCGTGCAACCCCTAAAAATATGAACTGTCTAGACATGATCGAGCAAATGCCAGCAAACGCCGATCATTACCAATTTGGTTTATCAACTCTCCATTCATGGGTCAGATTTTTCGAGTATTGCTTGCACCTGACCTATAGATCGGAAATAAAGCGCTGGCAGGCAAGAGAAGAAGATAAATTAAAAAAAGAGGAAAGGAAGAAGATTATTCAGGATAAGCTTAGGACCGATCTAAGCATCTTAGTTGGCCTACCGAAATCTGGATAGGGCAATACTGCCCGAGTATTCTTCCGAAATTGGAAAAAAGCGGCAGAAATTACTGGAGTTGAAGAAGAGCTGATCTATAGGTTTTACATAATTCTGTAGGTACCCTGCAGGAAAAGTATCTAGCGTAAAAGTAACTTTAAGTTGCATACCAATCAACTAGTGCTGTATATTTACTGTAAATTTTCATATACTCGGACTAACAATTTTTGTTCGATGAAACCTCTGCATGGGATGTCAACCAACTACTAACTAACTACTCTGCAACCAAAAAATAGCCAAAAGATAAATTCATTTTTTTTTTATAATTTTTATGTATTTACTTTAAATTTTATTTTATCTTTTCCATTCCTTTTTTAATTCCCCCATTTTACTCTATGTGTATCAAATTTATTCTTTAGAAGCCAGCTACTATTTGTATTTACCCAATACCCAAAAAGCACCTGGAAATTACAAGCTAAAAGACGGAAGCGAACGAAAAATTAAACCTATTTTCGGACTCCTCTGCATGACCTCTGCATGACTTGTGGCGTAGTTAGACGTTAGTTATTCCTCAGTGTGCTTAAAGTACACTATTTCCTACAATTGCCACAAAATAGTTATTTAAAAGCTAGATGGTTTTTTGCAATTGACATTTTTTTACTGCAGGGTAATATCTTGTGGCCATGTAGTAGATATTGAAAGATTCAGCAAATATGCCATGGACACTGCTAAAAAGTTTGTTTCTAATTACCCATGGTTTTATATGTCTCCTACAATACATAAAGTGATAGTTCACGGAGCTGAAATTATAAAATATGCAATTTTGCCAATCGGACAGCTAGGAGAAGAAACACAAGAAGCAAAAAATAAAGATTTTAAATTTATTGGAGAGCACAGAACCAGGAAAGATTCTGCAACCCATACTAATGAAGATTTATTTAATTACTTTTTGCTATCTTCCGATCCTATTATTTCGAGTATTTCGCTGAAAGAGAAAGGAACTAAACAAAATATTAGCCTCGAGAGTGATGCCATAGATTTGCTCAAGTCGCCTGTATGTAATATTATGACGGACTCTTATTCCATTTTAAACATGTGTTTTCAATGTACATATCTCTTTCATGAATTTCAAGAAAAGTAAATAACAGTTCTGTTACAGAAAAATACCTTTATTGATTACTGGGGTTCAATTAGCGCCTTGCACGCATTTTGGGCCTCCCTTTTTGTATTACAATTATAAGGTGGACTTCTTACTGGCCAAACTATCGGCGTCCAAAACAATATTTTCACTCTATCAAAAAAAAATTTTTTTTTTACCCACCTAAATTTACCATTTTTTCCAGAAGTTTTTTATAAACACCACTTAAATCTTATTCATTTTATGCAGAATGCGTTTCTACACAATAAATTAACTGGTATTCCTACAAAACTTCGAATATATTAAAGCTAGTGATTTAATTCGCGCTAGAGAAACGTTTCAGATCACTGTGCGCTGGAGAGACGTGCGTTGAAAAAACCAGAACTTCGTCAAAAGTATCTGGACTTCATGGAAGAGTCCTAGGCATTGGGACACATGAGCCCCACTGATAACAAAATCCCGAGCGAAGCCCACTATTTCATTCCGCATCAGTGTGTCTTAAGACCACAAAGTACGTCGACGAAACTGATGATTGATGGTTGGACCGACCATTCAAGAAGAACTTTTTTCGACGCTACTTCGCTTTCGAATGCATAAGTATGCTATTACGGCGGGCATCACTAAGATGTACCGCCAAGTGCTCGTAAATGGAAATGATAGAAATTTTCAATTAACAGTGTGGAGAAAGCATCAATTCGAGCCTCTGCAAATTTTTCATTTCGTCGTTCACGAAGACAACGTTCGCCACAGCAGTGGCACTGCGCCAGCTTTATTTCTCGCAACAAGGTGTTTGCAGATGCTAAGTGATATAAATCATCATCATCATCATTTATTGGCGCTTAACCGCCTAAGCGATTTTGGCCGTTGCATATCAAAGCACGCCAGTCATTCCTTTTTAGGGATAACTGACGCCAATTGGAAACCCCAAGGGAGTTCAAGTCATCCTCCACCTGTTGTTTCCATCTCAGTCGAGGCCTCCCCATTCCTCTGCTGCCGAATTCAGGCGACGATAGGAAAACCTTCTGTGCTGGAGCTTCTTTGTCCATTCGCATAACATGGCCCAGCCAGCGGAGTCTTTGGGCTTTAATTCGCTGGACTATGGTCAGATCTGCGTAGAGCTCGTACAGCTCATCGTTAAATTTCCTTCGATACTCGCCGTTGGCATCACGGCAAGGACCATAAATCTTCCGGAAAACTTTTCTCTCAAATACTCCAAGGGCCATCTCATCTTCTCTTGACATTGTCCATGAATCTGAGCATACATCAGGACAGGTATGATGAGAGACTTATAGAGGGTGATCTTTGTTCTTCGAGAGAGGACTTTACTTCTCAATTGCCTACTATGAATGATATGAATGCACAAGAATATCCACTCGGTGCCAAAGTAATAAGCACCGATTTTTACGTTGATGGTCGGAGTGTTAATCTGGTCGGGGATGCGGTGGGGCCCGACAGACAGGTGGTGTTCACCATGAATAAAGAGTCAATCGAGCCCCTCAAAAGGTGCAATGGCCTAGTACACTACAGCTTAGGCTGCTCTGGGGGAACCGGAAAACGAATTACCAGAAGAGGAAGCGGAGGATTCCGATGCGGAAAGCATGTTATCCGCCACGTCCCTTGCCGATAGTGCTGTGAACAACTCGGAGATGGAGGACAGCCTACAGGACGAGGAAGTCCTCGACGTCACGGTGGTAGCAGCCAACGCTGAGCGATTAACATCTAACGCTACAGGCAGCAGGACTTCTGCAACGCCATATCGGGCAGTTAATCGGAACAACTCGTCGTTGATAGGCAACCTCCGGGATGGGGCAAACCTCGACGACATGGGGACGGCAGGGAAGTCTATGCGGTCTCATGTTGGTGGTGCTTCAGATTAATCTGCACAAATCTAAAGTGGCTTCGGCTGCTTTAAGTAGTCGTCTTTCTAAAGGCGACGTGGATGTGGTCCTCATCCAAGAACCCTGGGTCAATAGCTAGAGAATCTGCGGATTGGGGACTAAGGGCTTCAAGCTCATTCGAGCCAGCGAGGAGAGCAAAGTCCGAACGTGTATTTTGGTCAAGTCTGAGTTGAACTCCTTTCTCCTACCTAACTACACCAATGGTGATATTACCGCTATCAGTCTAACGGTCGACAGCACCCGCCTGACGGTGGCGTCGGTCTATATGCCCTACGACGCCGAAGAACCCCCACCACAAACGGAGGTGAAAGACCTGGTGTCAAATTTCTGCACGGGTAATCTTATTATTGGAGCGGACGCTAATGCTCAGCATGTCCAATGGGGGAGTTCCGATATCAATGCCAGGGGCGAGTCTCTGTTTGATTACCTCTTAACAACCAACCTGGTAATTTGCAACGTGGGTAATGAGCCTACTTTTATCACTAAGACCCGTAGGGAGGTCATAGACCTGTAGTGAAGGCGCTTATGGGTGGGTCAGAAAATGGCGGGTTCTGGAAGAACATTCATTCTCCGACCACCGTTACATAGAAATGGTTTTAGACTTTATTGTAGAACAACCAATCATTAAGCGCAATCCACGTAACACAAATTGGCAGTTACACAATGAAATATTAGACAGAGACCTCCCAGTACTGCCCTCACAAGCCCCCTCATCAGTAGAGGAGCTGGAGGACCTTGTTACTACATTTACATCGGCGCTCTCAAATGCTCTAGGACAGGCTTGTCCAGTGCCAAAACCACGCGGTAAACACAGGCCACATTGGTGGTCCTACGATTTGGACTCGTTCCGCAAATCATGCCGGAATCAATTTAACAAGGCCAGGAGCCTCGGCTCTGAGCCTCATTGGCACGAATATAAAGCTAAACTTAGGGCCTACAAAAAAGCTCTGAGACAGGCGAAGAGAACTTCGTGGAGAAATTCCTGTACTGGCGTCGAAAAGGTCGACGACACAGCGAGACTTAGACGAGTCCTCTCGAAAAGTCAAACAGCCATCAGCTATTTGCGAAAAACTGACGGATCCTGGACCAGCACGGAAGAGGAAACCCTTGAGCTGCTCTTGAATACACATTTTCCGGGGAATCTGCATGACGCACCACTAGTACCTGCCACAAACCTGGCAGTAAAAATACCCATCACTGAGGAAAGGGTAAGGTGGGCAGTTAAGAGCTTTGAACCGTATAAGGCTGCCGGGGCGGACGGGATTATCCCCGCGCAACTTATAAACACGTTGGAGATATCAGCTAAATGGCTGGTATTTCTCTTCACAGACTGCCTGGCTCTCAACCATTAGTGTTTATCCCTAATGCTGGGAAGGCATCCCACTACGAGCCAAAAGACTACAGACCGATCAGTCTCTCGTCCTTTGTACTCAAAACCTTTGAGAGGATACTAAGCGACTACCTCTCAACGACTATTCATAGCAACCTAATCTCTAGCTATCAGCATGCATACACCAAGGGTAAATCAACAGAAACCGCTCTGCACAGCCTAGTATCTGTCATTGAGAAATCGCTGTGTGAAAAGGACTACTGTCTCGTGGCCTTCCTAGACATTGAGGGGGCTTTCAACAATATAAGCCCGGAGGCTATCAACTCCGCTCTAACTAATCTGGGCGTAGATAGACCTCTAACTGGTTTAATTGACCAACTTTTAAGGGGAAGGAAAATAGCTTCTTCACATGGTACGGTTGAGTTATCACGCTATGTCACAAGGGGAACACCCCAGGGTGGTGTTCTTTCCCCGCTTTTATGGTACCTCACAGTCAACTCGTTGCTACGTGACACAAGCTGGGGGGCGGGAAGATAGTGGCATACGCAGACGATTTAGCTATTGCATTCAGAGGCAAGTTCCCACAAACTCTGTGTGACCTGATGCAAGTAGCACTGCGAGAAGTTTCGACGTGGTCCTCTCGCTGCGGACTTAGTATCAACCCGGGGAAAGTGGAACTTGTCCTCTTCACCAACCGGTACAAAATACCGCCACTAAGCCTACCAGAACTAGATGGCACGCGCCTGGGCTTGTCAGATAAGGCCAAGTTTCTAGGCATAGTTCTGGACAGGAAACTGAATTGGAAGGAGAATGTTCTTCAGCGCCAGAAGAAAGCTTGCATCGCTCTTTACACATGCAAAAGAGCCATTGGCAAAAAATGGGGGATCAGCCCTAGAGTATGTAGTTGGATCTACACGGCCATCATTCGTCCAATCATGCTATATGGAGTCGTCGTATGGTGGCCTGCGCTGAGCAAGGCAACATACCTGAATCTGTTGCGGAAAGTCCATAGATCCAATATGATCTGTATAAGCGGTGCGCTAAGGACAACGCCCAACGAAGCCCTCCAGGTTATTCTGGGCATTTTGCCACTTGATCTGGAAGGGTTTCGGTCAGCAGCGGCATCAGCTCTGCGCCTAAGAGAAACCTCCAGTTGGAGTGCGGGTACTATTGGACACTCCAGTATTCTGGAATCTTACAGCTTTCTCCCTCTAAGCACAGATCGTTGTGCGACCACTACTGTCGGTGATAGCTGTTTCAAAATAAACATTCCCAGCAGAGAAGACTGGGAGAGGACGGATTGGAGTCCCGAAACAAATAGTGGCACTTCCATATACACCGACGGCTCGAAGTTGGACGGCAGAGTTGGAGGAGGGGTTTATTCAAGGGATTTTGACCTTGAGCTCGCCTTCAGGTTACCTGATCATTGTAGCGTCTTCCAGGCGGAAGTCTCGGCAATCCTAGACGCCGCGGCCTGGTTGAGCAAACGTGTTATCGGAAAAGATATCGCTATTTTCAGCGATAGCCAAGCGGCCATCAAATCCCTTGGCTCATACACGTTCAACTCTGAACTGACGCTCAGCTGTCGTCGATCTCTTCAGGAGATGGCCCAACAGAACCGCGTAAACCTCATATGGGTCCCGGGACATTGAGGGAAACTGTAAGGCAGACGAGCTTGCCAGGCAGGGCACGACCAAGCAGGTTCTTCAGGATAAAGAGCGCTTAGGTATGCCGTTTGCCACTTGCAAACTAATGCTGAAGGTGCACACACTCCGTCAAGCCAACGAAAGATGGCTGCAATCCCCAGGGTGTCGGATATCGAAACAAACCTGGCCAAAATGGGATCTCAAAAGGTCTAGACGCAATTATGCCCTAACTAGGAGGGAAATCTGCATATTGATAGGTGTATTAACCGGTCACTGCCTCATTGGTAGGCATGCAGAAAGGCTAAGTGTGCCCTACCGACGATGCTGCAGGAGTTGCAAAGATGATGAGGAGGAGGAAACAGTGGAACACCTCATCTGCAACTGTCCGGCTTTAAGCGGCGCGAGAACGCGCTTTTGGGAGTGCCGTTCCTGGATAGCCTAAGCCAGATCGCGGAACTGGACATAAAGGACTTGATGGCCTTCATAAAATCATCTAAGTGGTTCGAAGAGGAGTAACGGTATCGGTTTAGGAGTGTCAGTCCCGGGATTCTGCTATGTGGAAAATCCCAACAACTCAGGGATTTTCCATTTGGCTGGGTCCCGGGACTGACTTTCCTTGTGTTGGTGGTATCACAACGGGCCTTTCAAAACTGGCCTAAGTGTGCCTCTGCGGCAGCCACTTGAACCTAACCTAACCTACGTTGATGGTCTGTTAACCGGATCTGAAGATTTTGAATCCCTCGACAAAATTCGCTGTGTGTTATCTAACGTCTTAAAGTCGGCAGGATTCCAGCTTGCTAAGTGGTTCTCTAACCACCCGAGTTTTTTTCGATAGTCACGAGTCCGGAAAAATCATTAAGTTTCAACGACCCAGACTCCACTAAAACGCTGGGAATAAGCTGGTCGCCAAAAGACGACTTATTTCAGTTTAAACTGGATGATACAATTGATGAGTTACGAGCTAAAAAACGAAATATTTTATCGGTATCTGCCTGACTCTTTGATCGTCTTGGTTCTGCCCCCACTAGTGGCCACAGCTAAAATCATATTGCAAGAGCTGTGGATTAAGCAACTAGATTGGGATGAGTCGATTCCGTTGTATCTCAGCAGCAGTTGGCAGAACTTAAAAGCGAATTTATTGGATTTGTCTTCAATCAGCATTCCTCGTTTTGTTTATATTCAGTCGAAGCCAATTCCCTAATGAGGTTAAATGCATTCTGCTAACTGCAAAATCCAGGGTTGTTCCGCTGAAGACTAAGTCTCTTCCTCTTTTAGAGCTCCTGGCAGCGCATCTTTTGGCCAAGTTATGGTCACGCATTGCGCCGATGTTGAGTCGACCTATTGACAGCACAACATTCTGGGCGGACTCTGAAATAGTTTTGCATTGGATAAAAACACATCCATCAACCTTGCAAATATTCGTTGCTAATATAATGTCCGAGATTAAAGAGTTGACTCAAAGTGCTTCTTGGCGGCTTCTCGGGGTTGTAGCGTGGAGGAAATACAGAATACAATATGGTTTTCTGGCCCACAGTTCCTCCTAGAAGACCCCGCAAGTTCGCCAATAAATACCCATTTCGGCTTTAAAGGTGAGAAATCGATCCACCAAATATGATCCAACACCATCGGCACAAGAGTTGCAATTAAGCTTCTTGAAAATTGTTCAAATAGTTCAGTTTGATGAATATAGAAATAACCAAATTGTCAAAAAACCTTCCACTACCGTTGATCTTGCAAAAATTTAATCAATTTTTGCATGAGTATTCAAAAAAGTTCTTGTCGTTGAAACTGTTTCGACCGCCGTGGTGTAGCGGTTAAGTGTTCGGCCTTCTACACCAAGTCGTGGCGGTTCGATACCCGGCAAAAGTAACATCAAAAATTATTTAGAAAAAGAATTTTTTTAACGGGGTCGCCCCTCGGCAGTAGTGTATTTCTGCCATGGGTGTATTTCTGCCATGAGAAGCTTCTCGGCAAAAAATTCATTTGCTTTGCAAGTGCCGTTCGGAGTCGGCAAAAAACTGTAGCTCCCGCCAACTTCAAAAGCAACACACCACAAGTTGGAAAGAGAAGCTCGGCAAAAAATCTCGTTAGAGGTTATGATAACCTGTTGGTATATCGCCGCCATTAGTTATCACGTACGATGCCAAATTTCCTCTATTATTGAGTAAAAATTCGTAGTTCGTAAATTCGTATACACGGTTCTTACATTTGCGCAACCCTCATGCAGGTGCGAAAGCATTGGTTGCAATTATACGTGAAACAATTTGGCTAGTTAATACTCGAGAAGCATGTAGTCGAACCGTGCGAAACTGCATACATTGCTTTCATTATAAGTCAAAATTAAAAAGCCAAATTATGGGCAATTTATCGGCTGCGAGCTCTACGACCATTTATGGTTTGTGAGGTAGATTTTTTCGGGCCACAAGATACGGGGTCGGTTCGTCGGAGACGATCGCAAACTCGAGGAACTGAGGGAAGCGTTTCTGAGTCAGAAGGAGAAGGTAACACAATACGCCACAGAAGAAGGGTTCAGGTTCGTCTTTATACCTCCCAGCGCTCTCCACTTCGGCGGGTTATGGTAGGCGGCAGTGAAGTCAGTGAAGCACCTGCTCGTACGAGCCGTCGACAACGCGAGTCTCACCGTCGAAGAAATCGGAACGCTGCTCGTCGAGGTAGAGGCTGTGCTTAACTCCCGCCCAATCGCTCCACTCAGCCAGGACCCGAACGACGGCGAAGCTCTAACTCTGGGCACCTGTTAATCGGTTGCCGGCCCAGGGGAATGCCAGAGAAAGCGGAACTCCCGGAACCCAGCACGCGCTACTCCGACAGATGGCAGCATGTCTGCTCAATCAAGCGTCGGTTTTGGCAAACGTGGTCCAGGAGTTACCTCCTGAGTTTACAGGAGCGCAACAAGTGGCAGCACCCACAGCCCAACGTAGAGGTAGGAGAGCTCGTCGTCGTTCACGAAGACAACGTTCGCCACAGCAGTGGATCCTAGGTCGAGTAATAGGTACGATCGCAGGCCAGGACGGGAAGGTGAGAGTGGCCGACGTGCAAACCAAAGCAGGAACAATTAGGCGTCCATAGCTTGCCGTGTTACCCTTAACAGATGGTTGAAGAATCCAGATTCGTTCATTTCAAGTTATATTTGAAATATAAATGAATAATAGTACCTAAAAATGAAATGTAATTAAAAATTTAATTTAAATAGAAAAATAATTATACTTACCTAAATACTTAAAATAGAGTTACCTTATACTTACATTATATTTTTCTATTACTTACATTATATCTACCTTATAATTAATTTACACTTACTTGGGGCTTGCAATTTAAAAACGATTATGTAATTTGGCATTTTTCGAAAAAATTAGTATTATTACGCCCGCATACCCCTTGAAAAAAAAAATTAAAAAGAATTGATTAATTTTCAAAATAATCCTTCAGTTTTTGAGATATCTCGCTGAAATTTGGCATCGATTGTTTCGATAAACTGGCTTGGGACTATATCTTGTCCAATTTAATAGCTAGGAATGTACAATTTTGCATACTTTGCAATTATTACATATACAACATGGACAATCGCACTAAGTAAAATTCAACAAATATAACATAAAAGTATGGTTGCCAGACGTCCCAACTTTCGGGTATTTGTCCCCGATTTCGACGATTTGTCCCCGCGTCCCCGCTTATACTCTAAATGCCACCGCTTTTACGATTTACCAGCACTCATATAATGCTCAATTGTAACAAGTTTAACAGCCCGTTCTACCGCTTGTGTGTGGCTGCGACTGTATTAAAAATTAGTTGTCTAAAACTTCAATGCCAGTCCATAAACTCTTTAAAAAAAAGACCCCAACTTTTGGTGTCTGCAAGGATGAACGGGTTTCGGGCTATAACTCCATTTTGTAAACAGCTAATAGCTTTAAATTTTGCAATATTTTTACTTATTGCCTATGTAAAATGGAAAAAGTATATATATTATATATGTTCAATCTTACTTAGTTCGATGGTCCATGTTGTATATGTAATAAGTGCAAAATATGCAAAATTGTGCGTTCCAAGCTATTAAATAGGAGAAGATATAAGGTTTGTTTACTGACGAAAAAAAAGTTCAGGGCAGGTTAGAGCAGAGCAGAGCAGGGCAGCGGTCATAATAGAAATAGAGCAACTTAGAGCAACTCGGAGCAGAAATGCCATGAAACACTTGAATCTCGATAGTTTCTTTTTAATTGGTTTTTTTGTTTTAATCTTCAAAATTAATTCAAATTCATGTTTACACAAACATTGATTTTCTTGCAAGCTAATTTTTTTGAAGTTTTCAAAAAATTTTTTTTTTCCTGACTGACAATTGCTTCTCTGCTCTAACTTACTCCATAAAAAAGCTAGAGCAGAAATTTGTGATCTGGATTACTCTAGTTTTGTTTTGAGCGTACTCATGAAACAAAAGATAGAGCAATCTAGAGCAAGAAAATTGTTCGTTAAACATAATTTTGTGAAATATCTTAATCTGGCGTAAGCTAGAGCAGCCCAATAAACAAACCTATAGTCCCAAACCAGTATATCGAAACAATCGATAGTATGGGGGCTATATGCTATATTGGTCCTATCTTGTTGGTTCCGCCAAATGATTAACATATTATATAATGGCGTCCGCATGCCAAAAGTCAGCGACATATCTCAAAAACTGAAGGACTATTTTGAAAATTAATCAATTCTTTTTAATTTTTTGTTTCAAAGGGGATGCGGGCGTAATAATACTATTTTTTCGAAAATTGCCAAATTACATATAGGGTTTTTAAATTGCAAGCCCCAACTCTTGACGTCTAACGCGATTTCATAATCAAAAATTTGCTTTACCGATGCATCCTAGTGTGTATACCTGCTCATACACACATACGTATGCTCATAGGTGCAGGCGTATACATTTTTGGCTTTTAACAATTTTGCACACAAAAAAAGCAGCATATGTGAAATTTTATTCTCTACAATATTCCTTTGAAAAAAAAATGGCCCGGACATGTGGATGCCAGATTTTTTAATTTGAGCCCCTCTCATTTTGAAAATTTTTTTTTAAGTTAACTTCTTAGGCGGCGATATTATATTTTGATTGAGAGTAAAATTTGAGAAAATGGATGACGATGAAACGGAAGTTATGGCACGGAAATAGAAACTGTAGCCGACTTTTAGGCGCATGTTGCAGACTTTCAGGCGTAGGCGTTTTTCTTATGTCTCGAGAACCGCTCAACCGATTTGGATACATTTTGGCATTATAGATAGTATGATTCATTCTAAGATTATATGCGTGGGTTTTGCCACTTGGGGCAGTTCACAGGGTTGCCACTTATCTCAATTTTTTTAAATATTGAGCAAGATATGCCAATATTGGTATCAAATGAAAGGTATTTTCGACCGTATTCCAAATATGTAAATCTCAGGCAGGGATGCCACCTAACCGCATTTTATATATTTCCCGCCATATCTCCGGAACCGCTCGACCGATTTGGATAAAGTTTGACATGATAGATTTTTGAGTTATTCTAAGATTACATGCGTGGGTTTTGCCACTTGGGGCGGTTCACAGGGTTGCCACCTATCTCAATTTTTTTTAAATATTGAGCAAGATATGCCAATATGGGTATCAAATGAAAGGTATTATCGACCGTATTCCAAATATTTAAATCTCAAGCACGGTTGCCACCTAGTGTTGCCACCTAACCGCATTTTATTTATTTTTATTGATATCTCGGGAAATGATGGCCTGTTGGTATATCGCCGCCATTAGTTATCCCGTACGATGCCAAATTTCCTCTATTATTGAGTAAAAATTCGCAGTTCGTAAATTCGTATACACGGTTCATACATTTGCGCAACCCTCATGCAGGTGCGAAAGCATTGTTTGCAATTATACGTGAAAAAATTTGGCTAGTTAATGCTCGAGAAGCATGTAGTCGAACCGTGCGAAACTGCATACATTGCTTTCATTATAAGTCAAAATTAAAAAGCCAAATTATGGCCAATTTATCGGCCGACAGGCTGCGATCTCTACGACTATTTATGGTTTGTGAGGTAGATTTTTTCGGTCCACAAGATACGGGGTCGGTTCGTCGGAGACGAACGCAAACTCGAGGAACTGAGGGACGCGTTTCTGAGTCAGAAGGAGAAGGTAATACAATACGCCACAGGAGAAGGGTTCAGGTTCGTTTTTATACCTCCCAGGGCTCTCCACTTCGGCGGGTTATGGGAGGCGGCAGTAAAGTCGGTGAAGCACCTGCTCGTACGAGCCGTCGACAACGCGAGTCTCACCGTCGAAGAAATCGGAACGCTGCTCGTCGAGGTAGAGTCTGTGCTTAACTCCCGCCCAATCGCTCCACTCAGCCAGGACCCGAACGACGGCGAAGCTCTAACTCCGGGGCACCTGTTAATCGGTTGCCGGCCCAGGGGAATGCCAGAGAAAGCGGAACTCCCGGAACCCAGCACGCTCTACTCCGACAGATGGCAGCATGTCTGCTCAATCAAGCGTCGGTTTTGGCAAACGTGGTCCAGGAGTTACCTCCTGAGTTTACAGGAGCGCAACAAGTGGCAGCACCCACAGCCCAACGTAGAGGTAGGAGAGCTCGTCGTCGTTCACGAAGACAACGTTCGCCACAGCAGTGGATCCTAGGCCGAGTAATAGGTACGATCGCAGGCCAGGACGGGAAGGTGAGAGTGGCCGACGTGCAAACCAAAGCAGGAACAATTAGGCGTCCATAGCTTGCCGTGTTACCCTTAACAGATGGTTGAAAAATCCAGATTCGTTCATTTCAAGTTATACTTGAAATATAAATGAATAATAGTACCTAAAAATGAAATTAAATGAAATGTAATTAAAAATTTAATTTAAATAGAAAAATAATTATACTTACCTAAATACTTAAAATAGAGTTACCTTATACTTACATTACATTTCTCTATTACTTACATTATACCTACCTTATAATTAATTTACACTTACCGTATTTCCCTTTTTAATGATTTTAATTACTTACCAATTTACTTACCTTAAATTTTTAGCACCACCCTAATGTAAGTAAATGCATGATTACAGTCTGTATTCTAATGTACCTATGTACAAGCGGTGTTTGTATTAGGGTGCATCGACAATTAGTCGATTTCGGCTTTTTTTCGAATATTGGAACGCTTTAGGCGTCAAAAGTTGGGACTTGCAATTTAAAAACGATTATGTAATTTGGCATTTTTCGAAAAAATTAGTATTATTACGCCCGCATACCCCTTGAAAAAAAAAATTAAAAAGAATTGATTAATTTTCAAAATAATCCTTCAGTTTTTGAGATATCTCCCTGAAATTTGGCATCGATTGTTTCGATAAACTGGCTTGGGACTATATCTTGTCCAATTTAATAGCTAGGAATGTACAATTGTGTACATATACAACATGGACAATCGCACTAAGTAAAATTCAACAAATATAACATAAAAGTACGGTTACCAGACGTCCCAACTTTCGGGGATTTGTCCCCGATTTCGACGATTTTTCCCCGCGTCCCCGCTTATACTCTAAATGCCACCGCTTTTACGATTTACCAGCACTCATATAATGCCCAATTGTAACAAGTGTAACAGCCCGTTCTACCGCTTGTGTGTGGCTGCGACTGTATTAAAAATTTGTTGTCTAAAACTTCAATGACAATCCATAAACTCTTTAAAAAAAAGACCCCAACTTTTGGTGTCTGTAAGGATGAACGGGTTTCGGGCTATAACTCCGTTTTGTAAACAGCTAATATCTTAACATTTTGCAATATTTTTACTTATTACCTATGTAAAATGGAAAAAGTATATATGCAAAATTGTGCGTTCCTAGCTATTAAATAGGAGAAGATATAGTCCCAAACCAGTTTATCGAAACAATCGGTAGTATGGGGGCTATATCAAAGAGAATATATCAACAAGAGCTACCACTCGTTATGAAAGCAACGAACAAGATGGATGCCGTTTTCTTTCAGGGTTTCGGTAATTTCGATATAAATATGTTATTGTCTAATCAAAACAAAATGTGTAAAAGAAAATAGACGAGAACTGAAATAACACAAGAGTAGAAACAAAAATTTACCAGCTGTCGAATTTACAAAACTGAGGAAAACAAAATTACCGAAACCCTGAAAGAAAACGGCATCCATCTTTTTCCTTGCATTTATAACGAGTGACGGCTCTTGTTGATATATTCTCTTTGGCTATATGCTATATTGGTCCTATCTTGTTGGTTTTCACCATTAATGCTGATTTCGTTTCATCGAAAAAAATGTACACTTTCATGTTGAACATGTTTACACTCTTGCACAAAACACTATAAAGATGTGATAAAAGTGTACCCGTTCTGCATGAACCTGTTATCGATAAAACGAACATAAAACACTGCCCCGTTTGCTATGCTATGTGCTTGAATAATTAGGTTTCGTTTTACACCCATATTTAATTGTTATTGCAAAATCCAATTTATTTCACCAAATTTATCTATGAAATAAAATTTTCGTCACCTGATTTTCAGTGCAACC
>CAXKVI010000005.1:32990475-33162625 GCA_964058755.1 Campiglossa producta | reverse complement strand
GTGAACCGCCCCAGTGGCAACTCCCACGCATATAATCTTATAATGAATCATATTATCTATAATGGCAAACTTTATCCACATCGGCCAAGCGATTCCCGAGATATCAATAAAAATAAATAAAATTCGTTTAGGTGGCAACCCTGCTTGAGATTTAAATATTTGGAATACGGTCGATAATACCTTTCATTTGATACCAATATTAGCATATCTTGCCCAATATATTAAAAAAATTGAGATAGGTGGCAACACTGTGACCCGCCCCAAGTGGCAATATCCACGCACATAATCATAGAATGAGTCATACAATCAATAATGCCAAATTTTATCCACATCGGCCAAGCGGTTCCCGAGATATCAATAAAAATAAATACAATGCGGTTAGGTGGCAACCCTAGGTGGTAACCCTTCTTGAGATTTAAATATTTGGAATACGGTCGATAATACCTTTCATTTGATACCCATGTTGGCATATCTTGCTCAATATTTTAAAAAATTTGAGATAGGTGGCAACCCTGTGAACCGCCCCAAGTGGCAACACCCACGCATATAATCATAGAATGAATCATTCTATCTATAATGTCAAACTTTATCCAAATCGGTCGAGCGGTTCCCGGGATATAGAGAGAAATATATAAAATGCGGTTAGGTGGCAACCCTGCTTGAGATTTACATATTTGGAATACGTTCGAAAATACCTTTCATTTGATACCAATATTGGCATATCTTGCTCAATGTTGAAAAAAAATGAGATAAGTGGCAACCCTGTGAACTACCCCAAGTGGCAACACCCACGCATATAATCTTATACGGCTGATACATTAGCGCAAATTCCGAATTATCTCCGCTTTCGGGAGTTAACTTGAGCATAATCTTCATTATAAACTCCCAAAAATTAAGAAGATTTGAGCAGATATCATAACTATTTGACCGCTACTGTCATCGATAAATAAACAAACATCGCAACGACCACTACCAAAATTACGAGTTCGCCGCTACTGGACACCAAAAAAGAGCGTCATCTAATTTAAACCGCAAGTACTACAACCAAAGCCATCTAGTGCGCTGATTGTTAATCTTCAATTTTGTGTGTATCAGCGTAAAATTTGGATCTGATTAAAGAAGATTTATTGGAGGTAATCTCTGTGTGTGTATCCATAGCATTAGAATGAATCATACTATCTATAATGCGAAAATTTTATCCAAATCGGTTGAGCGGTTCCCGAGATATAAGAAAAACGCCTTCGCCTGAAAGTCTGCAACATACGCCTGAAAGTCGGCTACAATTTCTATTTCCGTGCCATAACTTCCGTTTCATCGTCATCCATTTTCTCAAATTTTACTCTCAATCAAAACTTCATATCGCCGCCTAAGAAGTTAACTTCAAAAATTGCAAAACTACTATGGAATAAAATAGTTTATACTTATTTCAGACACTAGTTACAGTACCCTGTATTTATAACGCAAATGCAAAAGCCCCAAATGATTTCTAAAGGACTTTTCATGCTGAACCCGGATCCGTAGTAAAAAAAAGTAAGAAGAGAACCAAATCGGGGATATGTACCCAAAGGCAGGTGGGCATGTTCAAAGTGTACCAATTTTGCGGTTTCAGACCCCTTTTTCTCAGGAACTGGACATAATGGGCAATTTCTTACCACGGATTCCGTTATAAATACAGGGTACTGTAACTAGTGTCTCAAATAAGGATAAACTATGTATTTTATTTCATAGTAGTTTTGCAATTTTTTTTTTGTAAATTATGGTGTTTGTCGATATTTGTAAGTAATGAAAGCCGTCCATATCAACAAGCATGCACAACTTATTGTAGACAAGATTTGTTGGTCAAATGTATCCTTTGTCGGGGGTTAGAAGGGTTAAGGTGAGCTATTTAGCGACATCGACCGGGTGCGATTTTTCCAAAAACCTAGTTTGATATTCTGGGTGTTCCCGGGCAATACCTCATTCACACTTTTTGGCCCCATCCTTTAAGACAAATTTCTGCCAGCAGAACGGTATGAATGAATGAGCTCAAAAATTAAAAAAAAAAATTATTTTAAAAATGAGAGGTGCTCAAATTAAAAAATCATGGCAATCAGGCCATTTTTTTCTCAACGGAATATTGTAGAGAATAAAATTTCACGTATGCTGTTTTTTGTGTGCAAAATGATTAATCGCCTCATTTTTTTTTTGCACGGCTTTTGCAAAAAAACCAAAAATGTATACTTTAAAAATTAAAGATTTGGTCTTGAAGAGTTTTTAAATAAGAAACTGGTTTTTGAATTATCAAAATCGGTTCAGTATATCGCGAGTTATTCAACTTTGAAAAATCTAGGACACAAATTTTCAATTCGCCATAAAAGAGGATACACATTTAAAAAAAAAGTAAGGATGTGCATTTGTTTGTACTGTCAGTAGCTACTCAGTAATGCCACTATTGATCAAAAATTTATTTTAACAATTTTAAGTGATTCGTTTCAGAAATTCTGACCCTATGATAAAAAGGAGAATTTGAACATTAAATCTTACAGTCTATAAGCAATCGAGAACGGCGGTGTGTTTAATGCGAAATAAGTGGACAGGCAATCCCTTAAAAGTTTGATTTGTGCTCCCCTAAATTAATATAAAATACTTACTTAGCACGGTGAGACCAAATCATGTCTGGCACGAACTTTCAGGAACGATGGAAATTTAAATGAGGCTTTTTAGGGGCAAAAATTAAAATCGCAACAAGTCCCCTTTGCAAAAAATCGCACTTTTTCGATTTTCAGCTGAAATTTTCTGTGTATGGTACAGATAAGACAGTATATATCTACGTTACACACATATATATGTGTATTTATACATATACATATGTATATCGTGCACATATAAATACATTATATGTGTATGTCGCCGCATTTTATATATACTCATCCACACGCACACACAAATGCCTTTAATTGTAAGTAGTTAATTTTTTTTTTGCCTTTTTCGAATATAGCGCCACAATTGGTTTTAAAATAATTTTCTTGACAAGGGTAATATAGGGGACTAACATTGTTCTATAGTTTTGTAAAAAATAAAAAAAAAATGGTGGTCACCGTGGCCGTGTACGGTTATTAATTAACATATAATGTTAACTTTTTTGACACATGTTCAGTCTAATGTCAGCTTCAAACTGTGCTAGAGCAGGTTCCATTTCGAAGACGGGCTGGGAAGATTTTGCGCTTAATAGAAGTGTCACACATTCTCATGTCACAACTTTACCACAGATTTTCTTCTAAACTAGGTGTAATTTTTCCTTGAAAATTAGAATACATCTAACTTCTGACGGAAGTCCAAAAATATTAAGCCATATTAAAATTAGAATAGATTAAACATGAAATGTCACAACCCTAAAATGTCACAACTTTTTATTCTACTTGTTCCGTATGAATCCACCTTCATACGAAGTAATGTGCTTATTGACATTGATCTGGCAATGATGAGGCCATAGAGGTTAATCTGGCAACGATTTGCGGTGAACGATGGATACATATAGTAATGTGCTAGTCGTGCGAGAAAGTTGTGCTGTGGGCTAGTCGTGCTATGGTGCTAGTAAAATATTAATGGTACTCATTTAATGTCGCAAGTTTATTGCATTTCTTGCAAACGTCGCAATGTCGCAAAGTCGCAACTCATGTGCTCATTTTTCCATGCAATTTGTTTTGCGATATATTGGCAACAATGCGAGGCTGATCTGAGTGGCATTCATGGTAATTTGTCGCAAATAAAAATCAGCTGATTTGTCAAATTGTTTGCAGAAAAGCGCGCTTTTAATTTTTTCTTTTTATAAAATGGAAGAAGTCAGTATATTTAACTTTATATATATATATATTTACTATTTTTTCCATTACTAACGTGTGAGAAATATATATACATGCACGTGTTTACAGAAAAAACGTTCGCGCAAAAATGGAACATTCCGATGGACAGAGCAGCAGACCAAAGATTTGCTCGCGGTTGTAGCGGAAAAAGTAAGGGCGAATCCGGAACAGTTTGAGGTAATATTATTACACTTTTCAATTAAAATATATCTAAACTTTTCTCAAATTACTTTAGAAACCAACAGCACAAAAATTTTATGAGCGAATAACGCAAAATACACAAACCTTACAGACAATCAAATGGGACGTTATGCGCAGAAAAATAAGGCACCTCAAAACAAGGTTAAGTTCCGCCTTGAAATGGAAGAATGAAACAGGTGCAGGACTGCTGGAAAATGGAGATGTAAAAAGTGTGGAAGAGTATATTAAAAAAATATGTCCATTTTATGATGACCTGTACGATATATTTGGACGTCGCGTAAATGGGCAACCGCCGGCCATCTATCAATCGAGTGAGCCTACGTTATCATTGGAAACGATTGAAGTCGATGTGTTGTTAGAAAGTGATGCTGAAACATCTTCACCAAGTCTACTAGAAAGCCCTTTGGCCAGTCCGTCTTTTGTGTTTTCATCTAATTCAGAATATGTAGCAAATCCGTCTGTTGCAGCAGGTGTTTGCACGCAAGACATCACCTCCACGCCGCATGCAACAAATCCGTCTGTTACAGCAGGTGTTTGCACGCAAAACATCACCTCCACGCCGCATGCAGCAAATCGGTCTGTTGCATCAGGTGTTGGCACACCAAAAAGGAATTTAAAAAGACCTCATAACTCTAACCCATTTGCATTACTTTTTGAAATTCAAACAAAATGTTAAGAATGCGTTTGATTTGAAAAAACGACTAAAAGGTATGAGTGTCAACAACGATGAAGCGTTAGTGTCGTTTGACGTTGTCTCTCTTTTTACCAACATCCCTACACATCTCGCCATCAACATAATAATGAAAAAATGGGACCAAATACGGAATGCCACGAATATCCCTAAAAGCAAATTTCGCGTCTTACTTAAGTTTTGTTTACTTGACAACAATTACTTTATGTATAATGCCAAAATATACACCCAAACGTTTGGAATGCCCATGGGCAACCCCCTCTCCCCCACAATAGCGGACATCATAATGGATGACCTTATTGAAAATGCTTTTAGTACACTTAACCAGCAACACAACATAAAAATAAAATTTCTAGTCAAATATGTGGATGACATATTTGCGATCGTCCGACGAAACGACGTGGAAACAATCCTAAAAACCCTCAATAGCTATCACAACAAACTACAATTGACGATTGAAATAGAAAAAGACAACTGCATTCCCTTCCTAGATGTGAAAATACACAAAAGTAACAACTCTCTCATTTTCGACTGGTATGCAAAACCTACATCCTCTGGCCGCATGATTAATTTCCACTCTTCCCAACCTCTCAATTATAAAATAAATACTGCAAAAAATCTCATAAGCAAAGTTTTGTCCATAAGCCATGAGCAGTTCCATAACAGCAACATCTAGCATATAAATCTAACCACACTCTATCTAATATTTTCACACAAACAAAGAGCCCAATCAAACCTCTACAACAAAATAACGTGGTATATGAAATAACTTGTAAAGGGAAAGACAACGAGAAATGCCCGTTTGTTGCATTACATACATTGGTACAACGAAACGTCAATTGAATGTGAGACTAAAAGAGCACGAAGCTGACATTCTCAAGAACAAAAACAACACTGCCTTATCACAACACACAACAACTAGTGGACATACAGCTGATCTGGCAAACACAAAAATATTGGATAAAAACAAACGAGGGAGAGCCAGATACACATTAGAAAGCTTACGTATATTACAATAAAGAGAAAACACAATAAACAAAAAGGAAGACACAGCTGACATTGCCTCCGCGTATTTGTTATGCTTATAATAACTTTAGTACGACAATGATACCCAATGCGTGCGGTACCAAAGAAAATTTTTGTTTAGTTAATTTGTTAGTTATTAATACAACTAATGTAAGTGTGATTGTTTAGTTTTCAGTTTTTGTGTTTGTTATATGTAACTGTGATCATATATGATATATATTTTAATATATGTCATTTTTGTTGTTAAATATAGATATCGCTCCTGATGATGCTAGGATGACTAGCGAAACGTTGAGCCGTAACAATGAAATAAACTAGTTTTATTTGCATTGATAACCACAATAGGTCAAATAGCCTACCTAACACCAAAAAATTATTTAAAAATTGACCGGAATTACTATTAAAAAAGGTTGATATTGAATCGAAAAAACTAGAATTCGAAAAAGAAAAAGAGGAAAACAAGTTCATGTTGCAGAAACTTCAACTGGAGAAAGCAGAAAGAATAGAAATGGAAAGGATCAGATTGGAGCACGAAAGATTGAAAAGTCAAGATAAACCATAAGTTTCCAAAATATGTTGTAGCTTTGTGTAGCTCACTTATAGACTCGCTATCATAAAAATAGGCACACAATATTAAGGTTACTTTATTCGTAACATACATATGTATATTTACTTATCCAGTTTTAATTATTTTCACGTGAAAAAATGTCAATATCCATATAAAATATTTTGTACACAATACCCCGCTTATATAAGGGTCATTCCATGCCAAATCGACAAATTTTTTACCTGACCCCCTTCGATTTCGCTAAAAATTTGCTAGCAAATTTGTAGATTTGGCATGGAATGACCCATAAATAAAAAAATTTGAATGAACTGAGCACAGTATTACATATGTATGTTACTAATCAAATCATTTCAATCTTTGTACCTATTAATATGAGCAGAAGTGTATATTCTTAACCTCCTTGTATGAATAAAATGTTGTACAAACTAATGCTTGCTGTTTTTCCTGATTTTTCATTCCACGATGACCTCAACTCTGGACCTAACTGCTTCTGCTGAAGGAAAATATATCTACGGCGCACTGTGGGTTATTTTGGGAAAATTTGACCAACAATCAAATTTCTCAGTAACGGCTAAAGCTAGAGCCATAAAATAAAATGTGCTTGTAACTTCAATTCAATGCGTATTAGACCAATGCATGACTCCATCCAAAACGGCAAATGAATCATTCATATTGAATTTGAATAGAAATGAATTGGTTTTTCTTTGCTTCGAATTTGAATACCTGTTTGTTTGAACTAAATGTCTACATTTGAATATTCAAAAAAATTTAAACCAAATTGAATTTATGTG
Source organism: Campiglossa producta (assembly GCA_964058755.1). Classification (NCBI taxonomy): domain Eukaryota; kingdom Metazoa; phylum Arthropoda; class Insecta; order Diptera; family Tephritidae; genus Campiglossa; species Campiglossa producta. The sequence continues at coordinate 33,155,506 of CAXKVI010000005.1, read as the reverse complement.
ACTGACTTTTTTTTTAAATCTATGCAGATATCCCAACAATCATTTCTGTGAAAGTTTTTAGAATTGAGTATTAGATTGCTAAAATGAAAGCTACATGGGCATTTCATACATCCAACTGCAAAATGGACTTAAGTCCAGTCCTAAAAAAAGTTGTTAATTTTTCTGATAAAAAAAAATTTCGTTGGTGATTCTGCAAAACGTCTCATGTGATATTTCAGTTTGGCGGTTTTGCAGCTACAAATTATTAAATTTTAAGTCAACTCCAAAGTAGTTTTTCAACGCAAAAGTAGTTTTCTTGAGAATAAATGACCAAGTCTTTATAGCAGGAGCTATATATACGAGTGTTTGTCACAAACGTTGTTTACGCGGTCTCTTAGATGTCCATTGAGTGGCTTTGCATCATCACCTATGATATCTATATTTGTAGATTTCCATATTTGTATCATCATCATCATCATTTTCCTTAACTCCTGTTGGGGCATAGGGCCTCATACCTTTGTATACAGAGATTATAATAAATACTTTTATTAAGGTTTTTTAAGATTTTTTTAATTTTTCAAAAACTTTAGGCAAAGTGTATTTCAAATTATAAAATATTCTGAAGGCTGAGTTTTTTGTTCTTCAAATGTAATATTCAAATTTGCTCTACTCTATTGAACTCAAAGTTTGAATCCATTCATGCAGGGGTGTAATGCGTATATGAGAAAAATCGGATATTTCAAAAAATCCAAAACTAATTTTTAAAAAACGTTTTTGAAAAATGTAATTTTTCGTTTTATTTTGTCGTTTTTGGCTATAAAGAAAAATTATTTTTATTACAGATTTTGAGGTGCCTTAAAAGAATATGTTTGGTTTTTTGTAGGTTAGAACAGAAATCTTCTAGTTAAAGACCTCTACAGTGCATGCAGTTTTCTAAATAAACATTTTTTGGGGTTGTTTTTGACTTTTTTGTTTCGGTTTAGGTTCCGGTTTCGTTTTTCAACATTTATTTTGAGTGAGTTTCGGCTTACAAACAAAAACACGAAAAAAATGAAATGAAAATTTTTTAAAAATTTGTTAACAAACTGGTCTTTGTGTTTTTCTTTTGATATATAACCCAGAACGAAAACGAAATAAAGTTAAAGAACGAAACCGGAACCTAAAGCCAAAAATAAGGCTAAATAAAACCAAAAAAAAAAACGTTATTTTAGAAAAATGCATGCACTTTGGAGGACTTTAACTTGAAAATTTCTGCTGTAACCTATAAAAAACCAAACATTTTCTTCTTAAGCATCTCAATGCTAGCAATGAAGACCCCTGTCAGTCTAACTCAACTTCGATCTGGATAAGTCACAATTTAAACTGATGCTTATCCAGACTAAACTTAATAAATGTCCTACATCGGAAACTCTCGTCGTGATAGAAATCACCAATCAATTTATTTGGTAAAATTCATTCATTGATTGTTTGCATAACTTAGCATTTCGTAGATGGTTCGTCGCACTGCTTCCCCTTCATTACTTCGGGTACCTGGTGATAACTCTCCAATATCGTATTCTGATTGCTCAAGTTCGTAATCGAAACGATCATCTTGTTGGAGTATAAGATTATGCAACAATACGCAGCAGAGAATCCATCTGTTAACTTTTTTCATGCCATTGGCATCTTTGATTTGAAGTCTCAAATGTTTCAAGCTGTCAAACCTTTCTTTCAACATGCCATAACAGTGTTCAATTCTAATCCTACAGCGGCTGAATATCTTGTTGAAAAAAATTCGTGGACTCTGTGTTAGCTCTCTTGAATTCTCTCTAAACGGTGTTATTACAGTGCGAGACAATTTATAGGCACTGTCATCAGCGATCCATTCATCTCCTCCAAAAAATGTTTGGCCTTCATTTGACAATTCGCAATCATTATAAATACGTGCATCATGCACGCTTCCTGGATAGCCTAGCACCACATGTCTTATTTGAGCCTATGATCACAAACGGCTTGCAATTTAACGGAGTATAGAAGCTTTCGTGAAAAGTAAGCTTCTGGGTCTTGTGAAGGATTTTCCGCCAATGGAATTTCAGTACCATCGACGTATCACAAGCAGTTCGGCAATTCATCCCAAGTCTCTGACACGAGCTTCTTACGTTCATCGGCATTTGGCCACTACAGATACCGATATTTGTGCTTTAATAGCGCACTAAAAATTCTCTCAGTCAAATTCTGAGAAAAAGAAATATGAATTATAAATGTTTCTGAGACAAAATTTAACTAACTACTATTTATATCAGGAAACAACGGCGGGCACTGACCTGAATAACACCACCATCACTAACTCCAAACAAGCCAGCAATCTTGGAGAGCGTTGCACCTTCCTCGCTTGATCCTAAGCGGTATAATACGATTGCTAGTTGTGTTTCGACAGGGAATTATTTGCAAGAACGGGAGTGGTTGAAGACCTCAAAGGTTTTCCACTCTACGCGTGTGATCTTCTTGAACCTACTCTCGTCAAGCTCCCATAACACGTCGTTTAAAAATGTCTTGCTCTTCGGTACACTATTTTGAATAAATGGCACACAGTATCTGCATTCTTCTCCCATGGCCAAGACAAACAGAAGTTCTTCCAAAATTTCATCTTCTTTTCTTCCCTTCTCTTCTACTAGTAAAGATTAAATTTGACTCTTATCAAGTTGAATACAATTTAAATGCATACCTTCGTCCTCACAAAAAAAATCCAAAATCATTAAGTCATTTAAAGCTGCAATGTCTAGTAATTTAAACAGTTTTTGTTTTTCGCTTGTTTTCGGCATTTTTCAACTTTTACTTTAGACAAATAAACAGCTGACTTTTAAAAGATTTGTCATCAAGTACCATTAGTGAATCGGAGCTAGTTGTGATAAGTGGAATTATAAACAAATAAAAGTTGGTTTTTTACTTAATGTTTTCCAACTAAAACAAAGTGTCTTTTATTTTGGGCTTGGGAATTATTGGGACTTAAACATTGGTCCATGTAGAGCCGGATAGGAGTTGGCGCAGTTGTTTATCGCCTTTCTCCTTGTTACTTCGCAAAAGTGCTGTGCAAGACAAGGAGCTATGAATACATACATATGTATGTACGTAAAAACTGCATAGAGCTAGTTGAGTTAGTTTATCATGAGCGGAAAAGAGCTAGAAACACATGTGTTGAGCTAGAAGAAAATGGAGCTTTGAGGGTGCTAGAGTGCAATAGAATATGCGAAGTTCGTGAAATCAAACATGTCAGAGCTTGAAAAATATACAGGTGCAAATTGTGTTCTTGAGCATGGTGCAAAAGATGAAAAACGTAAGAGCTATGTGTTTCAATAATAATGGAACAAGCTAGAGAGCTTGCGTGCATGCATATTCACGAAAAGACAGCGATTTGATAGAAGAGCCACTGTACTAAAAATCTTTGCGAAGTGAAGGTGTAAAAGTGCGATTGGTCGAGAAAATAAAAATTTAATTTATACAGAGCTAGCGAAAGAGCATTTCTTATTACCGGTAAGCGCTTGTATACAGTCCACATAAATAGAGCACAGAAAAACAGAGCGATTGCAATTAAAGACAAAATTTGTCATTAGATGTGCTGGTGAATTAAAAAATCAACAAAGTGCGTAGATATTTGTTCATTGTGCTAGACGTGCTTGGTAAAGACGTGCATGTGCGAGAATGTTAAGATATGGTTGTTCTGCTGAAACATACCAATGTGCCTGCGCCAATTTGTTTATGTTGGTCAAAGTCGAGCTAGTGTGTGCTTAAAATTTCTGCGCATGCAAATTTGTGTGCTTATGGCAAATAATTATCAAATTATTTTCAGGTTCATAAGGTGAAATCACAAAATGGCGAAATTTGAGATGCTGTCAGCATGTGTTCGGGCGATTGAGCGAGCAGCGCTTTATGTGCAGAGCAAGGAGTTTGACTCGATTCCAACTCGCGTTGGAAGGGAGATGGAAACAGTGCATTTCCATGCATGTTGAGCTAGTAATTAATATGAAAGAGGGCGACGATATTAAAGAATACGACGAAGAGCTAGAAAAGGCCGAGCAAGGTTATTTTGCAGCCAATGCTGCCCTGCAGGGAAAAATAAATGAGCTAGGTCCAGCGCCAGTGCAAGTAAATACGCCAGCCAACATTCAAGTAGAGCTACAATATCCACAACGGCAAATGGATTTGAAATACAATTGGGGCGAGTTTGATGGCACTTTGACGAAGTGGAAAGGTTTCCATGACCGTTTCAAATCTGCAGTGCATGATAATGAGCTAGTAGCGCCAGCTTTCAAGTTCACCTATTTACAAAAATCGCTTGTGGGCAAGGCAGCGCGTACTTTGGGCGAGATGAAAATTATCATGAAGCATGGGAGCGCTTGAAGCAGCTGTATGATAAAAAGTACCATACATGCCACGAATATTTACGTCAATTTTATCGATTGCCTTTCTTGGAGCGTGCATCATCTGATGGGCTGCAGCGTATGGCGAATGTCACCCATGAGACTTTGCGTCAGCTGCGGGCACAGGGGTTACCTGTTGAAAGTTGGGACATGATCGTTGTGCATAATTTACATGAGCGCTTAGATGAAGACACTAATAAGGCATGGGAGCTTCAGCGACAGTCGGAAACGCCGACTGCGAGTGAGATGCTCTCATTTCTAGACAAGCAAGCTGCAGCATCATCACATCAAATAGACAATAGGCGGGCACGAGAGGAGAGTGTGGCATCGACTGCACATAGTAGCCAACCCAAGAGGGGTCAGCAGGGAGCTAGTCATGGAGCGAGTCACAGCAGAGCTAGTATTGGGCATCAGGGCAATGGGCGTGAGAAGAAAACATATCCATGCTACCTATGCAAAGGTGACCATGGACTCTATAAATACCCAGATTTCTTGAGCTTGAATTTGAAATCGCGCAAATCATACATAGAGCAACATAAATTATGCCCAAATTGCTTAAAGCAGGGGCATGCCATGAAAGATTGCTACTCCGGACCGTGTAATCGTTGTCCAGGCAAAATTCTCCATAACAGCGTTTTGTGTCCAACCAGGGATGTCAACAAGCATCTATTGGTAGTGCAAGATAAAGGTGAATCTCAGCGAGCTAGTACTTAATCAAAGGAGGCAACCAAGCGCTAAGCGGATAGAGGTAACTCGACATTCTGACAACCAGGTAATCGGGGCAAGACGCAGTCGGACGTATACGAGCTAGATGAGCCTAATAATAATAATAAACAGGTAGATGTGCCTACCCCATCGTATAGCTGTGCATTTAATTTGATGGATAGTCGAGATGAGCTAGGGCAAGATTTCAGAGATCAGTTCTCAGGGCATGATATAGGAGCTAGACAAAGCAGATCGCTTTTACCCACCGCGCTTGTCAGTTTGGAGATTGGTGGGATCAAAATTGGGCCTTTTTATGCGTTGTTAGATTCGGGAGCACAACCGAATCTCATCGCACATAAAATTTTCAAAGCATACCAATTGCCTGCAGCTAATGGCTGCAGACATATGGTAAGGATAGAAGGACAACCATTTGTGGTCAATCGGAAGATAAGTGCTAAGGTCATACCATGGTATGAATCCAATCAATATGTCGAAGCAGAATTTTGGATACTGCCACGGCAGGGTGGGCTAGAGCTTGTATTGCCATCTGGCCAGTCCAGCTTGGTTAGATTAAATAATCCAGTGAATGTGCCGTTTGCTAATCCACATTATTGGGAATCCAACGAGATTCAGATCGTGCTAGGAGTGCAAGTGTTTGCGAAATGTTTAATTGGGTTAGTAGCCAGGCGCTCTGACCAAATTACCATGGTAGAAACTACCTTTGGGGTAGTAGTGCTAGGCGCATATATCGATCAAATGGATTATGGAACCGGGGCAGATACATCCAGCATAGGCTGTGTCAGTTATGAAGAGCTAGACAAGAATGTGCAAAGATTGTGGGAAATGGATGACATCAGTGATTCACCCCTCCGAACAAAGGAGCAAGATCTGGTTGAGCATATATTCGCAGATACCCATTTTCGAAATGAGACTGGGCGATTTGTAGTTACGATTCCCATGAAAGAGGCTAGAAGATTGGGCAGCTCTCGTGAAACTGCATTAAAACAGTTCTTCTATTTGGAGAAAAGATTAGCTAGAAACCCTGAAATTGCAAGCAAATACGTAGATTTTATGCGGGAGTATGTGAGGCTTGGTCATATGAAAGAAGCTCTGAGCGATCCAGTGCCTGGTGAGCTAATATATTATATTCCACACCATTGTGTGCTTATGAAATTTCGTGTGGTGTTTAATGCGAGCTGTAAAACAGATACAGGAGTATCTTTGAATGAGGTGCAAATGCTTGGAGAAAAGTTGCAAAGAGATTTAGCTGATATCATAATGCGATTTAGGCGTCATAGGATTGGCATAAGCTGTGACGTGAAAATGATGTTTAGGCAAGTGCGAATAGTAGAGAGCCAGTATGACCTACAGAGAATATTCTGGCGCGAGAGTCCCAGGGAAAAGTTGCGCGAGTATTGTTTGACAGTCGTTACATATGGGATGACTGTATCGGCCCACTTGGCGGTGCGTTGCTTAATCCAAGCAGCCACAGATGAGCTTGAGCATTTCCCATCAGCAGCTAGAGCGATTATAAATGATTTTTATATGGATGATGGTATCACTGGAGCAAGCAATGCCGATGAGGCGATCAAACTAGGTAGGGAAATGAAATTCGTGCTAGGTAGTGCAGGCATGGAATTGTGCAAGTGGCATTCCAATAGTAAGCGGTTTGCAAGTGCTTTCCAATCAGAAGAATCAAACACAGTGTTGATGGCTGACAAAACTGATACATCCGTGCTAGGGCTGAAATGGCAAATTAATAGTGGCAATCTCACATTTAGAGTAACGGCGCCAGAGATACCTGCGCTAATTAGCAAGCGCATTGTTTTAAGTTGTGTTGCGCAACTTTATGACCCAAACGGTTACATAACACCAGTTACAATTATTGGCAAAATAATAGTGCAAGACTTGCAAGAATATTAAACTCAGATGGTGCGAATTCTGGGAAGATATTTCAGAGCTAGAAGAATTCGAATTGCCTCGATTTATCGGTGCTAGTGCTGATGCGACCGTCCAGTTGCACGGGTTCGCAGATGCATCTGAGAAGGGCTTCGGGCAGCGATTTACGTGCGAGTAGTATCGAGCAAGGGCGAGATAAGACCTGAGTTGCTAGTATCCAAGGCTAGAGTCGCGCCACTGAAAACCATCTCAATTCCTAAACTTGAGCTATCTGCTGCGGAGCTGTTGAGCAGGTTATACTTGAGCGTTATACGGAGCATGGAATGGGAGTCAGTCGACTATGTATTGTGGTCTGATTCCATGATAGTCCTGCATTGGATACGGAAGCTACCATGTGAAATGAAGGTCGATGTAGCAAATCGGGTGGCTTCTATCCAGGCAAACACAGATATCAGTAAGTGGCGTCATGTGAGAACGAGCGATAATCCAGCAGACCTTCTAACCAGGGGTATCAGTGCGAGCAAGATTGTGGGCAATCAACTATGGTTGCACGGCCCGATATGGCTTGGGCTGCCGAGCGAGGAGTGGCCAAGAAGTGCCAGAAGATACATTGCCTGAGCTGAAAGTGCATGTCGCATTCGAAGCAAGACCAACATGGAGTGCTAGGAGCAACGCTAATGTGGAAGAAATTCCACTGGTGCAACGTGCTAGTTCTTTGGACAAACTCATTGGAGTCATGTCATAAGTGCTAAGGTTTGTGCGTCTGTTGAGAGCTAGTGTTAATCAGAGGATCCAGACATCAAACCGGGGAGCTCCTCAGATGGCCGTTCCGACCACTGAGGAACGCTCTAGAGCTTTATATCTAATAATTAAAGAAGCGCAGGGGATAGTTTTCATGAAGGAGATTCGTGCTTTGTCCAAGGAAATGCCGTTGCCTGATGGGAGCAAGATCGAATCATTGAAACCAGTGCTAGACAAAAATGGGCTTTTACTTGCAGGTGGTAGAATCGGAAGAGCAGAATGTGATTACGAGATGAAGCATCCAGCTATTATCCCACCGGGTTCTAGATTGTGCCAGTTAGTTATGAGCAAAGCGCATCAAGCCACTAAACATGGAGGGATCCAGGTTATGATGCAATATATCCGACAACGTTTTTGGATACCGCGACTGCGAAGTGAGCTTAGAAAATTTATCCATCAGTGCGTCATCTGTGCTAGATATGCCAAAAGATTAAGCAAGTCGGGAAACCATTCCTACACACTTGAGTGGATTATGCAGGTCCCTTTGAGATCAGACAACTGGATAAGAATGAGCGTTGTGTAGTGAAGAGGAAGAGTTGGGTCGCTATATTTGTGTGTCTTAAAACAAGAGCTGTGCACTTCGATATGATCACTGACATAACTTCTAAATCCTTTATAGCTTGCTATGAAAGATTCATCGCCAGGCGTGGCAGATGTGAGAGCATCTACAGCGACAATGGGACATCCTTTGTCGGAGCATCGAAAGAGATTGCTAGAGCTTATGAGCGCTGGAGAGCTAGTGATATGTTTGCGGAGCTAATGTTGAAGGGGACAGAGTCCCATTTCATGACCCCAGCTGCACCGCATCAAGGCGGTATTTACGAGGCAGCTGTGAGGTCAATGAAACATCACTTGACACGCGTGATAGGGCAAAGGTGCTTAGAATATGAGCAGTTTCTACCTCTTCTAGTACAAATAGAAGCCATATTAAACTCGCGTCCACTGTATCCACTGAGCGATGATTCATTAGATGTGCAAGCGCTAACGCCAGGTCATTTCCTGGTAGGCGAACCTTTGGTGCTACCTCCTCCATTTGAGCTGGCACCGCAACCTGGATCCAGAGGACGAAAGCTATGGCAAGAAAGACAGAGCATGGTAAAACACATATGGAAGCGCTGGCAAGATGAATATCTTACAACTTTACTAGAGCGGAAGAAATGGCGCAAGGAGCATGAGGGCTTGAAGATTGGCCAAATGGTCATCATTAAGAGCGAGAACTTCCCACCAGCGGCATGGGCTTTGGGAAGAGTTGTAGAGCTTATACCGAGCAAGGATGACTCGACTGAAGGTTTTTAAGATTAAAAAACTTTTTACATTATCCCACCCGACCAAGAATCCTATTTAAACGAACATCGGAGATTTATGATAGTTTCTCGTGGCTTCAAAGTTCGTTAGATATACGAGTCTCGGGTTTAAAACGGATGTTAGGAAGTTCAAGAGAATTGCGATCATTTCTCGTAACTTCAAAGTTCGTTATACATTAAGAGTCTCGGGTGTAAAACGGATGTTAGAGTGTTCAAGAGAACTACGATAGTTTATCGTAACTTCAAAGTTTTTTATACATAAGATTCTCGGGTTTAAAACGGATGTAATAGTTTTTGTTTTGAACTTTTTGTCAAAGAAAATAAAAGCTGTCTAAATGAAAATTATTAAATAACTGTGCACATCCCAATCGTGCAAACACATTAAATTGCCGCAATAACTAAATTAATCTACGTACCTAAGTAAGTAATTGTTTAGAATCGGCCTGAATAATTGAGCATGCTTTCTTGAAAGTGGCTGGAGAATAATATACATATTCCTGCAATAATTGTGACCAAAAGGGTGAGTCCTTTCAAAGACGTCTTATATTCAGAGAAGAGGAAGCTTGCCTACGCACTAACGAAGGATTCAGAAATCGCCTACAAGCAGCAACTAAAACAACAATTAAAGAAACTAAAACAACAACCGGTGCAGACAAGCATCTCTAATTAACTTAAAAAAATATTTAATTTTAAATAATATTTTAATGTTTATTACACCACTTTTTACTTAAATTAATCAATGGCCGTGTTTCTTTAACGCGCATATGCGTTTGCGCTTCAATTTTGTTTGTTTTGGAAAATAAGTGTTGAGCGCTTATCTCTCCATATAAAATCTAAGCGCAAACGCATATGCGTGTAAATAAAAACACGGATAATATTAAATTAACTACGCATTATTTCCTTGAGTTCATAAAATATCTTTAAGTTTTATATTAAGAACATTAAAATAAATAAATTAATGAATTAAAATAAACTTGAAGTTAACTAAAAATGCACTCTTTTCTTGTATAGGGAAGAACTTGGAATTCATCGGTAAAGTAAGTATTCTCGATCCATATTAGGTGCTGTTTGCGACACTTTCTCGATAGTGAAAATGTACTGGAAAAAGATTCGTTAGCAGTCCATTTACAGCACAAAAAAGAATCGTATTTGGTACTGTTTGCGACACTTTCTCGATAGTGAAACCGTACCGAAAAAAGATTCGTTAGCAGTCTATTTACAGCACAAAAAAGAATCATATTTTCTTCTGTTTGCAATACTTTCTCGATAGTGAAATTGTACCGCAACAAGATCCGTTATTAGTCCATTTACAGCACAGAAAAGAATCGTTTTTGGTACTGTTTGCGTACTTTCTCGATAGTGTAAACGTACCGAAACCAAATCCGTTAGCAATCCATTTACGGCACGAAAACGAATCGGAAAATGTATCAAAATCTGATATCGAGAAAGTGAGCTCCGCTGCCACAAACTGAGCGACATGTAATACTTTTACGATAGTTTTGCAGAACCCATTCTCGATACATATGTCAGGAAAATTATTGCTAAAGCTTCGAAAACTTAAGTATTTTCGTGAGAATCCTATTTAAACGAACGCCTCTTGTGACATGCTTTCCACCACGGGCATATTCTAAACCCCTAACCCGCAGGGGTCAGGAATCGATTCTAATCGCTTACAGCTTCGTTTTCGGTCGAAGATCCAGTTGAAAAAAGATTAACCCATTCATATTAGCTAAAATGTGCCAGAGTCTAGCTAATCTGAACTCTAAACTCTATTTAAACGTGCAAGGAACTGAGGCAAGCGGTATTGTATTTATGTATGTATATGGAACAATTTGCTATTTCTTCACACTATTGAAAAAATTAAAAAAATCTTAAACAGAACGGGTTAATATTTTTTTCAATTGACAGGAGAACTCCTACAGAAAAGAGAGAACTGTCAAGTTCACTATTACTTTGTTAAATATACTTTGGGTACAATTAGCTGTATGCATTATGGTGGTTTTTGAAATGTATTACAATAACGCTTAACTTTGTCATCGCACGTTATATTTTTGGACCTCCCCAAGTGCTCTTTATATAATTGCTAAAACACACTCTGCAGCTGATGCATATATCACATCATTTCAAGTGTTGGCTTCGAAAGACCGCCTTCGTAGAGATGGTTCCCCAACTGCATTCCTTATCTCCTTCTTCTACCCGGATACCTTCCACTGAATTATGCAGCCGATGACAAATATATCCAGCAAGGTTCTCAGGGACGTCAAATGCAAGGCCGTCTACTGCAAGGCGCTCACCTCATCCTGCTCGTCGTCGCCATCTGTGCTCTTCTGAATAACTTTCACGCCCGAAAAATTATTGAGAATAGTGTCTTAATAAATAATTATAATCAAAGTAATTATAATACTTATTAAAAGAAGCAAGTTACTTCATAACCTGTTAGTAGTTTGTTTTTTAGCACAAGGTCTGGTGTATCATCTACGGCGGTATTTGCGTGTTCTCATAGTACGCCCTCTTTGAAACCAAGAATATAAGAGCGCAGGCGATACTTAAATTGTTGACGATCAGGATGATCGTCCAAACCTCCCTTTGCGCGCATAACACCGAAAAAAATTTACAACACGTCCTGATTCAATCTATATGTCAATATATATTTGACTTCAAATCGGCTCCTTATATCCTCATACAAAAGTTTTAATGCGTGAATGATTCCTGTAAATATTTTAAAAGTACAAATTATAGTAAATTGATTAAGAATCAGTGCTGTTCAGCATTTTTGTTTTTGTTTTGCTCTGAAATATAGGCACAGATACAAATTTACACTTTGTATACAAAAAAAATTTCAAAGCACTTCCATTTGCCCTCACATAAAAATTCAATCCAAATAAAAGTGTTTGAGTTTTATATGAAAGAGCAAGTCAAAAACCCTTTGGAATGAAGCTCAGGCACTTCCGTATAAAATATAAAATTACCTAACAAATTGACAATGGAACATTTTTTGAAAATACTGAAGCATTAAAAAAAATCATGTTCAGAATTGATTTCTAAATTAAAAAGTACATACTCCAACCTAATAAAACAAAAAAGGAAAAACATATGGGTGCGTAACTTTTAAGGATTGGGATCTATGAAACCGTATACCAGGTCTTAAAAGAAATTCAAAAGGTGAACATAACTTTGGTTTAAAACAAAAAAATTTAAAAAACTAATGTAGTGTTCATGCTGAGTTTTAAATGTTTCGTTAACCATTTTCGGAAATACATTTCGAAGATACGTTCATGCTGCCGCATTTACTAAATGCATTAGCTCACGGTTGCAATTAGTTTAGGGTATGAGCATGTTTACAAAAAATCGAACATTTTTTTTATACATTTGGTCTATTTATATTGTTTCACAAGCATTACTTTAACTGTGCATTTCCTAGTTTTTCAACAAAATAAATTTTTCAATTGTTTACGAATGACAGAGAATGGAAGAATGTTAAGAAAAAGCCACTAGTGATGGAACTTTTTCAAGTTCGAAACGATTATTTCGTAGCAGAATACAGGGTGTGCATGTGAACAATAATGCTAATGCAAAAATATTGTGGCATTTAGTTGCTTTTGGTGTCAGAATTTGTATGGTAAATGACAAAATAAATCCTGCGTTTTGGGTTTAATGCTAAAATGCAAAATGTTGGCTGAGCATGAACAGGCTATAAGATTGGTGTAAAAGTATTCGAGGCATAGATCCAAATGAGTCAAAATTTTGTTTCAAAAGAAACTAGTACAGCTGGGTAAGAAAATAGTCCTCTGGTCTCTGAATGTAAATTTCACAGGCAAATGGTCCTTTAATTCAAACCTCTTGGCTTATAAACTTTTATAAAGTTTATCTTGCCGATTACTGACGAAAATCTAAATAAACAAAGGTTCTCCCGATTCAAAAAACATCTTGGTTTCGGTCTTGCACATGTATGTGTCTTTGTTCCTTACAGTTAATTTAACTTTTTGAAAGGGCAACAGTTTTTTTTATTTTGTAAGTCTTCATCAAATCGCTCATTTGATCCAAAAGTTTATGTTGTAAATCTTTAGCTAGACCATAGGCGTGCACACGCTCTCTTGCGTCGGAATATGGAACTCTCACGTTCATGACGTGGAACCAATGATTTGTCTGAAAATAAGAATCTTATTCCGTGCTTTGCGGTGTTTTAACTTTTTGCCGTTTGGGGCCAGAAGCATTGAGATGTGCACTCGAAATCTTGTGTGTTATTGATAACCCACTTGAAGTACATGACAGCAACTCAACAATTGTGTCCTTCTTCACTTCCTTGCCATCTATATTGAATCCACGATCCAAATAGTTGTTTCGCACAAGTTTAACTAGATGTGGTAAATCCCCAATTCCAATGAAAACAAACAAAAAGCCTCGGATGAGAACCCTTTTTAATGTTGACGACTCGGCTACCTAGGGTTGCCAGACGTCCTTCTTTCGGAAGGACAAGCCCTTCATTTTATTGCAACGTCCTTCCCTGTCCTTCCAAAAGAAAAAGTTTAGAAATTTCCTTCTTTTTACGTTTTGTCCTTCTTTTTCCGTTTTTGTTTTTTGCTAGGGGTTTGAGATTAGTATCTAGTTATGCTAAAATTAAATGAGCTACAAAACTGCATACTCGAAAAAAATCTAAAATTTTTTTTATGAGATTCGTCGAGTTTCGCGAATTTTTATGGAATTTTGCACAAAGTTTTAGTGCAAAATTTTAATGTATTTTCATCTATATTTTCATGAAAAATTATAGAAATTTTTAGTGTTGTATTATCTACGCATCTATTTTTTTCTTTGCATTTAAATATGAATACGTTCCAAATACATGTTAGAGGTACAACTTTTCTCTTTTCTAGTCGACCATGATTTTTTATGTTTCTAAAAAATTTTAAAATGAAATGCAAAAAAGAGCAGTTAGAAAAAAATTTTCGCATTTGTTTATGTTTGAGCTTGTTTTAAACCTCTGGCATTTCTGAAATTTCTTAAATATCAAATACATTTCTACCATAAACTTACATCTTTTGGTATCCTAGATGTAGATAACTGTGTATTTGTTCCTGAAAAATGTTTGAAAACGGTCTGAAATATGGGAATAAATATATGTTCGCTTTTTGTTAATTAAAAACAATAGGGGATTCGCTAAGTCTTGCAAACGGTGCACGGATTGTACGGATTGCATGGATTGTAAAGTCACAACAACCAAATACACGCAAAACAAGTAAGCAAATCTAAGTTCGAGTGAACCGAACATTAAATACCATGCGGTAATTCAGAACGGGATAACAATGATATAGGCCCTAGGAGGATTTATCTAAAGTTTTTACTATCTTAGCTATTTACCTTACCGAATTATGTCAATTTATGTGATTTTCGAAATTTTCCATATCGAAAGTGGCCGTGGTCGGGAAGCGATCTCGTCCAATTTCATCACCTATATCGCTGTATATGTTGTGCCAAATTTCATGAGTCTGAAGTAATCAGTTTAAAAGTTTTGACCAGTCGAATATTCCAAAATGCCTCTCTTAAATGTGGGCGTTACCACGCCCACATCTAACCATTTTTCCATATCGAAAGTGGGCGTGGTCGTCCAATTACACCAGGTATGCTCCCTGTTATGCTAGTATACCTTGCACCAATTTCATCGTTCTACCGTAATCAGTTTAAAAGTTATGATCCGTGAAATTTTCAAATATGCCTCCCTGAAAAGTGGGCGGGACCACGCCCACATTAGAAAATTTATCAAAAAGTCATAATATAATGACCAGGGGGATTCACCTATAAAATTATATAATTCTTTAAGTTTTATATTAAGAACATTAAAATAAATAAATTAATGAATTAAAATAAACTTGAAGTTAACTAAAAATGCACTCTTTTCTTGTATAGGGAAGAACTTGGAATTCATCGGTAAAGTAAGTATTCTCGATCCATATTAGGTGCTGTTTGCGACACTTTCTCGATAGTGAAAATGTACTGGAAAAAGATTCGTTAGCAGTCCATTTACAGCACAAAAAAGAATCGTATTTGGTACTGTTTGCGACACTTTCTCGATAGTGAAACCGTACCGAAAAAAGATTCGTTAGCAGTCTATTTACAGCACAAAAAAGAATCATATTTTCTTCTGTTTGCAATACTTTCTCGATAGTGAAATTGTACCGCAACAAGATCCGTTATTAGTCCATTTACAGCACAGAAAAGAATCGTTTTTGGTACTGTTTGCGTACTTTCTCGATAGTGTAAACGTACCGAAACCAAATCCGTTAGCAATCCATTTACGGCACGAAAACGAATCGGAAAATGTATCAAAATCTGATATCGAGAAAGTGAGCTCCGCTGCCACAAACTGAGCGACATGTAATACTTTTACGATAGTTTTGCAGAACCCATTCTCGATACATATGTCAGGAAAATTATTGCTAAAGCTTCGAAAACTTAAGTATTTTCGTGAGAATCCTATTTAAACGAACGCCTCTTGTGACATGCTTTCCACCACGGGCATATTCTAAACCCCTAACCCGCAGGGGTCAGGAATCGATTCTAATCGCTTACAGCTTCGTTTTCGGTCGAAGATCCAGTTGAAAAAAGATTAACCCATTCATATTAGCTAAAATGTGCCAGAGTCTAGCTAATCTGAACTCTAAACTCTATTTAAACGTGCAAGGAACTGAGGCAAGCGGTATTGTATTTATGTATGTATATGGAACAATTTGCTATTTCTTCACACTATTGAAAAAATTAAAAAAATCTTAAACAGAACGGGTTAATATTTTTTTCAATTGACAGGAGAACTCCTACAGAAAAGAGAGAACTGTCAAGTTCACTATTACTTTGTTAAATATACTTTGGGTACAATTAGCTGTATGCATTATGGTGGTTTTTGAAATGTAATACAATAACGCTTAACTTTGTCATCGCACGTTATATTTTTGGACCTCCCCAAGTGCTCTTTATATAATTGCTAAAACACACTCTGCAGCTGATGCATATATCACATCATTTCAAGTGTTGGCTTCGAAAGACCGCCTTCGTAGAGATGGTTCCCCAACTGCATTCCTTATCTCCTTCTTCTACCCGGATACCTTCCACTGAATTATGCAGCCGATGACAAATATATCCAGCAAGGTTCTCAGGGACGTCAAATGCAAGGCCGTCTACTGCAAGGCGCTCACCTCATCCTGCTCGTCGTCGCCATCTGTGCTCTTCTGAATAACTTTCACGCCCGAAAAATTATTGAGAATAGTGTCTTAATAAATAATTATAATCAAAGTAATTATAATACTTATTAAAAGAAGCAAGTTACTTCATAACCTGTTAGTAGTTTGTTTTTTAGCACAAGGTCTGGTGTATCATCTACGGCGGTATTTGCGTGTTCTCATAGTACGCCCTCTTTGAAACCAAGAATATAAGAGCGCAGGCGATACTTAAATTGTTGACGATCAGGATGATCGTCCAAACCTCCCTTTGCGCGCATAACACCGAAAAAAATTTACAACACGTCCTGATTCAATCTATATGTCAATATATATTTGACTTCAAATCGGCTCCTTATATCCTCATACAAAAGTTTTAATGCGTGAATGATTCCTGTAAATATTTTAAAAGTACAAATTATAGTAAATTGATTAAGAATCAGTGCTGTTCAGCATTTTTGTTTTTGTTTTGCTCTGAAATATAGGCACAGATACAAATTTACACTTTGTATACAAAAAAAATTTCAAAGCACTTCCATTTGCCCTCACATAAAAATTCAATCCAAATAAAAGTGTTTGAGTTTTATATGAAAGAGCAAGTCAAAAACCCTTTGGAATGAAGCTCAGGCACTTCCGTATAAAATATAAAATTACCTAACAAATTGACAATGGAACATTTTTTGAAAATACTGAAGCATTAAAAAAAATCATGTTCAGAATTGATTTCTAAATTAAAAAGTACATACTCCAACCTAATAAAACAAAAAAGGAAAAACATATGGGTGCGTAACTTTTAAGGATTGGGATCTATGAAACCGTATACCAGGTCTTAAAAGAAATTCAAAAGGTGAACATAACTTTGGTTTAAAACAAAAAAATTTAAAAAACTAATGTAGTGTTCATGCTGAGTTTTAAATGTTTCGTTAACCATTTTCGGAAATACATTTCGAAGATACGTTCATGCTGCCGCATTTACTAAATGCATTAGCTCACGGTTGCAATTAGTTTAGGGTATGAGCATGTTTACAAAAAATCGAACATTTTTTTTATACATTTGGTCTATTTATATTGTTTCACAAGCGTTACCACGCCCACATCTAACCATTTTTCCATATCGAAAGTGGGCGTGGTCGTCCAATTACACCAGGTATGCTCCCTGTTATGCTAGTATACCTTGCACCAATTTCATCGTTCTACCGTAATCAGTTTAAAAGTTATGATCCGTGAAATTTTCAAATATGCCTCCCTGAAAAGTGGGCGGGACCACGCCCACATTAGAAAATTTATCAAAAAGTCATAATATAATGACCAGGGGGATTCACCTATAAAATTATATAATTTTTTTTTCCGTTACCGAATTATGTCAATTTAGGTGATTTTAGAAATTTTCGATATCGAAAGTGGGCGTGGTTGGAGGGAGATTTTATCCAGTTGCATCAGGTATACTCCCAACGATACTAGTATGCTTTGTGCCAAATTTCATGGTTCTACCGTAATCAGTTTAAAAGTTACGACCAGTCAAATTTTCAAAAATGCCTCCCTTAAAAGTGGGCGGTGCCACGCCCACTATAGAAAATGTATGGAAAAATCATAGGAGAGTGACCAGGGGGATTCACCTATAAAATTATATCATTTTAGCCATTTCAGCTACCGAGATATGTCAATTTGTGTGATTTTCGATATCGAAAAAAGGGGGCGTGGTTATCTTCCGATTTTGCCCATTTTCAATGGCAACCTACCTTGGCCAAAAAGTAACTTGTATATAAAATTTCATGCAAATATCTCAATTTTTACTCAAGTTATCGTGTACACAGACGGACAGACGGACGGACATGCCTTAATGAACTCCTCTTTTCAACCTATGAACTTTCATATATGGAACTCTATATCTATCACGATTATTTTGTGCCCTTACGTACTACCGTTATGTGAACAAAATTAATATACCCTTGTACTAGTACTAGTACGCTGGGTATAAAAATATATGCAACCCGTGCAATTTATACAAAGCTCTAACCTATGTATATTTTCATGCAAGAATTATAGGAAATAAAGAGGCAACCCTGTATTTCGCTCAAACCTCTCATTTTACTCACAAAAAGTAAAAGTAATTTTCAGCGCCAAGTTTTTTCAGAAGAAAGGTAAAAATTTGTTCAGTTTCAATTAAAATAATTTGACGTTTGTTAACAATGTTACAGCAATCTCAGTGAGGGGTGCTCTCGTAGTCTTGCATATTTTGGCATAGGATTAATGCATTTCGTGCAATCCGTGCACCTTGCAAGACTTAGCGAATCCCCATATACTTAGCGAATTTCCACAAAAAAAGTCCTTCTTTTTTTACGTTTGTCCTTCTTTTTTTTCTATAGAAATAATAATGTCCTTTTTCCACTTCAGAATCTGGCAACCCTACGGCTACCCCATAAAACCACTTTTGTGGAAATTTCAAGTGGGCTAGTTATAGAAAGTTGTCGTCTGACATTATAATCAAAGTGCCAAAAAATTAAACGATTCGGTTAATGTCCTGAGCCTCCGCCCGAGCGTTTTGTCCTTTTTTATAAAAAAAAAATGACCTATATTCAAATTATCTACTGTATCAGTAACTTAAATTACCTTAAATAATTTCTAAATGAGGCTAGGACGTAGCTGTCATTATAGATGTTAAATTTCTGAGGCCTTTTCCATATATTGACATTACGAAGTCCTTGATTTTTTTAGCTATGGACGAGGATTAGAAATTTTCCCTTTAAAAAATACTATTCGAAAGGGGAAACCAAGGTATTATATAACTTAGAGAGTTTCTAAATGGTACACAGACCATTTGTTGTCATACTTTTATTTATTGGCCACTATAACAAAAACTGCATTGTAAAATATTTTCAACAATTATAGAAAAAATAATTTATTTCAAACAGGTATTACTTTATATTAAGTTTAAAGTCAGACTTATTTTTAAAAGATGGCATCTCAGCCCTTGATTTCAGCTTATTTTAAATGTAGCCCTCTTTAGCCTTGTATCCAACCACGTTTTTGCTTGCATTGGTTACTAGTGTGACACATCTTGCTTGTGTGTTATTGGGCAACTTCGGAACTTCAAGTTTGTGTGGCTTTTCTCTCGAAGAACAAAGATCACGCTCTATAAGTATCCCATCAAACCTGTCCTGATGTATGGCTCAGATTCATGGACAATGTCAAGAAAAGATGAGATGGCCCTTGGAGTATTTGAGAGAAAAGTTGTCCGGAAGATGTATGGTCCTTCCCGTGATACCAACGGCGAGGATCGAAGGAAAGTTAACGACGAGCTGTACGAGCTTTACGCAGACCTGACTATGGTCAGCGGATTAAGGCTCAAAGGCTCCGCTGGTTAGGACTTGTTATGCGAATGGACAAAGAAGCTCCAGCACAGAAGGTTTCCCTATCGACACCCGAATTCGCAGAGGAAGGGGGAGGCCTCGACTGAGGTGGAAACAACAAGTGGAGGATGACTTGAACTCCCTTGGGGTTTCCAATTGGCGCCAGTTATTGCTAAAAAGGAATGACTGGGGTGCTTTGATACGAAACTCCCAAAATCGCCTAGACGGTTAAGCGTCAATAAACGATGCAAGCCAAGATTAGCTTAGATGCTGGAGAAGATAATTCGGTCAGCAGAGCTAAACCGCAATGCTACAATCTGTTACACGAGCGTGCAATTGCTGTTGTATGCGATGATATTGACATCATTGACCTTAACAACCGCGTCGTAAGCGCAGCCTTTTCTGGACTGGATAAGGAACCGGAAAAAGTGGGTCTTGCGGTCAACGAGGACAAGACGGAGTATTTGCTGTCATTAAAGTGAGAATCGGCGCACCTGCGCCTTGGCCGCCACGTCACTGTTGATAGTTACAATTTTGAAACTGTGAGCGACTTCGTTATTTGGGAACGAGTAATAACACCGAAAATAATATCAGTCTAGAAATCCAACGGAGAATCACTCTTGCCAACAAGTGCTACTTTATACTGAGTAGGCAATTGAGAAGAGAAGTCCTCTCTCGAAGAAAGAAGATCACGCTCTCTAAGTCTTTCACCATAAATGTCCTGATGTATGGCTCAGATTCATGGACAATGTCAAGAGATGAGCTGGCCCTCAAAAGATGGCCCAAACTTTGTGGGCTCAAGGCACGTCCAATCATTATTCAAACGATCTAAGATTTTTTTATATATAACATTTTTCTCTTTTGGAATAAATCTAAGCAGTTTGCCAAGAGGAAATACGAAAAAAAAGATTTTCCATTTTGTTCCGAGCTTTTATTCCAATTTGTGTTGTGCTGCTTTTTTACCTACAAATTGGCTGGACCTACATTTTTTGCCGATTCTGAACGGCCAATGCGAAGCAGATGAATATTTGGTGAGAAGCTTATCATGGCAGAGATACGCCCAAAGAGTGTGCCAAACCACTGCCGAGAGGCGACCCCGGTTTACCAAAACTTATTCCTTAATAATTTATATGTTGTTTTTACCGGGTTGCGATAGCCGAATACCGAGCACACTACCGCTACGCCACGGGGGCTGCCGTCCTATCCAAGCCCTAAATGTCTAGAAAAATAGTACTATTTTAAAATTTATGACGTTTTGGATAAGAGAATTCTCAGGGGATTTAGCGTTAGTTGATAGATGAAATTGACTTGGGTAACTAGAAATGGTGAAGCAATGTACTGTGAAAATGTTCAACTGCAAAATGCTCTAAAAATAGGCTGGAGGATAATATATTTATATATATATAATATATATATATATTTGTATATGGTAAATGTTATACTTTTGTTTTAACAGTGAGGCACTTAAATGCGAGAATTCATTAATGAAGGAGAGAGAGAAGAAGAGCTCAAGAGTTTAATATCTGATTTTCAAGAGCGCATCAGAGGTCTTGAGTTTCATCAGAAAAATTTGAAAAAAACTGCCGGTAATTTTTACTCCTGGCCAAATGAAACGTTTGAGATGGAGCGAAGAAGACATATCGCGGTCAATAACTTTATACTCCACAAGCGCTAAAATGTGTAAAGTGATGAAAAGGAATAAATTTCCGCTACCCACAGTGTGCACACTTCAGTCGTGGGCAAGTAAACTGGACATATCCATAGAAATTATCGATCCAGTGATGAAAATTTTATCGGCTGCGTCTTCTCAGTTGAATGATATCCAAAGAATATGCGTATTAAGATTTGATGCAATGAAAATAGGAAAAGCATACTGTTATGATAAGTCCTGTGAATCTTTGCTTGCCCCAGTGGATTATGTGCAAGTTGCTATGCTTCGAAGAATATTTTTACATTGTCAATAAATTATCGATACTCCTTTTTAGAAGAGGTCTATCTTATCATAGGTTTGTTCCATCAATGGAAGCAGCCCCCTTTCTTCGACTTTGATTGTAAAATGAGAGTGGATACCATACTTGGCATCATAATATCTGTGCAGGCGTGCGGATATTATGTTGTTGCTGTAGTAACCGACCTTGCACGACCGAACAGGTATAAGACGCTTGAAGTGCAACTCTATACTCCGTGGTGAGTAATAATTCAATTACACGCTTATAGATTTGATATGGCCACAGAGATTTTGATGCAACAATTCTTCACCTCAATGAAACCGAAAATACCTAAAAGAATGCTCAATAATTTGTACTTGTCACACCTTTTGTGTCTTCACAAAGATACGCGCATATATGTTTTTGCGGATGTACCATCATCATCATTTATTGGCGCTAACCGCCTAAGCTATTTTGGCCGGTGCCTATCAAAGCACACCAGTCATTAATTTTTAGCGATAATTGACGCTAATTGGAAACCCCGAGGGAGTTCAAGTCATCCTACACCTGTTGTTTCCATCTCAGTCGAGGCCTCCCCCTTCCTCTGCTGCCGAATTCAGGTGACGAAATGAAAGTGTGAGGAGAAAAGTCAGTTAAAAAGACTAAAGCTTTTAAAATCGTGACGTCATTTGACAAAAAAACTTTTTCTCAAATTAAATTATAAATACACGGTTGTCGGAATGCGTGATCTGTACTAGTTGGTTCATGCGCGAAATCAGTCTTCTTAATGTCGCATATAAGGTTCTTTCTAGCGTATTGTGTGAAAGGCTGAATCCCATCGTAGACAAGCTGATTGGACCTTATCAGCGGGGCTTTAGACCTGGTAAGTCTACCATCGACCAGATTTTCACGATACGCCAAATCCTGGAGAATACCCATGATGAAAGAATCGACACACACCATCTCTTTGTCAATTTCAAAGCTGCTTTTGACAGCGCAAAGACGAGGTGCCTGTATGCCGCCATGTCTGAATTTGACTTCCCTGCAAAGCTTATACGGCTTTGCCAAATGACGTTGAGCAATACCAACACCTCCGTCAGAATCGGGAAGGACCTCTCTTAGCCATTTGAAACAAAAGGAGGCTTCAGACAGGGCGACTCCCTTTCGTGCGATTTCTCCAACCTGATGCTGGAGAAGATAATTCGAGCAGCAGAGCTAAACCGCAACGGTACAATCTATTACAAGAACGTGCAATTGCTGGCGTATGCCGATGATATTGATATCATTGCCCTTAACAACCGCGTCGTAAGCGCTGCCTTCTCTGGACTGGATAAGGAAGCGAAAAAAGTAGGTCTTGCGGCAAACGAGGGCAAGACGAAGTATTTGCTGTCATCAAAGAAAGAATCGGCGCACCTGCGCCTTGGTAGCCATGTCACTGTTGATAGTTACAAATTTGAATCTGTGAGGGACTTCGTCCATTTGGGAACCAGTATTAACACCGAAAATAATATGAGTCTAGAAATCCAGCGGAGAATCACTCTTACCAACAAGTGCTACTTTGGACTGAGTAGGCAATTGAGAAGTAAAGTCCTCTCTCGAAGAACAAACATCACGCTCTATAAGTATCCCATCGAACCTGTCCTGATGTATGGCTGATATTCATGGACAATGTCAAGAGAAGATGAGATGGGCCTTGGAGTATTTGAGAGAAAATTTCTGCGGAAGATTTATGGCCCTTTCCGTGATGCCAACGGCGAGTATCGAAGGAAATTTAACGATGAGATGTTCGAGCTTTACGCAGATCTGACCATAGTCCAGCGAATTAAAGCCCAAAGGCTCCGCTGGCACAGAAAGTTTTCCTATCGTCACCTGAATTCGGCAGCAGAGGAAGGGACAGGCCTCGACTGAGATGAAAACAACAGGTGGAGGAAGCCTTGAACTCCCTTGGGGTTTCCAATTGGCGTTAATTTAATAGTTAAGATATTCGCACATGGCGTACCATTTGGAAGCTTTAAAGCTTCAACTTTAAGATTATGTAAAAATATTTTCAAAAAAGTTTCAAAAATTTAAAGAAAATTCACTTTGAAAAAAATACCATTTTTCCCCATACAAAATGTGAATTTGAATCACCCTAATATATACATATATATTATATATTAGGGTGACTCAAAAAAAATGTCGACTTGGTCTTACCCCCTAAAAAGTTAGGTATTGATGAGAAAATAAGCCTTGCAAAATATTAGCGCTCTAACTTAACCCTTAGGGGTGGCTATTTTTTTTCGCCCTTTCCCATACATTTTGTATGGGGAAAAATGGCATTTTTTGCAAAGTGAATTTTCTTTTAATTTTTGAAACTTTTTTGAAAATATTTTTACATACTCTTAAAGATGAAGCTTTGAAGCTTCCAAAATGGTATGTCATGTGCGATTATCTTAACTATTAAGATAATTACAGCAAGACCGTAAAAAAGAACCAATTTTTTTTTATTATATACATATAAATATATTACCCACCAGCCTATTTTTAGAGCATTTTGTAGTTGAACATTTCACAGTACATTGCTTCACCATTTCTAGTTACTCAAGTCAATTTCATCTATCAACTAACGCTAAATCCCCTGAGAATTCTCATATCCCAAACGTCATAAATTTTAAAATAGCACTATTTTTGTAGACATTTAGGGCTTGGATAGGACGGCAGCCCCCGAGGTGTAGCGGTAGTGTGCTCGGTATTCGGCTATCGCAACCCGGTAAAAACAACATATAAATTATTAAGGAAAAATTTTGGTAATCCGGGGTCTCCTCTTGGCAGTGGTTTGGCACACTCTTTGGGCGTATCCCTGCCATGATAAGCTTCTCACCAAATATTCATCTGCTTCGCATTGGCCGTTCAGAATCGGCAAAAAATGTAGGTCCAGCCAATTTGTAGGTAAAAAAAGCAGCAGTTCCCAAATAAACGAAGTCGCTCACAGTTTCAAATTTATAACTATCAACAGTGACGTGGCGGCCAAGGCGCAGGTGCACCGATTCTCACTTTGATGGTAGCAAATACTCCGTCTTGTCCTCGTTGACCGCAAGACCCACTTTTTCCGGTTCCTTATCCAGTCCAGAAAAAGCTGCGCTTACGACGCGGTGGTTAAGGCCAATGATGTCAATATCATCGCATACAACAGCAATTGCACGCTCGTGTAACAGATTGTACCATTGCGGTTTAGCTCTGCTGATCGAATTATCTTCTCCAGCCTCTAAGCTAATCTTGGCTTGCTTCGTTTATTGACGCTTAACCGCCTAGGCGATTTTGGGAGTTCCGTATCAAAACACGCCAGTTCATCCTTTTTAGCGATAACTGGCGCCAATTGGAAACCCCAAGGGAGTTCAAGTCATCCTCCATTGGTTGTTTCCATCTCAGTCCAGGCCTCCCCTTCCTCTGCGAATTCGGGTGTCGATAGGAAAACCTTCCGTGGTGGAGCTTCTTTGTCCATTTGCATAACAAGTCCTAACCAGCGGAGGCTTTGAGCATTAATCCACTGGACTATGGTCAGGTCTGCGTAAAGCTCGCACAGCCCATCTTCAAATTTCCTTCGATACTCGCCGTTGGTATCACGGGAAGGACCATACATCTTCCGGACAACTTTTCTCTCAAATACCCCAAGGGCCATCTCATCTTTTCTTGACATTGTCCATGAAACTGAGCCATACATCAGGACAGGTATGATGGGATACTTATAGAGCGCGATCTTTGTTCTTCGAGAGAGGACTTTACTTCTCAATTGCCCACTCAGTTCAAAGTAGCACTTGTTGGCAAGAGTGACTCTGCGCTGGATTTCTAGACTCATATTATTTTCGGTGTTAATACTGGTTCCTCGTTGACCGCAAGACCCACTTTTTTCGCTTCCTTATCCAGTCCAGAGAAGACAGCGCTTACGGCGCGGTTCTTAAGGCCAATGATATCAATATCATCGGCATACGCCAGCAATTGCACGCTCTTGTAATAGATTGTACCATTGCGGTTTAGCTCTGCTGCTCGAATTATCTTCTCCAGCTCGGCGGGTAGACCGTCTTTACCAGGCGCTTTGTTGTTTTTGAGCCGGGATAAAGCTATCCTCACCTCATCATAGTCAGGTTGTGGGACGACTTTTCCATCGGCAGGGATTGGGGAATCGGGTTCGACGTCTCCCTCGCAATTTAGCAATTTAGAGAAGTGCTCCCTCCATAATTTAAGTATACTCTGTACGTCGGTTACCAGGTCGCCTTTATTGTCCTTACAGGAACTAGACCTTGTCTTAAAACCTTCCGTCATCCGCCGGATCTTTTCTTAGAATTTTCGGGCCTCATTCCTGTCAACCAGAGTCTCAAGCTCCTCACACTCACGGCTTTCGGCCTCACTTTTTCTTTTTTCTGAAAAGACGTCTCTCTTTCTTCTTTGCCTCACGATAGCGTTGCCATACACTGCGGGTTGCGCCCATTCGCAACGTCTCCTTGTAGGCAGCGTCCTTTTTTCGAAGCAGTTTTGCATTCCTCATCGTACCAGTTGTTCTTGTGGGCTCGCTGAAACCCTATAGTGGCCTCAGCGGCGGTACACAATGAGTGAGAGACATGCTTCCATTGCTCGGTTACATAGTTAGGTCAAGGATTGCCCTCTGATAGCAGATGTAAGAGTCGAGTGAAGAAATTATCAGCTGTCTGTGTCATGCGCAGCTTCTCGACGTCAAACATTCCTTCCGTTACTGTGCGCACTTTCTTCACTGCACAGAGGCGTGTGCGTATCTTGGCTGCAACAAGATAATGGTCCGATTCGATATTGGGATCACGCAGAGTACGCACGTCCAGAACGGGGGAGCTATGTCTGCCGTCGATCATGACATGATCAATCTGGTTTCTTGTTCTTTGATCTGGAGACAGCCAGGTGGCTTGGTGTATTCGTTTATGCTGGTACCTGGAACCTAGTACTACTGATGACCATATTGCGAGCAGAGGTGAAGTCAATCAACCTAGTGCCGTTGGGTGATGTTATATCGTGGAGACTAAATTTTCCAACTGTGGGACCAAAGATTCCTTCCTTGACCACCTTGGCATTAAAGTCGCCGAGCACGATTTTGATATCATGTTGGGGGCAGCGATCATAAGTCTGTTCAAGTTTATCATAGAAGGAGTTCTTCTCTGCGTCGTCCGTCTCTTCAGTCGGCGCATAGGCGCAGATAAATGTTATGTTGAAAAACCTCGCCTTGATGCGGATCGCAGCGAGACGCTCGTCCACAGGAGTGAACGCTAGTAATTGCCGGCAAAGTCTCTTTCCCACCACGAATCCTACACCACGCGCTGTGCCGCGTGTCTGGCCACTATAGTATCCGTCACAAGGTCCGATGGTTGTCTTTCTTTGTCCCGTCCATCGCATTTCCTTCAAGGCGGTGATGTCAGCCTTTACGTTTAAGAGGACATCAACCAGTCGGGCAGCAGTACCATCCCTTGAAAGGGTCTTTATTCCTAATACGTTTTGAAGGGTCGTCAACATTAAAGAGAGTTCTCATCCGAGGCTTTTTGTTTGTTTTCATTGGAGTTGGGATTTTACGCGGCGGGTCCCAAGCCCAGCGCACAAGACAGACGCCCGCTTACAGCCGCACCTCATGGAGAACAGACGCTGCGAAAAGACCTCGGTGAGCCCTTAAACCAAGTATATCAGAGTGGTCACACCGGGGCTCCCTCTCTTTCTGCCGCCAGCCTAGATATCTTGCAGAGTGTACGAACGAGGACGCAAGAGTCGGGATTGGGCAAGGTCACACAGCAACCACACCCCAGGTATCATTTCTTTCAAAAATTATTTTCGGCAATGATTCAAAAGCGATGCACAGTGGCCCAGCGCCATACCTTCCTTAAAATACCCTTTAACCGCCTAGGCGATTTTGGCCGTCCAACATGTTACGCCATTCGGTTCTTTGTTGAGCCAACTGGCGCCAATTAGGGACACCGCGTGCTCGCAGGTCTGCCTCTACTTGGTCCTGCCATCGAAGTTGTGGTCTCCCTCTTCCCCTACTTCCACCGGCGGGTGCCGATTAAATACCTTCTGGGCCGGAGCGTCTTCGTTCATTCGCACCACGTGTCCTAGCCAGCGGAGCCGCTGGGTTTTAATTCGATGAACTATGTCCACGTCTGCGTAAAGCTCATAAAGCTCATCATTATATCTTCTTCGGTACTCGCCGTCGCCAACTTTTAGGGGTCCATAAATCTTTCGTAGAATTTTTCTCTCCAATACTCCCAGCGCCGCCTCATCAGATGCTGTCAGTGTCCATGCTTCTGCACCATATAGCAGGACGGGTACGATAAGTGACTTATAGAGTGTTGTATTTGTTCGTCGAGAGAGGACTTTACTTCTAAATTGCCTACTCAGCCCAAAGTAGCATTTGTTTGCAAGAGTTATCCTTCTATGGATTTCCAAGCTTCATTGTTGTTGGTAGTAATGCTGCTTCCCAGGTATACAAATTCCCTTACTATCTCGAAATTATGGCTGCCAACAGTGGCGTGGTTGCCAAGGCGCGAATGCGCTGACTCTTTGCTTGATGCCATCAGGTGAATTTGAATCACCCTAATATATACATATATATTATATATTAGGGTGACTCAAAAAAAATGTCGACTTGGTCTTACCCCCTAAAAAGTTAGGTATTGATGAGAAAATAAGCCTTGCAAAATATTAGCGCTCTAACTTAACCCTTAGGGGTGGCTATTTTTTTTCGCCCTTTCCCATACATTTTGTATGGGGAAAAATGGCATTTTTTTTTCAAAGTGAATTTTCTTTTAATTTTTGAAACATTTTTGAAAATATTTTTACATACTCTTAAAGATGAAGCTTTGAAGCTTCCAAAATGGTATGTCATGTGCGATTATCTTAACTATTAAGATAATTACAGCAAGACCGTAAAAAAGAACCAATTTTTTTTTATTATATATATATAAATATATTACCCACCATCCTATTTTTAGAGCATTTTGTAGTTGAACATTTCACAGTACATTGCTTCACCATTTCTAGTTACTCAAGTCAATTTCATCTATCAACTAACGCTAAATCCCCTGAGAATTCTCATATCCCAAACGTCATAAATTTTAAAATAGCACTATTTTTGTAGACATTTAGGGCTTGGATAGGACGGCAGCCCCCGAGGTGTAGCGGTAGTGTGCTCGGTATTCGGCTATCGCAACCCGGTAAAAACAACATATAAATTATTAAGGAAAAATTTTGGTAATCCGGGGTCTCCTCTTGGCAGTGGTTTGGCACACTCTTTGGGCGTATCCCTGCCATGATAAGCTTCTCACCAAATATTCATCTGCTTCGCATTGGCCGTTCAGAATCGGCAAAAAATGTAGGTCCAGCCAATTTGTAGGTAAAAAAAGCAGCAGTTCCCAAATAAACGAAGTCGCTCACAGTTTCAAATTTATAACTATCAACAGTGACGTGGCGGCCAAGGCGCAGGTGCACCGATTCTCACTTTGATGGTAGAAAATACTCCGTCTTGTCCTCGTTGACCGCAAGACCCACTTTTTCCGGTTCCTTATCCAGTCCAGAAAAAGCTGCGCTTACGACGCGGTTGTTAAGGCCAATGATGTCAATATCATCGCATACAACAGCAATTGCACGCTCGTGTAACAGATTGTACCATTGCGGTTTAGCTCTGCTGATCGAATTATCTTCTCCAGCCTCTAAGCTAATCTTGGCTTGCTTCGTTTATTGACGCTTAACCGCCTAGGCGATTTTGGGAGTTCCGTATCAAAACACGCCAGTCATTCCTTTTTAGCGATAACTGGCGCCAATTGGAAACCCCAAGGGAGTTCAAGTCATCCTCCATTTGTTGTTTCCATCTCAGTCCAGGCCCCCCTTCCTCTGCGAATTCGGGTGTCGATAGGAAAACCTTCCGTGGTGGAGCTTCTTTGTCCATTTGCATAACAAGTCCTAACCAGCGGAGGCTTTGAGCATTAATCCGCTGGACTATGGTCAGGTCTGCGTAAAGCTCGCACAGCCCATCTTCAAATTTCCTTCGATACTCGCCGTTGGTATCACGGGAAGGACCATACATCTTCCGGACAACTTTTCTCTCAAATACCCCAAGGGCCATCTCATCTTTTCTTGACATTGTCCATGAATCTGAGCCATACATCAGGACAGGTATGATGGGATACTTATAGAGCGCGATCTTTGTTCTTCGAGAGAGGACTTTACTTCTCAATTGCCCACTCAGTTCAAAGTAGCACTTGTTGGCAAGAGTGACTCTGCGCTGGATTTCTAGACTCATATTATTTTCGGTGTTAATACTGGTTCCTCGTTGACCGCAAGACCCACTTTTTTCGCTTCCTTATCCAGTCCAGAGAAGACAGCGCTTACGGCGCGGTTCTTAAGGCCAATGATATCAATATCATCGGCATACGCCAGCAATTGCACGCTCTTGTAATAGATTGTACCATTGCGGTTTAGCTCTGCTGCTCGAATTATCTTCTCCAGCTCGGCGGGTAGACCGCCTTTACCAGGCGCTTTGTTGTTTTTGAGCCGGGATAAAGCTATCCTCACCTCATCATAGTCAGGTTGTGGGACGACTTTTCCATCGGCAGGGATTGGGGAATCGGGTTCGACGTCTCCCTCGCAATTTAGCAATTTAGAGAAGTGCTCCCTCCATAATTTAAGTACACTCTGTACGTCGGTTACCAGGTCGCCTTTATTGTCCTTACAGGAACTAGACCTTGTCTTAAAACCTTCCGTCATCCGCCGGATCTTTTCTTAGAATTTTCGGGCCTCATTCCTGTCAACCAGAGTCTCAAGCTCCTCACACTCACGGCTTTCGGCCTCACCTTTTCTTTTTTCTGAAAAGGCGTCTCTCTTTCTTCTTTGCCTCACGATAGCGTTGCCATACACTGCGGGTTGCGCCCATTCGCAACGTCTCCTTGTAGGCAGCGTCCTTTTTTCGAGGCAGTTTTGCATTCCTCATCGTACCAGTTGTTCTTGTGGGCTCGCTGAAACCCTATAGTGGCCTCAGCGGCGGTACACAATGAGTGAGAGACATGCTTCCATTGCTCGGTTACATAGTTAGGTCAAGGATTGCCCTCTGATAGCAGATGTAAGAGTCGAGTGAAGAAATTATCAGCTGTCTGTGTCATGCGCAGCTTCTCGACGTCAAACATTCCTTCCGTTACTGTGCGCACTTTCTTCACTGCACAGAGGCGTGTGCGTATCTTGGCAGCAACAAGATAATGGTCCGATTCGATATTGGGACCACGCAGAGTACGCACGTCCAGAACGGGGGAGCTATGTCTGCCGTCGATCATGACATGATCAATCTGGTTTCTTGTTCTTTGATCTGGAGACAGCCAGGTGGCTTGGTGTATTCGTTTATGCTGGTACCTGGAACCTAGTACTACTGATGACCATATTGCGAGCAGAGGTGAAGTCAATCAACCTAGTGCCGTTGGGTGATGTTATATCGTGGAGACTAAATTTTCCAACTGTGGAACCAAAGATTCCTTCCTTGCCCACCTTGGCATTAAAGTCGCCGAGCACGATTTTGATATCATGTTGGGGGCAGCGATCATAAGTCTGTTCAAGTTTATCATAGAAGGAGTTCTTCTCTGCGTCGTCCGTCTCTTCAGTCGGCGCATAGGCGCAGATAAATGTTATGTTGAAAAACCTCGCCTTGATGCGGATCGCAGCGAGACGCTCGTCCACAGGAGTGAACGCTAGTAATTGCCGGCAAAGTCTCTTTCCCACCCCGAATCCCACACCACGCGCTTTGCGCGTGTCTGGCCACTATAGTATCCGTCACAAGGTCCGATGGTTGTCTTTCTTTGTCCCGTCCATCGCATTTCCTTCAAGGCGGTGATGTCAGCCTTTACGTTTAAGAGGACATCAACCAGTCGGGCAGCAGTACCATCCCTTGAAAGGGTCTTTATTCCCAATACGTTTTGAAGGGTCGTCAACATTAAAGAGAGTTCTCATCCGAGGCTTTTTGTTTGTTTTCATTGGAGTTGGGATTTTACGCGGCGGGTCCCAAGCCCAGCGCACAAGACAGACGCCCGCTTACAACCGCACCTCATGGAGAACAGACGCTGCGAAAAGACCTCGGTGAGCCCTTAAACCAAGTATGTCAGAGTGGTCACACCGGGGCTCCCTCTCTTTCTGCCGCAAGCCTAGATATCTTGCAGAGTGTACGAACGAGGACGCAAGAGTCGGGATTGGGCAAGGTCACACAGCAACCACACCCCAGGTATCATTTCTTTCAAAAATTATTTTCGGCAATGATTCAAAAGCGATGCACAGTGGCCCAGCGCCATACCTTCCTTAAAATACCCTTTAACCGCCTAGGTGATTTTGGCCGTCCAACATGTTACGCCATTCGGTTCTTTGTTGAGCCAACTGGCGCCAATTAGGGACACTGCGTGCTCGCAGGTCTGCCTCTACTTGGTCCTGCCATCGAAGTTGTGGTCTCCCTCTTCCCCTACTTCCACCGGCGGGTGCCGATTAAATACCTTCTGGGCCGGAGCGTCTTCGTTCATTCGCACCACGTGTCCTAGCCAGCGGAGCCGCTGGGTTTTAATTCGATGAACTATGTCCACGTCGGCGTAAAGCTCATAAAGCTCATCATTATATCTTCTTCGGTACTCGCCGTCGCCAACTTTTAGGGGTCCATAAATCTTTCGTAGAATTTTTCTCTCGAATACTCCCAGCGCCGCCTCATCAGATGCTGTCAGTGTCCATGCTTCTGCACCATATAGCAGGACGGGTACGATAAGTGACTTATAGAGTGTTGTATTTGTTCGTCGAGAGAGGACTTTACTTCTAAATTGCCTACTCAGCCCAAAGTAGCATTTGTTTGCAAGAGTTATCCTTCTATGGATTTCCAGGCTTCATTGTTGTTGGTAGTAATGCTGCTTCCCAGGTATACAAATTCCCTTACTATCTCGAAATTATGGCGCGAATGCGCTGACTCTTTGCTTGATGCCATCAGGTACTTCGTTATACCTTCGTTCACCACCAAACCCATTTTTTCCGCTTCCTTTTCTAATTTGGAGCACGCAGAAGTTACGGCGCGGTTGTTGAGGCCAATGATGTCGATGTCGTCGGCATACCCCAACAGTTGTACGCCCTTGTAATATATTGTTCCAGCGCGGTTAAGTTCTGCAGCTTGTATTATTTTCTCCAGCATCAAATTAAAGAAAACGCACGATAGGGGGTCGCCCTGCCTGAAACCTCGTTTAGTTTCGAACGGCTCGGAGAGGTCCTTCTCAATTCTAACCGAGCTGGTGGTGTTGTTCAGCGTCATTTTGCACAGCCGTATAAGTTTTGCTGGGAAACCAAAATCAGACCGGCAACTCCTTTTCGTACTGTCGAAGGCGGGTTTAAAATCAACAAATAGATGGTATGTGTCGATCTTTTTCTCACGGGTTTTTTTCCAAGATTTGGCGCATTGTAAAAATCTGGTCGATTTTAGATTTACCAGGTCTGAAGCCACACTGATAAGGGCCAATCAGTCGGTTTACGTTAGGCTTCAGTCTTTCGCACAATACGCTTGATAGGACCTTTTATGCGATACTCGAAAGGCTCATTCCACGATAGTTGGCGCAGTTCGCGGGATCACCCTTCTTATGGATTGGGCAGAAAACACTTAGATTCCAATCTTCAGGCATGCATTCATCCGACCATATTCTGCACAAGAGCTGGTGCATGCACCTTACTAGCTCCTCGCCGCCGCATTTAAATAGCTCAGCGGGCAGGCCATCAGCACCCGCCGCTTTATTGTTTTTTAGCCGTGATATTGCTACTCGCCTCTCGTTATAGTCGGGTTGTGGAACTTCGATTCCATCGTCTTCGATTGTGGGGTCGTGTTCGTCCTCTTCTCTGGACTGTTGCTCCGTTCCTCCGTTTAGAAGGGCAGAGAAGTGATCCCTCCATAACCCTAGCAAATTTGTTTGTAAATATATACATATTTCACATAAAAATAATTATGTCTCCTGATATGTTTCAACGCGATTTGGCACTCGGTAGCTGCTGAGATGCTTATGTTTTCCAACTTCATCGAAAACGAAGCTAATAAACAGTCACAATTGCAAAAAAAAAAAACACTCAAACACAAACAAACTATTTTCACAAAATTTTATAATTTCTTGCTTTTTTATCATAATTCAACAATAAAAAAAAGGCAAGAGAACTAAAACATTTTATTTTATTTTGTGGCTTGTTTACATTTTTTTACATTTGTGACTGCGTCGTGATTACGTTACTGGATGAACGCGAAAACTTACGTGCTTATAAATTACGAACTTGAGGGTGATGGCGAAGGGGAGTGACCGCGTCGCGTCTAGTCACCGTGATTTAGGCATAAGTTGTGGTTTTTCATAAACGTAATTTTGAAGAATTCGTATTTACATTTGAACTTTTAACAACTAAAGATCACTCTTGGCCAGGATATATAAGCTGATTTGAATTCCTTCAAACGTTCTCTTAAAAAGTTTGGCTATGTATTTTTCTCTTTTTCTCAAAATATCCTGCCTAAGATGCGTCTATAACATAAACCCGTTTAAACCTACTTTAGAACGGTACACATTTTTGCCCTTCCCTTATTTTGCAATTTCAACAAATTTTGTTTTCAAATGTGGCTAAAAGAAAACGCCTAAATTATTTCTTAAAAATTTATACAAAGCTCGCGAAAATTCTAAGAGTTTTCATCATATTGTTGTACTTTTTTCTCAAAATTTGTTCAATTTTTTCAAGTGCGTAGTTTTGTAGCGCAACGGATTTTAGTACAAAAATTCCTTAAAACCTTTTGCATTTTCCTGCACAAAATTCTGATTCACGGCTCAGATGTGATAAAACACTCGATGCTTAGAATAGGGCAACTATCGGAAGAGGCAGCTGATGCCAATAACAAAAATATCAGAGCCTTTCGGCGAAGCAACACGAGAAAAATGACTCGAAAACTGTCAAATGAAGATTTGATAAAACGACTTCTTCTGCAATCGGACCCTGCAAAAATGGCAAAGTACTCTAATAAATAGTCTTAGAGTATTCCAATACCGGAATATCCAATAGTAGTCCAATTTCAAACAAAAAAGGTGCTCCAATTAACATGGCGATGTCTTAGGATTGGACCACCTGTATACAATTAGTACTCCAAAGTAAAGCGAGAGTTGGAGTAGGTGTTCCTCTCTCGCTACGCTTCCTACTCCAACGGGAGTAGTCTACACCTTTTCCAGCAGTACTTTTGAAGGCATCAATTTGATTTTAGAAAGCATCAAATGTACTTTAGAATAGTCAAATGTACTTAGCTGTGGGCGTGGCTTACAACAAATGTGGTCTTAATTTTTCTGAATGATGAGCCTTAATGTAGGAGACCAATGTGCAAAATTTGGTGTTGCTAGGTCCAACCGTTTCTGAGAAATTGAATATTATCCCACTCTCCATACGAATCGAGCCACTGTGCGATGGATTCAAGCGATACCTTGTTCGAAAGGAAAAAAAATACGCTTCCAACGACGTATAATATATAGGGGTGGACCAACCCTTCGAAATGAAGTCGAATTTTTACGATTTTTGAAAAAAAAAATTTGACTTTAAAAATGTTTTTTTTTTTTATGCGAAGTTGTAAAAATGAGGAACTTTTTCTAAAATTTGTGTGCATAATTACAGACACTTTAAGCATAATATTACCAAGATCTAGAAAAAACTGTATTTTTGGCGATTTTTTTGTAAATTTCAACATTTCTAAATTTAACTAATTGTATCAGGCCGATGTCTGTATAAGGCAGATATTCAAAAAACTTTGTGGTGTCAATCATTTCTAAGTAAAAAGAGTCCAAATCAACCGTTTTTAGAATTTTTTCCGTTTGCCTGTCTATCTTCTGTCCGACTGTCTGTCTTTCTGACTGTATGTTTGTGGACGTATCACTCGAAAACTGCTGAATAGAATTAAATGAATCTTTCACTGTTGTATTAGGAGACGCTGAACTTGAAATTTGAGGCATCCCTTAGTTCGATAACTCGACCGGTTTCAGGTTTATCGACCAATATGTGGATCAGGGGTGACCAAACATGTGTTCGTACAATACGCATATAGCCAGACAGGAAGATAGACAGACAGATGGACAAAAATTCTAAAAACGGTTGATTTGGACTCTATTTGCTTAGTAATGATTGGCACCACGATTTTTTGAATATCTGCCTTATACAGACATCAACCTGTTACAATTTAGTTAAATTTAGAAATGTTGAAATTAACAAAAAATCGCCAAAAATACCGTTATGCTTAAAGTGTTTGTTATTATGCACCAGAGAACTGCAATTATTCATATTTTAATGAACTTAGTCGACTAACCACAGCAACAGGCTTAGTGTGTATTCAGCACACGAACGCGATGCACGAATATCCACTAATACACATTTACGTAGTCATACGAAGCAGGTAGTGCTAAAATAACTCGTTGTGCACTGTATTATAGTAGCGAGGCACTATTGGTCAAGCGTAATGACTATAGTCATTTTGCTTTGCGTGTACATATCGCACTTGTTACGTTAAACTGTAACAACTCAAAATGTGAACTTTTCCAGTAGAGACAAAAACTGTTTCCGTAAATATTAATAATATATTACAAAGAAAAAACAATGAAATTGC
Source organism: Campiglossa producta (assembly GCA_964058755.1). Taxonomy (NCBI): domain Eukaryota; kingdom Metazoa; phylum Arthropoda; class Insecta; order Diptera; family Tephritidae; genus Campiglossa; species Campiglossa producta. The sequence continues at coordinate 33,119,294 of CAXKVI010000005.1, read as the reverse complement.
ACGAAAATATCATTAAAAATAATATAACTGTTCATTTCTGTCCAAATATGCAGACACAGGCATATTTGTTTGCATGAAATTCAAGAAGAAGCAAAAGTGCTGAGTAGCGATTGCGTCATATTTAAGCTCACGGCCGCCAATAAGTGTGCCGTCGCTAGCGTCAGCATTGCAACCGCTGGTGTCAGCAGTTGCGACAGCTGGCGACCTAGTACGGTGGTCAGCAATTTCACTTACTGACGACCTAGAACTTAGACTGCTGACTAGTGACCTAGTATTGCGGAAGTCAAGAGCAATGCACTAGTCAGCATAATTGTAAGATCTAATTTGTATATAAGCTAAGAATTTAGAATAAAGATTTGAGAAATGCATGACCAGCAACCCTAAAGCTTCTTTAATCATATAGCGCAACTGCTTCATCGCCATTTCTCCCATCGCCGTAAATAACCAGGTTCAAGTGCCTGAAGTTATTACTCTCAAGTCTTGGTGCCACTGCCTTGACTAAACCACCATACAACCCAAACTCCTGGTGCGACCACCTCGAGTCCTGTCATTTCTACGTGGTTTGGCACCTAAGCCACTCCACCCGATCCTCAATTCAGGACGGCAAATCAGCCGCTCCAAACATTTTGGTGACCCCGACGTGATCTGAACACGCAACCCTCTGACCCCCTGTGACCCCGCATGTTACAGGACCTGAACAACTCGGCATCTCCGCCAGTCTGTAATCCCGAACACGCAACGACTCGAGCGACAACGTCAGCAACTTCTGACTCACCCTCAATCTTGCCAATTCAGTTAGCCAGCATCAGAATCAATTTCGATATGGCTCCAACCAATGAAGAGACAATGGAGACATTGACAGCCTCCCAAAGTACAACTGGAGAGCTAATAAAGACAATAATCCGTAGCTTCAAAAAGGATTCAGCAGCGAGGAAAACGCCTGAATATTACAAAGAGCGCCTCGAACGCTTAGACATAGCGTGGGCCGAATTTGAGGTAACAGACAATAAAATCCGTTGCCTCGCAGATATGGATCCCAGCCACCAATATTTCACCACCGGATACTACAAAAAAATAAGTTGACGTCAAAGTACAAGGAAATAATGGAGTCCGGCATGACGGAACCTCTCAAAACCCAAACACCGGACGAGCAAACGAAAGGTCTTTCCGGAAGTACCTACGCTCCCTCTCGGAAACCAGAATTGTCTTCAGCCATAAGAAGACAAAACGTGATGATAGCATCACTAAAACGGCTCCTCGAAATGGACCTTACAGCGGCAAACATGAAGCTAAAAGAGAAACTTGGGGAGCAAATACAAGAGCTCCACTTCTCGATAGGGGAAGACAGCATAGATCCTGTAAGAGATGGGTATGACATGGAGTCATACACGACTGTCGAAGCATCGGTTTATAGCAATTTCAAGCTCAAGGAAAATACGGCAGATAAAATTGAGGAAACGGTCAAAAATAAAACGATTCAGCTTCCAAAAATAACAATCCCCAAATTTAATGGGGAATACTTAAAATGGACAGCATTCTTTGACCTCTACTCCCAACTGGTAGACAAACAAGCGATCCCCACAGTTCAAAAAATGTGGTATTTAAAGTCAAACCTAAATGGGGAAGCCGAACAACTAATAAGCCACCTATCAGCCACTGCCGAAAATTACGAAACAGCCTGGAAGCTGCTACAAAATAGATATAACAATAAACGGGTTCTTGTTGCATCCATTATGAACCAATTACTAGAGCAACCAACAATCACAGCAACGTCCACATCAATAAAAAGGTTGCATGATGTAACAAAAGAATGCTTGCATGCATTAGTAAACATGGGCATCCCTACAGCCACTTGGGACCCCATCTTAATACACTTGCTCACAAAAAAATTGGATCGGGGTACGCACACATTATATAAACGTTCAATAGTAAACCCGAAGGAAGTTCAAGGACTGAACAATTTTCTAGACCTTCTTGAAGCCCGCTTTCAATCAATGGAAGCAATGGGACAGAAGGAAAGGTTCGTGTCAAAAACATGTGCGGCCGCCTCCGAACCAAAGGAAACCTCCTGCTCGCTCTGCCACAAAGGAAGCCACCTTTTGTTTCGGTGCCAAGAATTTGAAACAATGACACCAAATGAACGGCTCAATTACGTCCAAAGACAAAAACTATGCGTAAACTGCATGAGACCCGGGCACTCCTCTAAGACTTGCAAGTCAAGAGGATGCATGAAATGCAACAAGAAACATAATTCACTTTTGCACCTGGAAACGAGCAGAAACTCATCAAGGCCAAGCCTGAGTCACGAAGGTGAGCCCAAAATCGGAAGGACATCAGCAGCATCAGCGGAAGTAACCAGAAAAAGGACGCCAGAAGCTGCCTCAACGGCATCCACCTCATCACCAAGTTCTGAAGTAGATTCACTCACCGCGACGGACAAAGGTGGACAAAGGCCATACGTCCTATTGAGCACAGCAGTAGTTATAATCAAAACAGACGCCACAGAAGTTGAATGCCGCGCGTTATTAGACTCAGGGTCACAGGTAAACTTCATAACAGAACGTCTGGTAAAACGGCTCAGGTTACCACTGAAAACCTCACATGTCAATATCACCGGGATCGGGACAACTAACACAAAAACACAACATAGAGTGAACGTTGCCTTACATTCTCGAAACACAAGCTTCGCAGCACGCATTGAAGCGCTCGTCCTTCCTCGCATCATCTCGCCTCAACCATCGCAATTCATTAATACTGAAAAATGGTCACTACCAAGGAATCTCCAGTTAGCGGATCCAAACTTCAATCGCCCTGAAATAATAGATCTACTTTTGGCAGCTGAGCACTATCACCAGCTTCTCACCATTGGGCAAATCAAGCTAGCCCCGCATCTACCAATAATGCAAAATACTGCACTCGGATGGAGTGTGTCTGGCAGACTCAACGAAGGAAGCCCAAAAGATGCATCCTGTGGAATGTGCTTGGCGGACGAATCCCTAGAAACCTCTATCTCGAAACTCTGGGAACTAGAAGAGGTAAAAGACAACAAGAAGTCATTATCTATGGACGAGGAAAAGTGTGAGGAGCACTTTGCCAGACACACTTCAAAAAATAAGGAAAATCGGTTCACAGTGAAAATACCATTCCATCAGGACCCCATGGTTCTGGGGGACTCGCACTCAATAGCGCTCAACAGGTTCCTATCATTGGAACGTCGACTTCAGAAAAATCCCCAAGTGAGGACAGAGTACGTCAAGTTCATGGACGAATATGAAGCCCTGGGGCACATGACGAAAATATCAACAGATACGATTACTACACCGAACTATTTCATACCTCATCACTGTATACTGAGACCAGAGAGCACAACCACAAAACTTCGCGTGGTATTTGACGCATTTGCGAAAACATCGACCGGTCGCTCCCTAAATGATATTATGTACACAGGACCAAAGGTACAAAGCGATCTGTTTTCAATATTGCTGCGTTTTAGAATGCGAAGGTTCGTGTTCACCACTGATGTCGAAACAATGTACCGTCAAATCTTAATAGCACCAGAAGACCGGCCGTTTCAACTAATAATTTGGCGAAAGGATGCCAACATGCCAATAACATATTATCAGCTAAACACGGTCACATAAGGAACTAGGTCCGCACCATATCTAGCCACGAAATGTCTGCAACAAATTGCCACCGAAAATGCTTCTCGATATGCGCTAGCCTCTCAATTTCTAAACGACAGCTTTTATGTTGACGACGGCTTAGGCGGAGCAGACAACCTATCCACAGCAATGCTCATACAAGAACAACTAATACAGATCATGAAGGAAAACGGCTTCAATCTACGAAAATGGAGCGCCAACCACCCTCAACTGCTCCAAAATATAGCAGAAGGAGATCTAGAGGTTAATCTGGACTTGGAAAACACAAAGGCTGCCGCCGTCAAAACATTGGGGCTCACATGGCTCCCAAAACCGGACCTGTTAGCTGTCAAGGTCAACATAGAAGAAGTAAAGAGGATAACAAAACGCTCGGTCACGTCAGACCTAGCAAGGCTCTTCGACCCAATAGGAATACTGTCTCCTATCGTAGTAACGGCCAAAATACTCATACAAGAGCTATGGGAGCTAAAATTAGATTGGGATCAGGCACTTCCAGCAGAGCTACATACAAGATGGCTCACGTTCAGGTCAGATCTTGAAGAGAGTCAGATCTCAAGGCACATTTTTAAGGGAAGACTCCCGGAAACCATGCAACTACACATTTTCTCGGATGCATCAGAGAAGGCCTATGGAGCCGCGGCCTATATTCGCGCCACGCTGAAAGAAGGCACCGTCAGGTTATTATGTGCAAAGTCAAGGGTAGCTGCACTGAAAAAACAAACAATACCCCGCTTGGAGTTATGTGCTGCTGCATTAGGGGCCCAGTTGGCAGAAAGAATAGCAGCAGACATTCAATTTAAGGGTGCCATATATTTCTGGACCGATTCCGAGATAGTGTTGGCTTGGGTAAATTCAGACGCAGCACACACCACATTCATCGCCAATCGCATTGCAACAATCAAAGAAACAACTAGAGCGGAACAGTGGCGACATGTTCGATCAAAGGACAATCCAGCCGACATCCTGTCTAGAGGATTGTCCCCAAAGGCATTTAAAGAGTGTGCACTATGGTTCTGTGGACCATTATTTTTGCATGGCAAGGAATCAGTCTGGCCGAAACGTCTCAACCCAGCCTCCAACAACCAGAACGATATAGAAGTAAAGGCCAACCATTCGAAATCACTGGTCACATCGGTAGAAGAAGCGGAGATGATTTACAAGGTGAATCACGGCAACTCATTTCACCGGCTACAACGTATAATCGGCTATGTACTACGGTTCATCACGCATGCTAAAAGCAAAAAGGCAGCACAGCCGTCATCACGAAGCTTAACCACGGCAGAACTGGAGCTGGCACTAATGCACATCGTCAAACAAATACAAGCGGCAGACTTTAAGGAAGAAATCAAACAATTGAAACATCATAAGGAGCTCCAGCGGTCTAGCAACTTGTCCAACCTCGCACCAATTTTGGATAACAAGGGATTGATACGGGTTGGAGGGAGACTAGAGGCTTCATCATTGGCATACGACTCAAAACACCAACTTCTTCTACCATACAACGATAACATTACAAAATTGATGTTCGAAATGGTACACAAGGAGAACAAACATTGCGGCCCGCAAACTCTGTTGGGAATGATGCGACAACTATTTTGGCCCATAAAGGGAAAAATCAAGGCACGGGCAACAGTGCATCGATGCGTAACATGCAGCAAGGCAAAGCCAGAACTACTCAATCATATCATGGGAAACCTGCCTTCATCAAGGGTCACACCATCTCGACCATTCATAAACAGCGGTGTAGATTATTGCGGCCCTATAACAGTGCATTACAAACTCCGTGGAAAAAGGCCGCACAAGGCTTATATTGCGGTGTTCGTTTGCTTCACCACAAAGGCAGTCCACCTAGAGCTAGTGAGTGACTTAACCACCGAGGCATTCATTGGGGCCCTCAAGCGCTTCATCGCCAGGCGAGGCCATTGTCAAAACCTGTACTGTGACAATGCCACCAATTTCGTAGGAGCTAAGAACAAGCTCCCAGAGTTAAACTCGGTAATACATTCACAAGAGGCACAAGAAAAAATCATTCACGAATGCGGGAAAAGAGGAATCCAATTCAATTTCATCCCCCCAAGAGCGCCACAGTTTGGTGGACTCTGGGAGGCTGCAGTCAAATCGGCAAAGCATCTGCTGCTAAGAAGTACAGCAAATGCCAGCTTAACATATGAGGAGCTCGAAACCCTGATAATCGAGATCGAGGCGATACTGAATTCTCGCCCGATATCACCAATGTCAGATGATCCGAACGACATTGGGGCACTTACTCCAGGGCACTTCCTGATAGGAGAACTACTAACAGCACAAATTGATGCACAAGCGACGACTGCCAAGCTCAACCTAGAAACAAGATGGAAGCTAGTGTCCCAGCTTAAACACGAGTTTTGGAAACGATGGTCCCGGGATTACCTCAACGAGTTACAGTACCGGAACAAATGGCAAAAACAGACGGCGAATATAGAACCAGGGGACATAGTGGTACTCAAGGAAACCAACGTCCCAGTGATGAAGTGGCCCTTGGGGAGAATAGTGAAAACTTATAAGGGTCCAGACGACATAATCAGAGTGGCAGATGTCAAAACAGCATCCGGAGTGCTGAAGCGAGCAATCAGATACCTCGCTCCAATTCCACGACTCAAAGATGGGGAAACGGAAACCCAACCCTCAGGCAGCCAGCCAAATCTGGCACCAAGCTCACCGCAACCGGATCGTAAGGAAGTATCCCCAGAGGAACTACACAAGGCCAAAACGACGAAAAGTTACCACCATGTCAACAATGACAACAATGATAATAACTCTGCTGGCACTTCCACTTGTGTTTTCGGCAGACATCGAAACAACAGAATTCGACACCAAGATCGGCATCCACTTTGAAGGCATCACCAAGATGGAAGTGTCACGCTCTGAGTGGAAAATAATTTCCTACTACGATCTGCAGCCATATTGGGAAGAAACATCACGCTTCATCAATGGAACAAAGACATTAAGGGCCATATGCGACACCATAGTGCTGAAATCGGCCTGTGAAAACGTAGTAGACACCTTGGAAGCCGACATCGCAGAACTAACTGAAGAAAATAGCCTCCTCACACGATCCAGACGAGGCGCGGTCAACGTCATCGGCAACATTGCCAACTCATTGTTCGGTGTGTTGGACAACAGCTATGCAGAAGAGATGTCAAGCACAATCTACACGCTCAAACAAAATGACAACCATTTATACGGGTTACTCAACTTTGATCAGTTATTGATGCAACACTCAACATCTTCAAACAAGAGGAGCAGAACATCAAACAGAAGTTCAAGGTGGTGAATGACCAAATAGTGAAGGTGGCAGCATATGTCCGTACGGAGCAGACGCAAAGGTACCAAACAAACCTCGTCCAAACTAGCAGTACATTGGCAACTCAACTCGCACTATTATCAGCCAGACTACATAGAATCCAGGCAAGAATTATCAATACGTTAACAGATGCGCACCACAGAAGAATCAGTCCAACGTTACTATCACCATCGCAACTTCGAGCAGAATTAGTCCGAGTTCGCAACCATCTACCCACATCGCTACGGTTGCCAGAGGACCAAAACAATCTCTTACAACTCTACAAGGTCATGAAGGTGAAAGGCGGAAGAACGGATGAGCACGGTCTTACAACTCTACAAGGTCATGAAGGTGAAAGGCGGAAGAACGGATGAGCACGTGATCTTCGAAATGTCACTTCCGTTGTGTGATCCAGAGACCTGGGAAGTGCTCAAACCACATCCGATTTCAAGCAGAATAAACAGTTCAACGGTTGCCATCACGCCATGCAATGATCTCATTGCAGTCAACGCGCATCGAGATCAATATATAACATCGACAGAAAATCAGTGGCGAGAATGCATTACTATAAAGGAGAACCAGGTGTTATGCTTGAACGTGCAGACAAAATTCACCGCAGACTCAGGCGCTTGTCAATGCGAAATATCACTGCTCAACAACAATCCAGGGAACATCTGCAAGGTAGCCCCGGTAGAAGACAACGCACCGATAAAACAGCTGACGCACAATAATCTGTGGATGTACGTGTTGGAGTCCCCCACTCGAATCAATGCCGCGTGCGGAGCAAATCATTCCCAGCTAACATTAAAGGGCTCAGGGATTATAAAAATTAGCCCCGACTGTACACTCAAACAGAAGTCAGTCATAATTCAAGGGCATCAAGTATACTCATCTGCAAACCACGCGTCATACACTGCAACCGCAAACCTTAGCAGCATTACGTATCCTGAAAAGACATCTTCCATAATCCTGCACATACAACCGTACGTTGATCAGGTCAAAAATATATCGACCATATAGCAAGGTTTAATGCAGGAAATAGGGACAGGGCTACCCTCACAAATTTCCCACCTCAAATACCATCATGCGACAATTGCGTATGCCGCTCTAATACTATCAATTGGCATCATAGTTGCAATCGTGATAACCTGCATTCACAAGAAGTCCCGAGCTCCCGTTACATACGCAGTTCCTCAACCACGGCCAGCTGCACGACAAGCACCATTTGCCGTAACAGTGACGTAAAGGGACCACCGCACCATTAGAGTTAGTAAGAATGAATTGTAAATTAAAACTTAGCATTAAGAATGAAATGTAATTATAACATTAAAATGTACACAAAAAAAATGCCTTATTTAGAACTAAGAATGTAAATTAAAACACAAGTAAGGGAAATGACGCATATCGAAACTCGTTGAATAAAGTCACGGGCGGGAGCATATTCATTTCTGTCCAAATATGCAGACACAGGCATATTTGTTTGCATGAAATTCAAGAAGAAGCAAAAGTGCTGAGTAGCGATTGCGTCATATTTAAGCTCACGGCCGTCAATAAGTGTGCCGTCGCTAGCGTCAGCATTGCAACCGCAGTTGCGACAGCTGGCGACCTAGTACGGTGGTCAGCAATTTCACTTACTGATGACCTAGAACTTAGACTGCTGACTAGTGACCTAGTATTGCGGAAGTCAAGAGCAATGCACTAGTCAGCATAATTGTAAGATCTAATTTGTATATAAGCTAAGAATTTAGAATAAAGATTTGAGAAATGCATGACAAGCAACCCTAAAGCTTCTTTAATCATATAGCGCAACTGCTTCATCGCCATTTCTCCCATCGCCGTAAATAACCAGGTTCAAGTGCCTGAAGTTATTACTCTCAAGTCTTGGTGCCACTGCCTTGACTAAACCACCATACAACCCAAACTCCTGGTGCGACCACCTCGAGTCCTGTCATTTCTACGTGGTTTGGCACCTAAGCCACTCCACTCGATCCTCAATTCAGGACGGCAAATCAGCCATCGGTCCTTGTGACGTATACTACAGTGGCCAGACACGCGGCAAAGCGCGTGGTGTAGGATTAGTGGTGGGAAAGAGACTTCGCCGCCAAGTACTAGCGTTCACTCCTGTGGACGAGCGTCTCGCTGCGATCCGCATCAAGGCGAGGTTTTTCAACATAACTCCTCAGTCTGCGCCTATGCGCCGACTGAGGAGACGGACGACGCAGAGAAGGACTCCTTCTACGATAAACTTGAACAAGCCTATGATCGCTGCCCCCTGCATGATATCAAAATCGTGCTCGGCGACTTTAATGCCAAGGTGGGCAAGGAAGGAGTCTTTGGTCCTACAGTTGGAAAATTCAGTCTCCACGATGTAACATCCCCCAACGGCACTAGGTTGATTGACTTCCCGCTTCCCGCAATATGGCCATCAGTAGTACCAGGTTCCAGCATAAGCGAATACACCAAGCTACCTGGCTGTCCCCTGATCAAAGAACAAGAAACCAGATTAATCATGTCATGATCGACGGCAGACACAGCTCCACCGTTCTAGACGTGCGTACCCTACGCGGTCCCAATATCGACTCGGACCATTACCTTGTTGCAGCCAAGATACGCACACGCCTCTGTGCAGCGAAGAAAGTACGCACAGTAACGGAAGGAAAGTTTGACGTCGAGAAGCTGCGCGTGACACAGACAGCTGATAATTTCTCCACTCGACTCTCACACCTGCTATCGGAGAGCAATCTTCGACCTAAAGATGTAACCGAGCAATGGAAGCATATCTCTCACTCATTATGTACCGCCGCTGAAGCCACTATAGGGTTTCGGCGAGCCCGCAAGAACAACTGGTACGATGAGGAATGCACCACAGCCTCGGACAAAAAGGACGCTGCATACAGGGAGACGTTGCGAACGGGCGCAACCCGCAGTGTATGGCAACGCTATCGTGAGGCGAAGAAGGAAGAGAGACGCCTTTTCAGAAAAAAGAAACGTGAGGCCGAAAGGCGTGAGTGTGAGGAGCTTGAGGCGCTGGCTGACAGGAACGATGCCCGAAAATTCTATGAAAAGATCCGGCGGATGACGGAAGGTTTAAAGACCGAGGCAAGTTCCTGTAAGGACAATAATGGCGACCTGGTAACCGACGTCCAGAGTGTACTTAAATTATGGAGGGAGCACTTCTCCTCACTGCTAAACTGCGAGGGAGATGTTGAACCCGATACCCCAATCCCTGACGATGGAAAGGTCGTCCCACCACCTGACTATGAAGAAGTGAAGATAGCTATATCCCGGCTCAAAAACAACAAAGCGCCTGGAAAAGACGGACTACCCGCCGAGCTGTTCAAACACGGAGGCGAAGAGCTGGTAAAAAGCATGCATCAGCTCTTATGCAGAATATGGTCAGACGAGTGCATGCCTCCAGATTGGAATTTAAGTGTGCTTTGCCCAATCCACAAGAAAGGCGATCCCGCTAACCCCACCAACTACCGCGGAATCAGTCTTCTTAATATCGCATATAAGGTTCTTTCTAGCGTATTGTGTGAAAGACTGAAGCCCATCGTGGACAAACTGATTGGACCTTATCAGTGTGGCTTTAGACCTGGTAAGTCTACCATCGACCAGATTTTCACGATACGCCAAATCCTGGAGAAGACCCATGATAAAAGAATCGATACACACCACCTCTTTGTCGATTTTAAAGCCGCTTTTGACAGCGCAAAAAGGAGTTGCCTGTATACCGCCATGTCTGAGTTTGACTTCCCTGCAAAGCTTATACGGCTTTGCCAAATGACGCTGAGCAATACCAACAGCTTCGTCAGAATCGGGAAGGACCTCTCTGAGCCATTTGAAACCAAACGAGGCTTCAGACAGGGCGACTCCCTTTCGTGCGATTTCTTCAACCTGATGCTGGAGAAGATAATTCGAGCAGCAGAGCTAAACCGCAATGGCACAATCTTCTACAAGAGCGTACAATTGCTGGCGTATGCCGATGTTATTGATATCATTGGCCTTAACAACCGCGCCGTAAGCGCTGCCTTCTCTGGGCTGGATAAAGAAGCGAAAAAAGTAGGTCTTGCGGTGAACGAGGACAAGACGAAGTACCTACTGTCATCAAAGAAAGAATCGGCGCACGTGCGCCGTGGCAGCCAAGTCACCGTTGATGGCTACAAGTTTGAAACGGTGAGAGATTTCGTCTATTTGGGAACCAGCATTAACACCGAAAATAATATCAGTCTAGAAATCCAACGGAGAATCACTCTTGCCAACAAGTGCTACTTTGGACTGAGAAGGCAATTGAGAAGTAAAGTCCTCTCTCGAAGAACAAAGATCACGCTCTATAAGTCTCTCATCATACCAGTCCTGATGTACGGCTCGGAATCATGGACAGTATCCAGAGAAGATGAGATGGCCCTTGGAGTATTTGAGAGAAAAGTTCTCCGGAAGATTTATGGTCCTTCCCGTGATGCCAACGGCGAGTATCGAAGGAAATTCAACGATGAGCTGTACGAGCTTTACGCAGACCTGACCATAGTTCAGCGGATTAAAGCCCAAAGGCTCCGCTGGCTGGGTCATGTTATGCGAATGGAAAAAGAAGCTCCAGCACAGAAAGTTTTACTATCGACACCCGAATTCGGCAGCAGAGGAAGGGGGAGGCCTCGACTGAGATGGAAACAACAGGTGGAGGATGACTTGTACTCCCTTGGGGTTTCCAATTGGCGTCAGTTATCGCTAAAAAGGAATGACTGGCGTGCTTTGATTCGAAACGGCCAAAATCGCCTAGGCGGTTAAGCGTCATTATGACGCAAGCCAATATTAGATTAGAAATCAGCCGCTCCAAACAATAACCGTTGTTTCATTTTTATTTGTTTAGTATTTGCACGAAAATAACAAATTTTTGAGTTATTACTCTTTTCCTGAAATTTTTTTATATACATAGTGGTATTATTTTGAGTGAAAATTCAAAATGTTACACTTTATGTGATACACTAACGAACCAAATTGATAAAACACTTGGAGACAACTAAAAATGTAACTCTTTAGTTGAGTCGAAAGAAGTCATTCTGAAAACAAAGAGAGAGTCATAACGTTTTTTTTTTAACGAAAGGCCAAACAAATCACTGTACGATTTTTACAGTGGGTAGAGATGACCACTGCACATTATTTTCTTGCAAAAAAGTAAAATTTGGAAATTTTGAGTTGTTACACTTTAACGTAACAAGTGCGATATGTAGGTGCATACATATATATTAGGGTGCATCGATAAAGAAAAATTTTGGATTTTGAATTCGCGTTAAGCGTCAAAAGTTGGGGCTTGCAATTTAAAAACGATAATGTAAATTGACATTTTTCTAAAAAATTATTGGAAAAATGTGTTTGCAATCTTTATTTAGCTAAGTTAAATGTTTTTCATCTGACTCGAGATTAAAAGTGTAGTTCGACATATGTAAATATTAGCGATCTTGCACAAATAGATTTTTTTAGCTAATAATATCGCTGCTTTTGCTTGCCCGATTTATTTGCATTATTTAAAAAAAAAATGTATTTACCACGAAAACTAAAATAAACAAATACAAAAAATGTCGGCGAATCAATTAAGTTCTTTATTAAAACGTAGTGCTAGCGGAGAGTATCCGTCTGCCAAAGCGCCAAAGCTTGATGAGAGCGTTGCTCCCCCAACAATATTATCTGCTGTAAGAGATCTGGGTGACCGAGTTAAGCAACAATTGGATCAGTTACACTCTTCACCGCATTCTCAACAAAAATTACCGATATGGAAGAAAAACTCACATTAGCTACATTAATATTGAAAGCTGCACAGTCTGCCGAACGGATTGTCCACTTGGAGGCTTGTGTTGAGAAGCATGAGGGTGAGTTAATTGAACTGCGCCACTCTCTTGCTTGTGTAATCTCTCAGCAAACTACATCTCAGCATTCTGCCGACGTAATCGCGTTTGGTGTGCCATATACAGTGGGAGAAAACTTGAAGACCATCTTCAGTGAAATTTGCCTCTCAACTGAGTACGTGGTACCCGAATTAAAAAATATCTTCCGCGCGGGCACAACTACTATTGAAGGGAAAAATGCTATTATTGTAAAATTTTATAGTGTGCGTAATAAAGTACTTTCCAAATGGAAACGACTGCCCACGCAAGAGAATTGGGAAGCTTATAAATCGGCGAGGAACAATGCTACACTTATCACTAGACGGGAAAAGAAAAAATATTTCAGCGTAAAGTTAAGCTCTAAACTCCCATCTCGAGTACTCTGGCGAAATATAAACCATTTAAGGGTACGAGAAAAACATCATAACAAATGTACTCTAGATCCGCTGATGGTCTACCTATTAAGTTTCTAAAAATCATATTACCATGTATTGTCGGCACACTTACTCATATAATTAACCATGGCATTACTACATCCTGTTTCCCTAGCTTGTGGAGGGTTGCAACAGTGCTACCTATTGCCAAAAAATACCAGCATGTTCTACTGCAGATTTTCGCTCTATTAGTGTACTCTCTGCACTTTCTAAAGTTTTTGAAATGCTCATGGCTGAGCAAATATACCAGTACTTACAAGTGAATAACCTACTATCTCCTGTGCAGTCAGGTTTTAGGAAGAACCATAGTTGTAATACAGCTATGCTTAAAATTCTGGATTATATTAGGATACATCTTTATAGAAAGGAGCTAACCTTGCTATGTCGGCTCGATTTCTCCAAAGCCTTTGATTCTGTGAACCATACACTGTTATGCAACAAGCTTGATAAATATTTCGGTTTTAGTAGAAGTGCAGTCAGCGTTTTGCAAACCTATTTAACTGGTCGTTACCAACGTGTCCGAGTTGGATCTGAGCTTTCACAGTTAGAACCGGTTATAAGTGGGGTTCCCCAAGGTTCTATATTGGGCCCGTTACTACTCAGCATATTTATAAATGATGTTTTAAGCGTGTGCCAGCATTCAGAGCTTCACGTGTATGCTGATGACATCCAACTCTATACTTGTGGACCATCAAACCAACCAAGTCAGCTGTCTGAAAATCTGAATTGAGATTTGTTGGCAATCTCTCAGTGGCCGTCTGCCAATGGTTCAGTACTTAATTCCAAAAAATCGTTCGTTCTTCGGGTGTGAGTAAACTAACTAGAACGATTAACCTCTTCCCTGCGATACATTTAGGGGATGAAACTCTGGAGCTAGTTAACAAAGTCAATAACTTGGGTTTTACAATAAATTCTACCATTTCATGTAGTGATCACGTCAATTCTGTTGTTTCATTTCATTTATTATTATAAAGCATTAGTACAATAAGAAGTATATATTCATTTTTAGTACAACAGTTAGAGGTAATACAGCAAAACTGTCAAAAACGCAGTAATACAAGCAAGCTTAAGAATAGTTAATTAATTAAACACGATAGAAACCTGGGCCCGTAGTCATAGTCAAAAAGTTAAGTATGATTTTAGGTTAGTCAAAGCTTTTTGAAACAACTATAAGTGCGTTATCTGTAAAAAATGCCCTTACCAACCCAAAATCACACCTAACACTGACTATGACTACGAGCCAAAATAAATATAAAAAAATAAATTAAAATATGGAACATATTTGGGTTTAGATAGCACATCTTAGAGAAGAGAGAAAACACTTACTATGTCACAGTGTTACAAAAATAATTCATTAGAGCTGTCTTAGTGTTGCTTTTGTTCAGGCTCTTACGAACCGTAGCAGGAATCGAGTTCCATAAACGTATTGATGAAGAATAACCTCGTAGAGGAGAGGAAGTTGTACTGCGGCACTATCAAGCGGCTTAATCGAGCTAACCTTGGGAATATTAGTTTTTCGTAAAGGTAACTAGGTTGTTCATCCCTTATGAGGTGGCAGAGAAAGGTGCAGTTTCTGGCTTTGAGGTACTCAGAAAGTTCACAACCCACTAACCGAGTCCTCCACGATGAGATATGCTCAAATCTATTTAACCCGAACACATAGCGCGTGACGTGGTTGAAAGCCACATCCAGTTTATGGGCAGACATAGAGTCCAGCGTGCTATACACCATCTCTGCATAGAGAATGATAGGCATGATTAACTGTATGGCAAGCTTTCGTCTTATGCCAACCGGAGTAAATTGGGCAGACATTCGCAAACTACGTAAACTGTAGTACACCTTGCCAACAGTGGAACTTATATGGTCCACACACGAAGATCACTATTTATAACGAAACCCAGGTTGGTAATTTTCGAAACAGATTTGACAGCGCGATCTCCAATATACAAAGGGGGGACAACTGCGGCGACGGGACGCTTCTTACAAATAGGTAACACATAACACTTTTCAACGTTAAGCTGTAGACCATTTTGTGACGCCCAGGAATTGATAGAGGATAAATCCTCGTTAAAATTGCCTACCATGTCAACTGTTTGATCGGGAGGACTGGACAAATATAGCTGAATATCATCCGCATAAGCATGGATACTAGCATATTTAATTTGTTAGAAAGGTATATACCACGAAATCTAAAGCTGATTACCCAATGTACGCTTGCTTTGCTTGCCTTACTTACCTAGGCTTACCTTGTTTTCCTTTTAAAGCTTCTATGGCCCAATAGAAGCTACAAAAGTTGTCAAAAATACAGGATGAGACAAACAAGACAACAACAAGGCAACCAGCGAAGCGTGTAAAGCGCTATCAAATAGAGATTTGGGCTAATCGACGCTTTGAAGCGTTTCAAGCAAGCAAAGTAAGGCTACTACTGGGCGAACTTTCATACATTTCAGTAGAGTTCAAAAGAATTTTGACATTTCTCGAGGCAAAGCCAGCAAAGCAAGCGTGTATTGGGCCATCACCTTAAGATACTCTGGTTTTTATACTCCAACTGAAACCAGGCCGCAGCTTGCCCGGCAATTAATTGTACCTATCATAACATACTCCGAATTGGTTTATGGCAAATTTGATAGTCTCTCGGCCCGCAAGATTACCCTCTTATTTAACAACGTGACACGGTACGTTTATGGCCTGTCCAAATTTGATCACATTTCTGAGTTTAAAAATCGTCTTTTGGGTTGTGACATTGTGGATTACCTTAAAGCCTCTTTTATTTAATGTCTTGGAGAGTCCCCAATTATTTTTATACGAAGTTGATTTTTACCAGATCTGCTCGGGTAACTGACCTAATAATTCCCCAATTCGGCTCGCTGGCATCAGCAAGACTATTCTTCGTCAACGCGATTCGCATTTGGAACTCTATTCCTGCTAACATAAGAGCAGGTTTTAACAAAACAAATTTCAAAACATCTATTTTAAATTATTTTTACAAAAGAATATCTAAGATGATCTGACAAAATGTTGATAGTTGTATAAGATTTGAATCTGTTGTTGAAATGTTAGTATGTATGTGTACAAACCCCCCTTTTTCGGAAACGGCATAAAATCTTTGTATTGTGTAATATTCGAGTACACAATCTTGGCTAAAATGTGCTACTAAAGTGGTTTAAAAAAATGGAAGATTGTTATTTAGTTTTGCCGCAATGAAGGCAGAATAACAACTCTAAAAGTCTTATTTACTAAAATACATATTTACTGTAATTCTATGTGTTCATAAGTGCAGCTCAGTGCAGTCACCAACATTCATAAACATATAGGGCATGTATCTGCGAGTAATGCAGTCACATACATAAATACATATGTGGCCAGAGTGTGGCTGCAAGCCATGCAGTCACACGCGTACACACATATGTGACAAACATATGCAAACTGATATGCGACAAACATATGCAAACTGATATGCGACGTCATAGCTTGTACTGCTCACATATTTGGCAGCGTGAGAAAGTGAACGCTATTTGAGATATGTTGACTTAGCAAAATGTATACATTCCACAACCGGACATTTAGGTGTCGGCGTGTGGCTTTGTTGTTGTTAGTGATATGCTCTGATATACTACACCTCCTTTCCAAAAAAAAAAACGATTTTATAGCTGTGATATATTTAAGTGTTTTTTTTTTCATTTCTACAATTATATAATTTATGAGTTAAAGGATAGATTGAAGAATGCAACATTATGCGATGACGATATCTTAGTGCCTTTTGATTCATTATGCGATGACGATATCTTAGTGTCTTTTGATGCGGTATCCCTTTTCACAAATATTCCTACCACTCTAGCTATAAAAATAATAATGAAGAACTGGGAAAAAATACAAACATGTACAAATATTCCAAAAAATAAATTTCAAAATATTTTAGAGTTTTGCCTGAAAGACAATAATTATTTTATGTTCAATAATAAAATCTTTATCCAAACCTTTGGTATGCCTATGGGTAACCCACTCTCACCCACGATCGCCGATATTATTATGGATGATATTTTAAACGCCACATACTTGGAGCTCAGCAAAGGACAGCACAGTGTGAAATTCTTAATGAAGTATGTAGATGACATATTCGCTATCGTCAAAAGAAATGACGCACAAATTATACTTAGCACGCTCAACCAATATCATAATCGGTTGCTATTTACAATGGAAATGGAAGAAGACAACAGCATTCCTTTCTGGGCGCCTAATCAATTTTTTATCGTCGCAACCTAGAAAATATAAAATTAATACAGCAAAAAACTACATAAATAAAATACTTACCATCAGCCATCCGAAATTCCACGAAACCAACATAAATAAAATCACAAAAACACTTAAAAACAATAACTATCCTAATTACCTCATTTATGATTTAATCCAAGAAAAGCGCAACACAATAACCCAACCGCCAAATCAAACACAAACAACAAACAATAATGAGACAAAGCAATATCACAGCATCACACATATTCCCAGGCTAACAGAAAAATTCGCACACGAAATCATCAAAAAGCCCAACATAACTTTAGCCTATAAATCAAATTGTACCTTGGCAGGTTGCTTTAAAAAAACAAAAACCCCAATAAGCACACAACAACAAAGCAACGTGGTATATCAAGTGCAATGCAAAGGTTTTGTAAATTTACGAGCTAACATTTTAGTCAAAATGAAATTAACTTATTCGAATAGCTTAAGTCTATTTTTATGAATTACTAGTAATACCCGGCGTGCGTTGCTACGCCAAAGAAAAACACCTGAATAAGATTTTACCATTTAAGGACTTTTATTTATCTTAATGCTAAAGGATAAACAATATTTTTGGTTTTTCATTAGGTGTGTAAACAAATAAATTTTTTGGGGATCCAACTCGTGAACAGGCGACGTATAATTGACCATGTGAAAAACACGCATTTCTCAAATCCAGTCCAGCGATAGTAAGTGATTGTCCTTATGCTTTATTTATGGTTACAGCAAATGCAAGACGCAACGGGAATTGAAGACGCTTGAATTCGAATGGTAAATCATTGGAAATCATCGGTATGCGTGGAATCAGCACGTCTTCCCCTTTGAATTTACCGCTGATGATTGTTGCCTCTATTAGGTTCGGTGTTAACTTTTTTATTACTACCCTGGTTCCGTTGCACAGTTTTGGCGCGTTCAAGTTGCGAATAAGTATCACTGGCGATCCAATTTTTAACGTCAATATGTGAGGAGGCGTTCGTGGTGGCTCCAAAGAATTTCATATCAAATTTCAAGTAAATTCAACAATTTTCACGATAGTTTAGAATAAGTCAGCCCTGGGTCCACTCTCCGGAAGAAAAATCATCCTATACTTTGACATAAGCATAACGTTACCTACATACCAAATTTCAAGTAAATGCAACCATTTTTACGATAGTTTAGAATAAGTCAGCCCTGGGTCCACTTTCCGGAAGAAAATGTATTCAATATATTAATCTTAGCATATAGCTACCTACAAACCAAGTTTCAAGCAATTCGAGCCAGAACTACGATTGTTTAGAACAGATCGGTCCCTGGTCCACTTCCCGGAAGAAAAATCATCCTATTCTTTAACCTAAGCATAACGCTACCAACATACCAAATTTCAAGTAAATCCAGCCATTTATAGGATATTTTCGAAGAGGGCGGTCCCGGGTCCACTTCCCATAAAAAAAATTTACAGAAACACTCTCCAGGCTCCTACTAATCTATCCCCAAAATTTCAACAAAATCGGCTGAGTAGTTTTGGAGTCCAGAAGCCACATACATACATGCAATTTTATATATATAGATAATTTCGGAGGATCGAAAACGAGCTGGGCCAGCCTTTTAACTTCACATTTACAGGTCTATTCTACTGTGGTAATAACTTTATTATTACCGGCAAACAAATTCACTCGGCAACTTTTACTCCTTTTTGGTATTCTGAGGGCAAAAGTTTTCTGGTAACACCGTTACCACCAAAATAGGTGGTAACATGTGGTAACATCAATATAAAACAGCTGATGTTTACTTTGAAAAATAAAAAAGCGAAAGTGCAATTGAACAAAATAAAGTGAAAATTAAACAAAATAAATAAAACAAAGTGAAAATCAAACAAATAAACAGGTATATAGTATTAATAAATCACAATAAAAACTGTGTATTCCCTGCAGGAGCTCGGGATGGTCTTTGCAAAAGGCCACATACAACCGCAACTGCGCTGGGGTGGTGCGTGCATATTTTCTGTAAATAAAATAAACAATTTTTAATAAATTTTCATACAATCCCGAAAATTGCTTCACAATACCGTCGGTATTTACAGCAATAGACTACAAGTCAAAAGCAACAAAGAGTTTAAATGTTTAAAATGAAAAAATATTCGTGCATTAAGCATAGAAAATTCTTTCATAGGTTTCACACCAAGTCCTAAAAATTCGCAAATCTTTCATATAAGTTAGCATTGAAATTAAAAGAAATGTTCTATATGGAAGTATAAATATATGCATAAATGGACACTGAGAAGGGTTTACCTTCAAGCTGGGTAGTGGCCTAAGGTGTTAGACCTTCTAGCATACAAGTCACTACAGTGTTGTGAGTTCGACTCTCACAATGCCGGGAAGAAAAGTCCATGAAGAGATGTAATTCCAGTATCATCGAAACATATGTCGGCTTGTCTGGTTTCTGCAGCGCGTGGGTAAATTTTTCTCAAAAAACACATTTTCATACAATCCCGAAAATTGCTTCACAATACCGTCGGTATTTACAGCAATAGACTACAAGTCAAAAGCAACAAAGAGTTTAAATGTTTAAAATGACCATGTGAAAAACACGCATTTCTCAAATCCAGTCCAGCGATAGTAAGTGATTGTCCTTATGCTTTATTTATGGTTACAGCAAATGCAAGACGCAACGGGAATTGAAGACGCTTGAATTCGAATGGTAAATCATTGGAAATCATCGGTATGCGTGGAATCAGCACGTCTTCCCCTTTGAATTTACCGCTGATGATTGTTGCCTCTATTAGGTTCGGTGTTAACTTTTTTATTACTACCCTGGTTCCGTTGCACAGTTTTGGCGCGTTCAAGTTGCGAATAAGTATCACTGGCGATCCAATTTTTAACGTCAATATGTGAGGAGGCGTTCGTGGTGGCTCCAAAGAATTTCATATCAAATTTCAAGTAAATTCAACAATTTTCACGATAGTTTAGAATAAGTCAGCCCTGGGTCCACTTTCCGGAAGAAAAATCATCCTATACTTTGACATAAGCATAACGTTACCTACATACCAAATTTCAAGTAAATGCAACCATTTTTACGATAGTTTAGAATAAGTCAGCCCTGGGTCCACTTTCCGGAAGAAAATGTATTCAATATATTAATCTTAGCATATAGCTACCTACAAACCAAGTTTCAAGCAATTCGAGCCAGAACTACGATTGTTTAGAACAGATCGGTCCCTGGTCCACTTCCCGGAAGAAAAATCATCCTATCCTTTAACCTAAGCATAACGCTACCAACATACCAAATTTCAAGTAAATCCAGCCATTTATAGGATATTTTCGAAGAGGGCGGTCCCGGGTCCACTTCCCATAAAAAAAATTTACAGAAACACTCTCCAGGCTCCTACTAATCTATCCCCAAAATTTCAACAAAATCGGCTGAGTAGTTTTGGAGTCCAGAAGCCACATACATACATGCAATTTTATATATATAGATAATTTCGGAGGATCGAAAACGAGCTGGGCCAGCCTTTTAACTTCACATTTACAGGTCTATTCTACTGTGGTAATAACTTTATTATTACCGGCAAACAAATTCACTCGGCAACTTTTACTCCTTTTTGGTATTCTGAGGGCAAAAGTTTTCTGGTAACACCGTTACCACCAAAATAGGTGGTAACATCAATATAAAACAGCTGATGTTTACTTTGAAAAATAAAAAAGCGAAAGTGCAATTGAACAAAATAAAGTGAAAATTAAACAAAATAAATAAAACAAAGTGAAAATCAAACAAATAAACAGGTATATAGTATTAATAAATCACAATAAAAACTGTGTATAACGTTTCTAACGCCAGTAATTCCTTTAATATAGTAAAAATGTCCGCGTTAATACTATTGCTGCTGGCTGAAGAAGATGAAAATGATGAAATTTTGGAGCGGAGACACAACTTGAAAAGCCTTCGGGACAGTCATGATCCATTGCAACTTCCTTCCAATATTTTCAAGCAACATTTTTGTTTGCCAAAAGAAGCCTGTAAAATGCTCATAGAAGAGTTGTGGTTTGCTTTTCGATTCACCATACACACTGGTGAGTTTTTTTGCCATTAGACCGTTACCATCTGCTCAGAATCGAAGCCACTTTATTTGGTAACGTATTTTAGGGAAAATTGTTTGCCGATGGCAATTTTACCGGTAACGCGCAGCATAGGGCTGTTATTTAGCGCTTCATATATTTTTGGGTTCTCATTGTGACATTTTTATTTATTATTAATATTTGTATCATTGGAATTTTTATTGGTTTCCGATCGAGTCGTAACCTTCATTATTTGGCATGCTTTTACTGATAAGTCTTTTAAATCATTTATATTTATTCGTGATAGTGCATCTGCAACATAATTTTCTTTTCCAGCTATGTACTCCGCCTCAAAGTCATATTCCTCCAACTCCAGTCTAACTCGAGTTAATTTTGATGAAGGGTTTTTCATCGAAAACAAGTATGTTAATGGGCGATGGTCTATTTTAACTAAAAATTTTCTGCCGTAAACGTATGGTCTGAAATAAGTGATTGCCCAATGGATTGCCGCCAATTCTTTTTCAATTGTTGCTTTATTGCTTTCACCTTTCGTGAATGCTCTTGACGCATAGGCAATTGGTAATTGTTTGCCTTCATTTTCTTGACTAAGAACTGCACCGCAGGCGAATCCACTGGCATCTGTTGTTATACAAAATTATTTACTGAAATCTGGATATTGCAAAATATTTGGGTTAATTAATGCCTCCTTCAAGTAGACAAAAGCTTTTTGACATTCTTCTTACATAACCTTGTTAAAATTCTGGAAGATTCTGCAAAATTTGAAACAAATCTCCGGTAATAGTTACACAATGCTACAAATCTTTTAACTTCATCTGCATTTTTTGGGGTTGGATAATTTAAAACCCAAAACCCTCTAACCGGCAATTTTAAATCTATAAACCTAATGCTTAAACACCACAAGCCCAAAAAACACAATCCCACAAACTATTAACACATAAATTAGAAAAAACTACTTTGCTTAGAAAACTACTTTGCTTATTTTCTACTTTGTATCAACATATGACATTTACTTAGTTGTCATTTGAATTAAAATTTTGTAAAATATTTTTTGTCTGTTCCTAAAATATTCGTGAATTTAATCTTAAACTAAATAAATTTTAATAAAAATGTTAAGTAAAATGCAAATAGACAAAACTCCCTGTGGAAAAAAGAGACACCAATTCTGCAATGTTTGTGGAGACTTTCAACCACAGGAATTTCGTAGATCAATAAATGACTCGATAAAAGAATCATATCTTAAATGTTATAATAAACCATGGTGTATCAATAACAAGTGTAAACTCTTCTGCATAGACCTCAAAATTCCAAAATGAGTTTAACACCTGTTTGAGATTGTGGTTAATAACAAGTGTGATATCATGGACATAGTCGTGAAAACTTCAAAGTGAGTTTAGTCACCTGTTTTTATTTCCTTTTTTGTCTCACTTCTTTCCATCTTCCCATCTCTTTCTACCATAAGGTAAAAGATAGGAGACCGCCATGTTGATATGTGCAGGATGTTAAACAACGCCATTTGCTTTTCTGTTATTCGGTGCTGGCGACATTTTAATATGTGCAGGATGTAAACAAACCGACATTTTAATGTGTGTTGTCAAAAGAAGAGTTCACACTTGGTATTGATACACAATGTAATAAACCAATGAGAAACTTAGATAAATCATGGGTACCCCAATCTATTTGTAATACTTGTAGAACAAATATGGGGAGATGGGACGAAGTTAAAACAGAGGTCGTCATTCAACCAGCTATCTGGCGCGAGCCTGTTGATCACGATAATGACTGTTATTTTTGCTTAAGCATTGTAAGTGGCTTTAACAAAAAGAGTGTAACGCCTGCTAAGAAAGATTCGTCTAAAAGCAGTGTTACTCCATAACGGCAATGATTTTGCAGCGATCCCAATTGCTCACTCAGTTATAATGAAGGAATCTTATAAAAGTTTTAAATTTCTTTTAGAAAAAATTTATTACAACTCTCACAAATGGCTCATTTGTGGTGATTTTAAAATGATCCAAATGGCTCTCGGTTTACAACAAGGATTTACAAAACATCCATGTTTTCTTTGCCTTTGGCATAGTCGTACGCGAACAAAGCATTATACGCAAAAGAATTGGCCAAAAAGAAAAAAATGGGAATTGGTGAAGAAAACGTCATCCATGAAAGTCTTGTAGACCGTCAAAATATTTTGTTACCACCTCTCCACATTAAGCTCGGTTTGATGAAGCAATTTGTTAAAGCACTAGATAAAAATGGTAATTGTTTTCAGTATCTTCATTCACAATTTCCTTCATTAAGTGACGCAAAAATTAAAGAAGGCATTTTTACAGGACTCGACATAAGAACCCTCATGAAAGACAAAGATTTTGTTACAACTATGAAATCTGAGGAGAAAAATGCTTGGATAAGTTTTAAAGAAGTTGTACAACATTTTCTTGGAAATACTCGGCCTCCAAACTACAAAACTATTGTTTCTACTAATTTTGTTTACTAATTTTGTAAAGTTAGGTTGTTTGATGAGTTCAAAATTACATTATCTTTTTTCACACTTGGACAGGTTTCCAGAAAACAATGGGGCTAAGAGTGAAGAAATGGTAAAAAGATTTCATCAAGACATCAAACAAAAAGAGCGGCATTATCAGGGAAGATGGGACGAAAGGATGATGGCCGACTACTGTTGGTCCTTGAAAAGACATGATGCATTTGCCGAACATCGTCGTCAGTCGCATAACCGATCATTTGAAGTGAAGCGACAACGTTTTCATAAAAAAAAAAATGAGATAAAGAATCTAAAATCATCAATAAACCACAAAAAGTTCAAATACAGTCAAAAATTTAAAAAAAAAAAAAAAAAAAAAAAACACGGATAAAAAGAAAAATATAAAAAAAAAAAAAATTGATAAAAAGGAAAACATAAAAAACCAAAAAAAAAAAAATTCTTCGAGGTTTGTGAACTTGGGGTGAAGGCTTGGCTTTGTGGCCTACGGGTATATAAGCTTGGGGTTTCGGGTATTACGGTTTTTGGGCTTGGGGTCTTGGCATTGGGGTTTGTGGGCTTGGGGTTATGTGTTTATGGCGTCTGTGAGCTTGGGGTTTGTGCGATCGAGTTATTTAGACTTAAGATGTGTAAGCTTGAAATTTGTAGACTTATCGTAAAAGGTATGTGTTCTACTGCATCATACCTACGTTAATTCAGTGGTTTTTCAACTATAGGAAAATTAGCAAATTTATAAACTTTAAATTGCTCTATCTTATCGAAAAAAAAAGATATTTGAGCAAACTCAACGCCATTCGTAAGAGGAAGACTTCTTCTTTAAGATGCAATGTGCATTAAGCTGTTGGGAAACGAATTTTGGAAAATTTTTATTTAATATTTCTATTTTTTCTTTATTATTTTCTACTATTTCGGTTTTGTTATTTATTATTGTGTAAACATCTAAATTTTCTGTGTTAATTTTGAAATTTTGAATGGTTGCATTTTTATCTGTTGTATTTATGACCCTAATAAAGGTTTGGTTTGCATTTACTAAGGTATTTGCAATAAAAATGCCTTCAGATAATTTTTGATGAGGGATTAAAAATTCAGAACTTGCATTTTCCATGGATTTGTCGGATTACTTCCGATCTTGCAGGAATTGTTATGCAATTAACGGCTGGTCTATTAGTCATTTCTATTATTATGTTTTCTGGGTAATCATATGGACGTAGTATTAGGCTGTCTCCATTTATATTGTAATCTAAAATGCAATTATATTTTTTAATAAAATCAAATCCCAAAATTCCGTCACATGGGATTGGGAAATTATCTTCTACTGTGTGAAATTTGTGTTTAATTAATAGGTAATTATCTTTTAAATCTGCAGTAACTGTGCCAATAGTACTTGTTAAACTCTGACCATTGCCCTTTAAATCGGTTTTTTGAGAATAATTAATTGTGACATCATTGTCAATTTGACCTTTTTTTATAATTGAAATATCCGCTCCTGTATCGATCAGGAGGGTTGAAATAGAATTATTCAGAGTTGTTTTGGAGGATATATAGCTGTTGAGGTGTAGATTAAAATATATAATTTTTTGTTTATTGAGGTGGAGCTTGCTGGTTTTCCTGCTGGTTAACATTTCTGACATTTCTAGTATTATTTTGATTAGAACTGCGCGGTTGACCTCTGAAATTCCTTCCGGATCTTTGGTTATTATTTCTATTATTATTGTTGTTATTATTAAAATTATTGAAACGTGATGGGAATGTACGCCTGTAAGAGCTATTCTGATAGATTCTGCGGAAATTACCGCGAAAATAGTTTTGTTGGCGTATGTGCAATAGTGAATTAGGGTTACCCGTAATTTCTGTGCAGCTATTTGTAAATTTAGATACAGCCTCGTTCATTGAGGCGAACGTTCCAGCTTGCATGATTGTCTTAACCTTATCATTGGAGCAATTTTTACACATAGCTTTTACAGCTGTTTGCGTAGCATATTTGGTGGCTAGATCTGTTATTATACCATCAGGTATGTATGCTCGCTCTAGTGATTTAGTTAATTTTTCAATTTCTGCAATATACTGATTAGCTGTCTTACTGCGTTGTTGGATGCTCAGGAGTTTTCTGTCAACACTTCTACTGACTCACCCTTTATCGCACTTTTTAGTTTTTCTTTTATCTCTTGTATCGACGCTTCAGAGCTAATAAAATTTCTAGCTGTGCCTTTTAGCTTTGTTTTTATCATGGATACTGCTATTACCTCATGTTCCCCTTTAATTTGTTCGAGGATATCAAGGGCATCCAAAAAACTAGACAAGTTTTCAGGTTTGCCATCGAACTCTGGTAAGATCGATGACGCAGTTTTGATGAATGCTATCATTGGTTGCGCCATTTTGGGGTTTATTTGAGAATCTTGTGCAACTTGTGTGACGATATTGCTTTGGGAAATTGTTTTGTATCTTTCAACACTTTCAGTTTGAACGTTTTTATCAGTATTTGCATCAACTTCGTCTTTTGTTTCTGGTTCTTCTTGGATATAAGGTGTTGGTACTTTAAATTCAATGTTATACCGTGATAACTAATATACTAACCTGTCTCTAACGCTCAAAAATATTTGGGAAGCTTCCGCCAGGTGAGCTTTTGATAGGATGTGCTTTACCCTTTGTAATATTTTTCCCGTATTATTCAATGACAGTAGTATAATATTGAGGTGTTTCTTTATTGTTTCTAATTTTATTTTTGCGTTTTTACTTATGCATTTGTATGATTTTTCTGCGTTTATTTTCTCGTTAGTAAGTTCCTTTAAAATATCCTCCCACTTTTCCATTTGTAAAAAAAAAAAAAATTATTTATACTTTTTCCAGACCATCTGCACGGCTCTGGTCCTTTTTCTTCAAAACCTTATTGTGGGCTGAATATATTTTCAGGAACAAACTAAGGCAAGTGCAAACCGTTACAATCAGTAGCAAAATCTTTATAAAATCCAATGCTTCACTATGGTCAACCACTTTAATCGTATTGACAACGTTCGCATTTGGGGTATCTATTTTAGACGTTTTTCCGCCCATGCTGAACTTTTGATAAATATTTTTAATCTTCAGGGAAATATTTTCTTAGTTGTCTCATAATTTCCTCTTCTCTAGTGGTTGGGTTGAGCACATCTTCCATAGTTGACTCTCTGGCCATTCCGATATCTTTCCAGAATTGTTTCAACCATTCAAGAGTTTGCTCATTAGTAAATTCTTCATCCTATTCATGGTTAGATAGTGTTTCTTACAACATTTATTTATTAGTCTTTTTTTTCTTTCTTTTCTTTTACAAATTATTTCAGTTTTCTCAACTGTTGAATATTTTCCAGAATTTCTAGTCCCTCATTGTTAGTCATAGCCAAATTCAAAGCTCTGTAGGCTATGGCTAATTCTCTTTTCTTTCGATACCTTTTTCCTGCTCGAGTCTGCTTTTTCCTCTTTAGCGGTGGAGGAATTTTCGGTTCCTTTCTTTGTCTTTTCTGATGTTTCGCCGCCTATATTTTTCAATGGTTATCGGCTGCGGACCTTGTCTTATTACTGTTGAGGTTTGAGGAACCTCTTCAGTGGCTCTTGCAGATATTTGAGGAGCCTCTTCAGTGGCTCTTGCAGGATCCAGATTATCGTTTTCGATTTCCAATGCAAACCTTTCCCATTTATCGAAAATGGAGTCAAATTCCTCTTGGGAAATGTCTTGCATTGGATTTAGTTTTAGACAAAAATTTTATTTTGGGGAAAAAAAAATTCCATTTCGAGAAGAAAAAAATCTTATTTTCTACCCTAAGCAGATATAAATCTGCTACTTTTCCGGCGCATGTATGACGCCGAAGAGTTCTAGGATTTTTTTAATTAATCATATACTTATATTTATGGTTGCTGATTCTGGCAAAGAAAGCTGATTTGGGATTATCCAATAATTCGGTTGGCGAGGCAAAATTCAGTGACATTAGCTTTATCCTGTTTGTTCTGGCAAAGAAAGCTGATTTAGCATTATCCAAAAATTCGGTTGGCTTAGCTGTACTACTGGGTTCTCATCAGTCCGCTTCCTTTGGATTAGCGGTCTGATTAATAACACCACAGCAGGATCAGGCCAGTCTGCTTCCTTTTCTAATGTAGCAGATTGGCAGGATCGCCATAAAGTGGTTAAAAAAATAGAGGATTGTTATTGAGTTTTGCCGCAATGAAGGTAGAATAACAACTGTTTTTATTCAATCAAATTTCGGCTTATTTATAGTAATTCTTAACTCTAAAAGTCTTATTTACTAAAATACATATTTACTCTAATTCTATGTGTTCATACAGTGCAGCTCAGTGCAGTCACCAACATTCATAAACATATAGGGCATGTAGCTGCGAGTAATGCAGTCACATACATAAATACATATGTGGCCAGAGTGTGGCTGCAAGCCATGCAGTCACACGCGTACACACATATGTGACAAACATATGCAAACTGTTATGCGACGTCGCATATTTGGCAGCGTGAGAAAGTGAACGCTATTTGAGATATGTTGACTTAGCAAAATGTATACATTCCACAACCGGACATTTAGGTGTCGGCGTGTGGATTTGTTGTTGTTGGTGACATGCTCTTATATACTACACTACAAGAAATAATACTTCTTCATTTACAAGGTACTTTTGACTTAAAAAGTATCAAATTCCATTTTACCTTACCAATACTGGCAACACGGACGATTTAACTTCTGTTCTTTTAAGAACAAAATTCTGTTCACAAGCTTTGATGGGGAACAGATGGCGGTTGAAAACAACATTTGTTCTTGTTAAATCAAACCGAATTTATGGAAACGGATACACACTAATGTAATTCAAATGCAGAAATATTTCATGTTATTTTAACCATACGCTTCATGTTAAAATGTTCGTGTTGATTTTCCAAAATTGCTTTTGCTTTACGTACATGAGTTGTTCATGTAGATTCAACATGCTTCATGTTAACTAAAAATGTATGAAATTTTTCTGTGTGTAGTCTGTATTTTTTTTTTTTTTTCAAGAGAAGCATCCTGTTTTTTTGGCACTATCCATATGGGTGAGTTGTATGGGGACCGAGAAGGTCTTATTATGCCGTCATCCAGCAGTTTCTGGATCTGTTTTTCAACTTCTCCTTTCAACGACATGGATAAGGATAATATTTTGTATAGACAGATTCGTTAGAATTAGTTATTATCGTTGCGACAACTTTGGTGGTATAGGTTAGTTTCTCGTTAAGGTCAGAAAAAAGGTCGATACTTCGATTTACTAGTGAGTTTATTGCTTGTTTTTGAAAGTTATTCATATGTTTGTCTCGTATGATGACATGGTTGACGTCTTGTGAAAAAAGTTGCCTAGAGCGTATTCTGAATGAATTATTGATGATCATAAAATTTTCTTTCGTATGAATGGCTGCGGACAGTTCCTTCAAGCTGTCAGGGATCTTTGGTTATTATTTCTATTATTATTGTTGTTATTATTAAAATTATTGAAACGTGATGGGAATGTACGCCTGTAAGAGCTATTCTGATAGATTCTGCGGAAATTACCGCGAAAATAGTTTTGTTGGCGTATGTGCAATAGTGAATTAGGGTTACCCGTAATTTCTGTGCAGCTATTTGTAAATTTAGATACAGCCTCGTTCATTGAGGCGAACGTTCCAGCTTGCATGATTGTCTTAATCTTATCATTGGAGCAATTTTTACACATAGCTTTTACAGCTGTTTGCGTAGCATATTTGGTGGCTAGATCTGTTATTATACCATCAGGTATGTATGCTCGCTCTAGTGATTTAGTTAATTTTTCAATTTCTGCAATATACTGATTAGCTGTCTTACTGCGTTGTTGGATGCTCAGGAGTTTTCTGTCAACACTTCTACTGACTCACCCTTTATCGCACTTTTTAGTTTTTCTTTTATCTCTTGTATCGACGCTTCAGAGCTAATAAAATTTCTAGCTGTGCCTTTTAGCTTTGTTTTTATCATGGATACTGCTATTACCTCATGTTCCCCTTTAATTTGTTCGAGGATATCAAGGGCATCCAAAAAACTAGACAAGTTTTCAGGTTTGCCATCGAACTCTGGTAAGATCGATGACGCAGTTTTGATGAATGCTACCATTGGTTGCGCCATTTTGGGGTTTATTTGAGAATCTTGTGCAACTTGTGTGACGATATTGCTTTGGGAAATTGTTTTGTATCTTTCAACACTTTCAGTTTGAACGTTTTTATCAGTATTTGCATCAACTTCGTCTTTTGTTTCTGGTTCTTCTTGGATATAAGGTGTTGGTACTTTAAATTCAATGTTATACCGTGATAACTAATATACTAACCTGTCTCTAACGCTCAAAAATATTTGGGAAGCTTCCGCCAGGTGAGCTTTTGATAGGATGTGCTTTACCCTTTGTAATATTTTTCCCGTATTATTCAATGACAGTAGTATAATATTGAGGTGTTTCTTTATTGTTTCTAATTTTATTTTTGCGTTTTTACTTATGCATTTGTATGATTTTTCTGCGTTTATTTTCTCGTTAGTAAGTTCCTTTAAAATATCCTCCCACTTTTCCATTTGTAAAAAAAAAAAAAATTATTTATACTTTTTCCAGACCATCTGCACGGCTCTGGTCCTTTTTCTTCAAAACCTTATTGTGGGCTGAATATATTTTCAGGAACAAACTAAGGCAAGTGCAAACCGTTACAATCAGTAGCAAAATCTTTATAAAATCCAATGCTTCACTATGGTCAACCACTTTAATCGTATTGACAACGTTCGCATTTGGGGTATCTATTTTAGACGTTTTTCCGCCCATGCTGAACTTTTGATAAATATTTTTAATCTTCAGGGAAATATTTTCTTAGTTGTCTCATAATTTCCTCTTCTCTAGTGGTTGGGTTGAGCACATCTTCCATAGTTGACTCTCTGGCCATTCCGATATCTTTCCAGAATTGTTTCAACCATTCAAGAGTTTGCTCATTAGTAAATTCTTCATCCTATTCATGGTTAGATAGTGTTTCTTACAACATTTATTTATTAGTCTTTTTTTTCTTTCTTTTCTTTTACAAATTATTTCAGTTTTCTCAACTGTTGAATATTTTCCAGAATTTCTAGTCCCTCATTGTTAGTCATAGCCAAATTCAAAGCTCTGTAGGCTATGGCTAATTCTCTTTTCTTTCGATACCTTTTTCCTGCTCGAGTCTGCTTTTTCCTCTTTAGCGGTGGAGGAATTTTCAGTTCCTTTCTTTGTCTTTTCTGATGTTTCGCCGCCGATATTTTTCAATGGTTATCGGCTGCGGACTTTGTCTTATTACTGTTGAGGTTTGAGGAACCTCTTCAGTGGCTCTTGCAGATATTTGAGGAGCCTCTTCAGTGGCTCTTGCAGGATCCAGATTATCGTTTTCGATTTCCAATGCAAACCTTTCCCATTTATCGAAAATGGAGTCAAATTCCTCTTGGGAAATGTCTTGCATTGGATTTAGTTTTAGACAAAAATTTTATTTTGGGGAAAAAAACATTCCATTTCGAGAAGAAAAAAATCTTATTTTCTACCCTAAGCAGATATAAATCTGCTACTTTTCCGGCGCATGTATGACGCCGAAGAGTTCTAGGATTTTTTTAATTAATCATATACTTATATTTATGGTTGCTGATTCTGGCAAAGAAAGCTGATTTGGGATTATCCAATAATTCGGTTGGCGAGGCAAAATTCAGTGACATTAGCTTTATCCTGTTTGTTCTGGCAAAGAAAGCTGATTTAGCATTATCCAAAAATTCGGTTGGCTTAGCTGTACTACTGGGTTCTCATCAGTCCGCTTCCTTTGGATTAGCGGTCTGATTAATAACACCACAGCAGGATCAGGCCAGTCTGCTTCCTTTTCTAATGTAGCAGATTGGCAGGATCGCCATAAAGTGGTTAAAAAAATAGAGGATTGTTATTGAGTTTTGCCGCAATGAAGGTAGAATAACAACTGTTTTTATTCAATCAAATTTCGGCTTATTTATAGTAATTCTTAACTCTAAAAGTCTTATTTACTAAAATACATATTTACTCTAATTCTATGTGTTCATACAGTGCAGCTCAGTGCAGTCACCAACATTCATAAACATATAGGGCATGTAGCTGCGAGTAATGCAGTCACATACATAAATACATATGTGGCCAGAGTGTGGCTGCAAGCCATGCAGTCACACGCGTACACACATATGTGACAAACATATGCAAACTGTTATGCGACGTCGCATATTTGGCAGCGTGAGAAAGTGAACGCTATTTGAGATATGTTGACTTAGCAAAATGTATACATTCCACAACCGGACATTTAGGTGTCGGCGTGTGGATTTGTTGTTGTTGGTGACATGCTCTTATATACTACACTACAAGAAATAATACTTCTTCATTTACAAGGTACTTTTGACTTAAAAAGTATCAAATTCCATTTTACCTTACCAATACTGGCAACACGGACGATTTAACTTCTGTTCTTTTAAGAACAAAATTCTGTTCACAAGCTTTGATGGGGAACAGATGGCGGTTGAAAACAACATTTGTTCTTGTTAAATCAAACCGAATTTATGGAAACGGATACACACTAATGTAATTCAAATGCAGAAATATTTCATGTTATTTTAACCATACGCTTCATGTTAAAATGTTCGTGTTGATTTTCCAAAATTGCTTTTGCTTTACGTACATGAGTTGTTCATGTAGATTCAACATGCTTCATGTTAACTAAAAATGTATGAAATTTTTCTGTGTGTAGTCTGTATTTTTTTTTTTTTTCAAGAGAAGCATCCTGTTTTTTTGGCACTATCCATATGGGTGAGTTGTATGGGGACCGAGAAGTTCTTATTATGCCGTCATCCAGCAGTTTCTGGATCTGTTTTTCAACTTCTCCTTTCAACGACATGGATAAGGATAATATTTTGTATAGACAGATTCGTTAGAATTAGTTATTATCATTGCGACAACTTTGGTGGTATAGGTTAGTTTCTCGTTAAGGTCAGAAAAAAGGTCGATACTTCGATTTACTAGTGAGTTTATTGCTTGTTTTTGAAAGTTATTCATATGTTTGTCTCGTATGATGACATGGTTGACGTCTTGTGAAAAAAGTTGCCTAGAGCGTATTCTGAATGAATTATTGATGATCATAAAATTTTCTTTCGTATGAATGGCTGCGGACAATTCCTTCAAGCTGTCAGGGATCTTTGGTTATTATTTCTATTATTATTGTTGTTATTATTAAAATTATTGAAACGTGATGGGAATGTACGCCTGTAAGAGCTATTCTGATAGATTCTGCGGAAATTACCGCGAAAATAGTTTTGTTGGCGTATGTGCAATAGTGAATTAGGGTTACCCGTAATTTCTGTGCAGCTATTTGTAAATTTAGATACAGCCTCGTTCATTGAGGCGAACGTTCCAGCTTGCATGATTGTCTTAACCTTATCATTGGAGCAATTTTTACACATAGCTTTTACAGCTGTTTGCGTAGCATATTTGGTGGCTAGATCTGTTATTATACCATCAGGTATGTATGCTCGCTCTAGTGATTTAGTTAATTTTTCAATTTCTGCAATATACTGATTAGCTGTCTTACTGCGTTGTTGGATGCTCAGGAGTTTTCTGTCAACACTTCTACTGACTCACCCTTTATCGCACTTTTTAGTTTTTCTTTTATCTCTTGTATCGACGCTTCAGAGCTAATAAAATTTCTAGCTGTGCCTTTTAGCTTTGTTTTTATCATGGATACTGCTATTACCTCATGTTCCCCTTTAATTTGTTCGAGGATATCAAGGGCATCCAAAAAACTAGACAAGTTTTCAGGTTTGCCATCGAACTCTGGTAAGATCGATGACGCAGTTTTGATGAATGCTACCATTGGTTGCGCCATTTTGGGGTTTATTTGAGAATCTTGTGCAACTTGTGTGACGATATTGCTTTGGGAAATTGTTTTGTATCTTTCAACACTTTCAGTTTGAACGTTTTTATCAGTATTTGCATCAACTTCGTCTTTTGTTTCTGGTTCTTCTTGGATATAAGGTGTTGGTACTTTAAATTCAATGTTATACCGTGATAACTAATATACTAACCTGTCTCTAACGCTCAAAAATATTTGGGAAGCTTCCGCCAGGTGAGCTTTTGATAGGATGTGCTTTACCCTTTGTAATATTTTTCCCGTATTATTCAATGACAGTAGTATAATATTGAGGTGTTTCTTTATTGTTTCTAATTTTATTTTTGCGTTTTTACTTATGCATTTGTATGATTTTTCTGCGTTTATTTTCTCGTTAGTAAGTTCCTTTAAAATATCCTCCCACTTTTCCATTTGTAAAAAAAAAAAAATTATTTATACTTTTTCCAGACCATCTGCACGGCTCTGGTCCTTTTTCTTCAAAACCTTATTGTGGGCTGAATATATTTTCAGGAACAAACTAAGGCAAGTGCAAACCGTTACAATCAGTAGCAAAATCTTTATAAAATCCAATGCTTCACTATGGTCAACCACTTTAATCGTATTGACAACGTTCGCATTTGGGGTATCTATTTTAGACGTTTTTCCGCCCATGCTGAACTTTTGATAAATATTTTTAATCTTCAGGGAAATATTTTCTTAGTTGTCTCATAATTTCCTCTTCTCTAGTGGTTGGGTTGAGCACATCTTCCATAGTTGACTCTCTGGCCATTCCGATATCTTTCCAGAATTGTTTCAACCATTCAAGAGTTTGCTCATTAGTAAATTCTTAATCCTATTCATGGTTAGATAGTGTTTCTTACAACATTTATTTATTAGTCTTTTTTTTCTTTCTTTTCTTTTACAAATTATTTCAGTTTTCTCAACTGTTGAATATTTTCCAGAATTTCTAGTCCCTCATTGTTAGTCATAGCCAAATTCAAAGCTCTGTAGGCTATGGCTAATTCTCTTTTCTTTCGATACCTTTTTCCTGCTCGAGTCTGCTTTTTCCTCTTTAGCGGTGGAGGAATTTTCAGTTCCTTTCTTTGTCTTTTCTGATGTTTCGCCGCCGATATTTTTCAATGGTTATCGGCTGCGGACCTTGTCTTATTACTGTTGAGGTTTGAGGAACCTCTTCAGTGGCTCTTGCAGATATTTGAGGAGCCTCTTCAGTGGCTCTTGCAGGATCCAGATTATCGTTTTCGATTTCCAATGCAAACCTTTCCCATTTATCGAAAATGGAGTCAAATTCCTCTTGGGAAATGTCTTGCATTGGATTTAGTTTTAGACAAAAATTTTATTTTGGGGAAAAAAACATTCCATTTCGAGAAGAAAAAAATCTTATTTTCTACCCTAAGCAGATATAAATCTGCTACTTTTCCGGCGCATGTATGACGCCGAAGAGTTCTAGGATTTTTTTAATTAATCATATACTTATATTTATGGTTGCTGATTCTGGCAAAGAAAGCTGATTTGGGATTATCCAATAATTCGGTTGGCGAGGCAAAATTCAGTGACATTAGCTTTATCCTGTTTGTTCTGGCAAAGAAAGCTGATTTAGCATTATCCAAAAATTCGGTTGGCTTAGCTGTACTACTGGGTTCTCATCAGTCCGCTTCCTTTGGATTAGCGGTCTGATTAATAACACCACAGCAGGATCAGGCCAGTCTGCTTCCTTTTCTAATGTAGCAGATTGGCAGGATCGCCATAAAGTGGTTAAAAAAATAGAGGATTGTTATTGAGTTTTGCCGCAATGAAGGTAGAATAACAACTGTTTTTATTCAATCAAATTTCGGCTTATTTATAGTAATTCTTAACTCTAAAAGTCTTATTTACTAAAATACATATTTACTCTAATTCTATGTGTTCATACAGTGCAGCTCAGTGCAGTCACCAACATTCATAAACATATAGGGCATGTAGCTGCGAGTAATGCAGTCACATACATAAATACATATGTGGCCAGAGTGTGGCTGCAAGCCATGCAGTCACACGCGTACACACATATGTGACAAACATATGCAAACTGTTATGCGACGTCGCATATTTGGCAGCGTGAGAAAGTGAACGCTATTTGAGATATGTTGACTTAGCAAAATGTATACATTCCACAACCGGACATTTAGGTGTCGGCGTGTGGATTTGTTGTTGTTGGTGACATGCTCTTATATACTACACTACAAGAAATAATACTTCTTCATTTACAAGGTACTTTTGACTTAAAAAGTATCAAATTCCATTTTACCTTACCAATACTGGCAACACGGACGATTTAACTTCTGTTCTTTTAAGAACAAAATTCTGTTCACAAGCTTTGATGGGGAACAGATGGCGGTTGAAAACAACATTTGTTCTTGTTAAATCAAACCGAATTTATGGAAACGGATACACACTAATGTAATTCAAATGCAGAAATATTTCATGTTATTTTAACCATACGCTTCATGTTAAAATGTTCGTGTTGATTTTCCAAAATTGCTTTTGCTTTACGTACATGAGTTGTTCATGTAGATTCAACATGCTTCATGTTAACTAAAAATGTATGAAATTTTTCTGTGTGTAGCCTGTATTTTTTTTTTTTTCAAGAGAAGCATCCTGTTTTTTTGGCACTATCCATATGGGTGAGTTGTATGGGGACCGAGAAGGTCTTATTATGCCGTCATCCAGCAGTTTCTGGATCTGTTTTTCAACTTTTCCTTTCAACGACATGGATAAGGATAATATTTTGTATAGACAGATTCGTTAGAATTAGTTATTATCGTTGCGACAACTTTGGTGGTATAGGTTAGTTTCTCGTTAAGGTCAGAAAAAAGGTCGATACTTCGATTTACTAGTGAGTTTATTGCTTGTTTTTGAAAGTTATTCATATGTTTGTCTCGTATGATGACATGGTTGACGTCTTGTGAAAAAAGTTGCCTAGAGCGTATTCTGAATGAATTATTGATGATCATAAAATTTTCTTTCGTATGAATGACTGCGGACAGTTCCTTCAAGCTGTCAGGGATGGCAGAAGATAAAATTTTAGGTTGATGTTTGGTAAGTTGAAAAGATTTACGTACGTGTGATGGGTAATTTCTATTTTGCCTCCTACTGAATTTGCAGAAAAAATTTTATCGTTTAGAATTTTCTTTTTTACTAATTGGGGTTGAATATAGTATTTATTTGACCCGGTGTCGACCAAAATTTTTAACAGCGTATTTGAAATTCGGCCTATTTGCATAGTTTATTGCATTTGACCTGATGCTAGGATCTATATCCATCGGCTCCGGTTTGTGTTGTGGCTTTTGAGCTGTGGGCCAAGGAGGTGCGTTGTAGCGTTGATTCTGCTGTGTTTGCTGCTGATTGTAGTAGTTTGGCTGGTATCCTTGTGGGTATTGTTGTAATCCTTGATGGTTTGGTCCATATTGGTGTTGTGGTCCGTTGGGTTGTTTTGTCCTGTATTGTGGTCTGCTGAATCCTTGAGGATACTATTGTGCCCTTTGAGGAAATTGATTAAATCGTTGTTGAGGTTGGAGTAAGTGTGTTAGTTCGGGATATAATTGTGGTGGTTTTAGGTAATTTCGTGGTGGCAGTGGTTTTATATTGTAGTTGTCGAATCCATTCTAATGGTTTGCGTGAGCACTCCTGAATTTTTGGTTTTCCAGCTTCAAGCACAGAAGTTATCCTTCTGGAAGATACTTCGGTTCTCGCATGCCTAATAATCGGGAAAGCTCGCCCGTAAGGCCTCTGACAAATGTATCCAAAGCTTTTATACTATACGTTTCCGCAAGGAGTCTTATGGATTCCAGGCTTACTTCCATACATCCAATTTTGTTCAGTATCAGGGATAGGTGGCAATATACTTTTTGTTAGAAGTCCTGAACTGAATTTGAATTTCTGCCCTGGATTAGTCCTGTCATCTGATACTCTAGTGTACCCAGATCTCTTTTTTCAGCGTAATGTGTCGTGAGACACATTGAGATGGCCTTCCAGTCTAGAGGGGTATTATATGATTCTAGTGCGATGTCGGCACTGCCCACGACTTTGTTCCTTACAACATTCAATATCCCAAAATATTTGGGGGTCCCTTTTGTATGTTCGTAAATGTGAAGGATTCTCTCAACGCTCTTCCTCCACGAGTTAAATTCCGCGGGTTTACCAGAAAATTCTCTCAGCGATCTCACTACGTCGGGGATCTTGTCAATCTCTGTGAGATTGTTTCTGTACTGTTCGTCGAAGATTTGGTCAGTAGTCGGTGTTGGGTTTGTATCCGTTCTCGCTATGTCCTGTATTAACGCTCGTCCGTCCGCCGTTAGTATCTGTGTCAGTAAATTTTTTACTAGGTTTTGTAGTTCCGGAGTGGCCTGTAGGAACGGGTTTGCGAACAGGTTGTTGGTTGGTATTTGGATTTGGGGTTGTGTTAGTATTCCCTAAAATCGATGGTCTCACTATTATTATTATTATTATTATTATAAGGCCTTATTACACCGCGACCATTAGTACGATCTATTGTGTGACCTATCAGCTTATTGATGTATGGGGAGGCTCTTTATAAATTTTAGCACCTCCTCAGGTTTTTTATTCCACATCACGAACGGATTGAGAGTGACACCACCTAGGTAGCAAACTCTCTTTCTTGCTAGCGCAACCCCTTTTTAGAAAATCAAAAATGAACTTTTTGTGGTAGGTGCCACGCTTTCTTTTCTGATAACCCCCCCATTCATTCAGCTATAGCTAAATTTCCTCTTTCGGAATTTCATTCTGAGGTCAAAACGTGTCTTCAATCTTCCATTAAAGCTATTCCGGGTACCCTTTGGTAAAAGAAAATATGTTCCCACAAAGAGAAAAAATTCCAAACCGTTTGGAACCGGTTCCGGCTTTTAAAACGGTTTCGGTTTCGTTCTTTTTCAGATAAAAATAACGGTTACGGTTTCGGGTCTGAAAAATGAATCGGTTTTAATAGGTTTCGGTTACGGCTCAGTCCTTGCCCACGATATATAGATATGACGTTTTAGTAATTTCTATTGAATACATCAAGTGTAGTTCTGACTTAACAACCAGATTTCATCAAAATACTGACAAATTGAAAAATGGAAATACAGTATTTTGTTTGGTCACTCCCTATTGTTACATAATTATTTTGTTACAGCGAAAATATTTCATTAAACTTTTTCTCCAGTACCTCAAGTAAAAACGGCTTGGAAATCCATAAAAGATTCTCATCGATCGCAGGAGAAAAAGAGTAAAGTTTCAGGAAAAAGTGGCGACGCAGCTCCTGATGACATTGACGATATAGACGAGCAGAGGGACGACGATGAGTTGGACTTAACATATTTAAAGAAACAGGATTCGTCCCTCTATCGCGAAACTGTGTCACTTGGTGGCGGGAGTGCTTTTAAGTCTCCAAATACTATTGATTTAACTGATCAATCAGAAACACCAAAAAGTAGTCAATCACAATCGAGTAGCAGCTATAGCTACATGGTTAGAAACAAGCGCGGGCGGAATAATCCAGTGTTAGATACGATGAAAACAATAAGCAACAGCATGACAACGCTTGTTACTCAGGACAGCTCAAACGGATCAAACGCATGCTTAATGCTGAAACATCATGCCATGTGGACTGGCTTGGAAAATATGATGCAATACTTGAGTGAGCATGATGTTCAGCAATCAACACCTCCTAGAAAAAGAATTCTGATAATTCAGGGGAAATTTTGAGCTAATTCAAACTTGCACATTGTTATACCAAAATTGAAAGGACTATAAAACTGCGTACTCAAATTTTTCGTAGAAATTCTTCAAAAACTGTCCCAATTTTCTTTTTACTTTTTTTCGACCTTTGATTAACTCTCATGCACTTTGTGTAAACTTTGAAACTTTACCTTATGAGCTTTATGTTATAGATTTGACTATATTTTAAATAAAAGTTATTAAAAAAATATTGGTACACTAAAATAGAAATACCATCTTAGTACTCTGTCTAACGAAATTCAAATAAATTTAGTGTACCAATATTATTTGGAAAACTGGACTTATACCACTTGTGTTTTAAACGGCTCATATGTAATTATTATTTCGACTAAAAAATCAGAATGATTTATATTTTATTAATTTTATCCATATTAATCAAAGATAATCATTATAGCTTGAGTCAAACTTTTTGGATTAAAATTAATTATTAAAATTCAGTTTTATTAATTTAAATCATAAATAATAATTTTTTTTCGATTTAAATATTTTTGATCACGGATATTTTTATGAATTGATTTTAATCATTTTTACTCAAGCATAATTATTACTTCTTAATTTTTATCATTTTCCTCAGCCATAATCATTATCTTTAATTTTTATCAATTTTACTCAATCATAACACTGTGGTACAAAAACGAACTTTTTCTCTGTCCCATGAACCAAATAGACTTTTTCGAAAAGGGGGCAAAAAATAAAAATACACGTGTATCGGCGACTTTTATGTACACGTCAGAATTTTTTTTTTATGTACATACATAAAAATAATTTTTCGACGTGTGCATAAATTTTTAACTTTTTTGGCAGAATTTTCAGATAGTTTTTGAGTATGCAGTTTTCTTGAATTTTCAGAATTTTTTTTGTCAAGGGTGGTGAGTGTTTTCTTCCATACAATTCACAAACAAAATTTACTTTTGTATGGAGGAAAACACTCAACACCCTTAAAAAAAATTCTGATAATTCAAGGAAAATTTTTAGCGAGTTCTAACTTGCACATTCTTAGAGTAAAATTGAATGGGCTACAAAACTGCATACTCAAAAATTTTCCAAAAATTTTTCTAAAAAAGTTGAAAATTTTTTTATATGTATAAATACTGACGTGTACACGAAAATCGCCGCAACACGTGTATTTTTATTTTTTGTCCCCTTTCCGAAAAAGTCTATTTGGTTCATGGGAGAGAATGAGTGTTGAACAGTGTAATTATTATTATTATTATTCCCAGACGGATTACCCACCATATCCCGCCCAACCGGCACGAGGGGCGCATCCGCATAACGCGCGGATTGATAAATGTTGCCGAGCCATTGAAAGGCATTGGTTTGTTAATCGTCGAGATCTAAAACTGCTCGGCTAGAGAGAAAAACTCATCAGCCGAGTAAAGTAGATATAAGCTAAATTAAACATTAATAAATAATTGGTTGACGGAAGATTGAGAATTTAAGATGCAGGGATGGAGAAAAATAAAAAGATAAATAAATAAGGTAAAATAAAAAATAACATATACATATAGACCAAGAAAAGAGCTCAAATAAGTATTAAAGACTACAAAAAGTTTCCCAACTGATCAAGTTTATAAATAAGTAATGAGTGACACACTTTGTCGAAAGCTTTACTAAAGTCAGCGTAAACAACGTCAGTGTGCATGTTTTTACGAAAACCGTTTGAGACATGAGTGGTGAATTCCAGTAAGTTTGTGACTGTCGATTTTCCCTTACTGAAACCGTTTTGGCAGTCAGAGATCAGCGTAGAGATTGGAACCGTAAGTTGATTTGTAACAATAGCTTCAAACAGTTTTGGGATGGCAGAAAGTTTTGCTATGCCACGATAGTTCTCTATGGAGGACCTACTCCCACTTTTATGAAGTGGTATAAGAAAAGATTCTTTCCACGCTGACGGAAAGACGCCACATTTCAAGGACAGATTAAACAAATTGGTGAGGGGCTTGTAAATATATTTCGCGCATTTTTTCAAGAAACAAGTAGGAATTCTATCAGGACCGTATTTATTGGAATCTTTCAAAGTATTTAGGTAAGATAAAACATCTTCGGCACATATGATTGGAGTATTAATTAAATTATTTCCGTGCAGTTTGTAAGGATAATTGCTAGTGTGTAAATTGGATACGTTAGAATAGTTCGAACTGAAAAATTTAGCAAAGAAATTTGCGATGTCATGGTTATCGCTAGATGGTCTTGATATTTCATGGCTGAGGGAAACCCAAATACCTTACGTTTAGAGTTTACGAAACCATAAAATGACTTCGGATCAATAATAATGCTTTGTTTTATCTTAGAGATGTAAGCCTTGTAGCACTTTTTATTCAAATCGACATACTTCTGCCGTAGAGTGGAATACTGTACGTAATGTTTATTTAAACCCGTTTTCTTGTATAACTTAAATGCCCGGGTTTTTCTATTTT
Organism: Campiglossa producta; assembly: GCA_964058755.1. NCBI lineage: Eukaryota > Metazoa > Arthropoda > Insecta > Diptera > Tephritidae > Campiglossa > Campiglossa producta. The sequence goes on along the minus strand of CAXKVI010000005.1, from coordinate 33,077,083 downwards.
TCAATACCTTAAGATCTTTAGAAAACCAGGCCTGCTTTGGTTTATCATCAGTAAATTTGCATTTAGGAACATGTTTCTCAAACAGACTGTATATAGATTGATTGAAATGTGAAACGTTTGGATTAATATCGCCATTATATTCAGGCCATTTTATTTTCGACAAATCTTTATTTAATTTTCGGTAGTTGGCTTTGGAAAAGTTAAAATCAAAACTACTATTGGAGTAGGATTGTGTATCGTGATCATTGCTTATGGTTTCGTAGACTATCTCTAATGAAGGATGGTAAAGGTCCTCAGGTAAAACCAGAGGATCACACCGTTTCACAAAGAATTAATTTTTATTATCAACGTAAACTAAATCTAAGACTTTCCCAAACTTGTTAGCGGTAATATTTATTTGATTAAGGCAGAGATCGGAAATACCATCCAAAAAGTCCATGTAGCCCGGTTTGGATGGAATTGGAACAATGCTTCCATCAAATATACTCCACGAAATATGAGGTAGGTTGAAATCACCCAAGACAATCATCGAATCACAGGGGTTCGTCATTAAATGAACAGTTTCGAGTAGTGAGATATGTTGCATGTAGACAGAAATATCAGATGATGGGGGAATATAGGAAACAGATAAGAACATATAAACGCCGCCAAGCTGAATTCGAAAACATTTCAACTCGATAGAATTGATGAGGGGTAAATTAATCTCCTGCGAATTTAGAGAGGAATGAACGGCAAGTAGAACACCACCTCCGACTCTGTTCAAGCGGTCATTTCTATATACCTGATATTTGTTAGATAAAAGCTCAGCATTGAAAACATGGGGTTTCAGCCAAGTTTCCATAAAAGCAATGACGTTAAAATTACAATGAAGAGATTTTAAAAAAAGATCAGTTAACTTTGTATTTAAACCTCTAACATTTTGATAAAAAATATATATGCACTTTAGTTTTTTGACTCAACATTATTACGATCGATTCTGACAGCATTTTGAACGCTCTTACTCGGCCTATTTTCGAACTCTTTTACAAGAGTTCCGGGCGGCCAAAAAGAGCAGTTCAAAACAGTATCGAAGTCTTTATCTGACACATCAACTTTAAAGGAAGACATACTTCTTTGGTGAGGAAACTTAAACTTTCTCACTGCTAGCCCTTCCTCTCCAATTTTAGAAGAAATATGATACTTAAGGTCATCTTCGGTAGTGTCAGGATGAAATCTAGACACAAAGATCGCTCGCTTCGGTGGAACCACGACCAGCTTCTTAGTCAACGGTTCGGACGGTTCAGACTCACTTACAGTAGTTGGAGGCTCAATCGTTATAGTTGGAGGCTCTAAGTTCCTCCTAGGCGAGATCCTTCGAGGAGGGTTATTGGACTCGGCCTGAACAGAAGTGCTAGGGAGAAGCTAAGTCTATTAGTTCGACTGGTTGAGATGGTTGAAGTGGTTGTGGTAAATTCGGGGTTGTTAAACTAGTTGACGAATCCTTTTGAGGTTGGCGCATGCTTTTTGGGTCATCAGTACCGGAAATATCATCGAAAGGTTTAAAAGTTTTAAAAATAGTGTCGTATTTTTTGAATTTCTCGCTTAACAATGCAAATCCTATTTTCGATTTTTTTAATTTTCCATCATGCGTAATCATTTTCTTATGAAATAAAAATAAAAATCATAAGAAAATGATTACGCATGATGGAAAATTCAAAAAATCGAAAATAATAAATGATTAAAATCAATTCATGATAATTATCCGTGATCAAAAATATTTAAATCGAGAAATAATTATTATTTACGATTTATATAATTAAAATCATGCTTTGATTATTATTGCCGATCGAAAAGATAAAACTCAAAAATTAATAATTAACCTTAATCCAAAAAACTCATAATGATTACCGTCCCTGGAGAACAGAGATATTATATTCGAATATGGTTTCCACGCACGTTCTATTCTAAAGAGATGAAAATAAAAATTTTCGTTTTTCGATTTTATAATAAACGTTAATTACTGACTGATGAGAAAGTGCTCTTACTGTGAATGCATTTTCGCAAAACAATTAAATAAAATTAAAAATTAAATTAAATTAAAAATTAAATTATATCAAAATAATTTAATTAAAATTCGAATCTACTATGTAAACCCTAAAAAATTTCAAGTCAAAACGAAAATATTAGTATATATGACGCTACCAGCGCCAAATCGGCCTAACCCACAACAAAAAAAAAATCAAACTGACTATGTTAATCTAACCGAAACCTTTTGGAATAAATACTAAAAAAACTGGGAAAAACAGTTTTCAGCAGGTAGTATAACCTAGTGTTATACTATGCAATAGGGAGTTTTTAGTACTTATTTTAAAGGGTTCTGGTTAGATTAACATAGTCAGTTTGATTTTTTTTTGGTTGTGGGTTAGACCGATTTGGCGCTGGTAGCATCATATATACAAAGAATAACAGAATCGAGCCCAAGAGACCGAATAGAATAAGCTACTCAGTACCTTAAAATATTATATCGTACACCTGAATCTAAACAGCGATAAACTCAAAAATTTTTTTTATGAATACTTTAAATGAATGTATTAATATGTTGAGTTAATCACTCTACTGGATTGACCATTTGAATTAAATGATATATTTTATGATAAGAGACATATTTATTAATACTTATTTGTAATATGTAAAGAACAACCAATCAGCCGAAGTTAATAAAAAGTTTAATTACAAATTTTATACTTTTATTATTGTTATAAAAAGTAGGTACAGTGGTTTCAGTCACATTTAATTCAGTTCAAAACATAAACATTCTTATGTTTATAAAATTAAAGCTATTTTAATTTATTTCAGTTCATAACGTAGACATTCCTTTGTGTCAATTTTAATTCAGTTCATAGCATAAACGTTCTTATGTTTATAAAATTTAAGTTATTTTAATTTAATTTAAAAGTTGATATAACGAACAGCTTAAAAAACATAGGGGCGTATTCATAGTCGAAATAAAGTAGGTACCAAAGTTAGCGTAAACTTTTTTTGACAGATAGGGCGTTGGAAATGGTGTCAAATAGCTGACGCTAACTTTAGTACCTACTTTATTTCGACTATGAATACGCCCCATAATATTTATAAAATTAAAGTTATACTTACAGTGCCATTTTCTCAACTAAGCTTCAAAATTTATCTGCACGATAAAAAAAATTTCATGCAAACTGTTTGACATTTTGATTTAAAATTTTTTTTATCGCGCAAATAAATTTTAAAGTTTACTTGAAATAATGGCCCTTAATGTTGGAAATTGAATAATCTTCTAGTGCGCGATAAACAGCTACAATAGAAAATGGTTTTATTCGTAAAATATATTTATGTGTTTTAAACAAGGACTGAAACCGAAACCGAAACCGTAACCGTAACCGATTAAAACCGATTCATTTTTCAAAACCGAAACCGAAACCGTAACCGTTATTTTGATCTGGAAAAGACCGAAACCGAAACCGTTTCAAAAGCCGGAACCGGTTCCAAACGGTTTTGAATTTTTTCAATACCTTACTTCTGTGAGTGGGCACATAGGTACTTCCTTTTACAAACAGGTACCCTGAAAGTTTTCATGGAAGATTGTCGAGCCACGTTTTGACTATAGTTGAATGAAGCGATCGAAACAAATTTACGAGATCCGAAAAAGAAATGTTCAGGCTTGTCTCGGAAAGCGCCACTAATTTTAATGTTTTTACCGATTTTTAATATTTTTTTAATAAAAAAGTAGAGTTAACTTTAGGAATTTGTTTTGCAGAAATTTCATCCATGCATAGCGTTAATAAATGTATTATTATATTGGAGAAATCCCATCATGGCCGCAGGAAAATGTTATGAAAATTCAGACCTATTTCGTAGCTACATAGGTAGTTGAGTATTTTAGTAGTAAATTTTTTTTTTCGTGTTTTTATTAGGAAACCGAAACCGGAACGAAACCGTAACCGAAACCGAAATAAATTTTGAAGAACGAAACCGGAACCGAAACCGAAACACGTTGCAAAAACCGAAACCGAAATCGGAACGTTATTTTAATCGGTTTGAGACCTTGGTTTTAAATAATTTTTATTAAAAATATAGCGAAATCTATTAAAGAAAAGTTAAAAAGTTTATAATTTTGCTGAAAATTCGTAAAATTTTTTCTGAATTTTGTAAAAGCTTATCAACTTTAATTTATGATATGTTGTTTAAATGAAAATTATTAGAAACACATAAATAAATATGTATGTAATTTTCAAATATGGTCGCATTTTTACCGCATTCTTTAGTTCTCCGCACACCAGTGCGCAACATTGAACATAATTAATAGAAGAACATATCGTCGCTGCGCCTGGAAAAACAAATATTCGTTTTTCAGTGTTTGTCTTTTAATGATTTGTGACATTCGATTTTTTTATTTCTTTGACCGACTTGGCCGTTTAAAGAATTTGCGCCTTATTTCATGATATATCTGTTTTTGTCCATGCCTCGAAATCATTCTTTGTGCACTGAATCTTGTATTTTTGTATACATGCAGTCGTTTTTTGAGGTATTGGATAATAAAAATGAATATCTGCTTTTGTAAGAGCAGCGACGATATATTTTTGGGCAAACAATCGAGCTCTATATAATTTTTGAAAAATTATTTAAAAGATCTGTGAAAAACGCAGGGGTGGCTTTCCGTAATTTTCTATCGAGCATAAACGAGTGTAAAATCATCGTTTTTGCTTGCCGTAGCACAAAATTACGATATTGATTATATGGAATCCGATATCGAATTAAAAAAAAACACGAGACAACGAATATCGACTATCGAATTACGGAAAGCCAGTTTTGGATAAAACGTCAGTTAGGGCTTTGTATGTCCTGTTAAACGGACAAAATGTCTCTTTGCCATGGAACACTACCAAGAACAGAGTTAAAAAAGTTTTTAAGATGATTTCTTATTTCCTTTGCGTTACTTAATGAACGCCCAATTGCAGCTTGTATGGATGTAAAGTAATCTTGTTTTCGTCTCCATTCACCTTCAACTAAATGTTCATTAGCGTCATAGTAATCAGCGAATCCGGGTGGACAGTATATTCTGTTGTTCAACAATAAGTTATGTAATGCGCTGCATGCCAATACAAGCTTCGAAACACGTTGTGGGGTCTGTCGCAATGGTTGGCTAAAACAAAGCCACTTTGTCGAAAAAATGCCAAAAGCATTCTCATTGCATCTTCTTGCCCTACTCAAACGGTAATTGAATATTTTTTCTTCTTCTGTGAGTACTATTCCCGAACATGGTTTGTATGGCTTCATTATCCGTTTGCCAAGTGCAAATGCATCATCCGCAATGAAGTGAATTGGTACTTTGCATCCATTGATCTCAGTATCTGGAGGTAAGGGTAATTCATCTTTATAAATTTGTCCGCCAATCCTATCCAATCCAAATAAGACACCGTCTCCCTCACTACCAAAACCACCAGCGTTGACATAAATAAATTTGTAATTGGCATCGCTATATAAAATTTCTACGAACAAAATATAAAATTAATTTTTTACAATAAAGGCTGATTTACACAGGCCGATTTTCTAGTCGATTTCCTGTTAAATTTTTGTCGTTCCGCCGTGTAAATAGCAATTCGACCAGGAAATCAACCAGAAAATCGACCCGTCTAAATCAGTTTTAATGAATAAATAAATAAATGTACCTTATAGTTGTAGAAAAGGGTTCCAGAGTTTTTAGGGCAAGTTATCGCAACTTGTTTGCCATCTATAGAGCCGAGACAGTTTGGATAATTCCATATTCGATTAAACTCATTACTGACCCTCAACCAATTTGCATTCGTGAAATCTATAAACTGATCTTGATATTCGTAAATTATGGCATCACATACTTGGTCCAAGATCTTTCCAAATGAAGATTGACTTATTCTATAAATCGACGACATATGTCGGGCAATAGTACCCGACGCCAAAAATTCCAAAACTATTGCCAAACGCAATTTCCCTGGAATACGATCTTTTGGCCTTGTGTTCCTTTTATATTTCAAGTGTTCTCTAATTTTATTGTATATCATATTAAATGTTTCGCGATCCATGAAAGAACCGATCGCTTAAATCATTGAACTAGAATAAATTGGGGGAAAATATTTTAGTTTAAATTCAAACTAAGTAGGTAGCAGAGTTGTAAGGAATGCATTGATTTCGGAATGATTATTCTTCGGATTGCAGAATTAGCAATTACAGAATCCGCAATAACAAAAAGGAATAAGGACTGCATTTCGAGGTGAATGCATTCCTTTACAACTCTGGTATGTAGTATCTAAGGTTGGTAGATCTGTCAGAGAAAAATGTATGCAATATCATTTCTGGATTGACGACCCTTTAGAAATATAACGTAGGCCCCAAAATCTTAGGGGTAACCTTCTACACCATGCATACTTTCGCTGTCCATTCAACCGGGATTGCCAACAAAGTCCAAATCCGAAAAAACCCACATGTCACTTGCTGGAAGCACCTGGGGAAAAGACAATGGTGATTAGATCCGGGCCCACGGGTTCGCAGACAGGCCCTCAACAACATCCACAAAAAGACGGTGAACACTTTTGTCAGCTCTCGCCCTGCAAATGCCGTCCTTGCTGCATAGGAACGCGTTCTCCCGATGGAGATCAGAGTCACTCTCGCTCAAATCCGATCTGAGTATTGTAATAGACCAAAGTCTTACTTATCCTTCTCCTTATCTTCTCCTCACGACACTAATCATTTATCCACCTGCATCGGGGAGCATACTCTTCTACAACCAATCTCGCTTTGGTCCAAGCTTACCTCTATGACCTAACTTATTGTACCATTGCAAAAGCGGTAACGAGCACTGCTTCGCAACGCAATCAGATCCACCATCCTTATGTACGCACCATTCCATTCCGTAAGATCAACTTGTCTGAAAACACAAGCAAAGCTGGACGGAACAAAGCTGGATTTGCTAGATAGCACAAGTTAGCCCAACTGAAATAAAAAAATAAGCATTTGTTTGGAGAAGCCCTGATACGACGATGCCAGGGGCCTACGCTGAGATGCAACGAGAAGTGTGCGACGGGAAATAGAGGATGGAAGCGATGCAACAATTCTCAATGAATATTGAACAAACTCCGATAGCATTAAATCTTTATATTTTATAAATAAAGAGGAGAAATCTTGAGAGATTTTATACTTACTGCTGTGGAAAATCCACCCTTTTTATTTCTTCCTTGCAAATATGGATGAACCCATAGACGGGGCGTTTGGGTTTGCAAAGTTAATAATAGCGCACACAATCCCAATGCAGCACATTTCTTTTTGGTCGAAAGCATTTTATTTTTCTTTTAAAATAAATTATTTGTTTATTTGCGTTTTATTCACGTCCACGCTTCACAAAAAAAACTGTAAACACAGCTGTGAGTGATAAGTTCATGATTCCTTCTTTTGACAGCTATGAAATGGTGAAAATGCGATTTTGCATATACCCACCAAAGCTTCACGCTCACGTTCACGCAGAACTGTACGGAGCCCTGCTAACCAAACCCAAGCAAATCGTGGATAAATCCGAAGTCGCGCTATCCTAAATCGAGGATAGATGAATGGATAGTTTTGTATGGGCCGCGTGCAGATTGGACCCACTTTTTATCGATTATTTCGTGTACGTGTGATAGCGCTGCTCACTCGCACTCATTTAGAAACGCCATAAGAAAATAATATAGCTGCACTCCTCTAACTAAAAAATTTCCCTTTGCATTTGAACAGTGTTGCCAGATCTGAAATTTAAAATGCCCACAAAATACCCCAAATTTTCTCCAAAATGCCCAAAAAATACCCAAAATTTCTCAAAAATGCCCAAAATAAATTAAACACGTTTGGTTTTTTTAATCTTGTTTTAATGAAAAATAAGACATAATTTAGAAAAACATAATGGCACTATGCATTTTTCTGTTTTTTTTGTTAAGTGCAAGAAAAATACATGAAAAAAAAACGTATTGTCATGAGCACATACATGTATTTCTAAAATTTACATCAAATTGTTTCCCGACTTTAGTTATAGTTACATCAAATTAACGGTAATTAAATGTTATTTCTTTTGATGTAAAGCTATATTTACACTGCACCAAATGCGTCACTTTGGCCAAGTTTTTTCAAGACCGTTCATCCGCATATTGAATTTGATCACCAAATTAGGTCAAATTAAATCAAAGTCGTCTAATTTGGCAAACAAATTCATTCTGCGGACAAATATTCTCGACATAACTTCGCCAAAAGCGACGCATTTGGTGCAGGGTAAATGTAGGTTAAAATAACTAAAGAAATCGACGCACAATACGCGAAAAAATTCAACTTTACAACTTAAAACTGGTTGCATGTAGTTTTTTGGTACAATTTGTATGTACTTCTAAAATTGAAAAATTGACATCAAAATGTTTCTCGATTTTAATCCTATTTACACCACAGGAAAGGTAATTAAATAACGTTAATTTTGATGTAAAATAGCAATCCAAATCGAGATACCATATATGAAAAAAATTCTACTTTCTTACAGCTTAGAAAATTTCATGAAATTTTTTATGCACATACTTATATGTATTTCTAAAATTCAAAAATTTTCATCAAAATGTTTCTCGATTTTAATTCCATTTACATCAAATTAAAGGTAATTAAATAACGTTACTTTTAATGTAAAATAGCAATCCAATTCGAGATACCAAATATGAAAAAAATTATACTTTCTTACAACTTATAAAATTTCATGAAATTTTTTAACACAATTTATATTTACATCTAAAAATCGAAAATTTACATCAAATTGTCAAATCGATTTTAACCATAGCTACATCAAGGGAAAGGTAATTGGATAACCTTTACTTTGATGTAAAATAGCAATACAAATCGACATGCTATATGTGAAATAAATTCAACTTTCTTACAACTTGGAAAATTTCATGAAATTTTTTAAAACAATTTATATGTACATCTAAAAATCAAAAATTTACATCGAATTATCAAATTGATTTTAACCATAGCTACATCAAGGGAAAGGTAATTGGATAACCTTTACTTTGATGTAAAATAGCAATACAAATCGACATGCTATATGTGAAATAAATTCAACTTTCTTACAACTTAGAAAATTTCATGAAATTTTTTAACGCAATTTATATGTAAATCTAAAAATCAAAAATTTACATCAAATTATCAAATCGATTTTAACCATAGCTACATCAAGGGAAAGGTAATTGGATAACCTTTACTTTGATGTAAAATAGCAATACAAATCGACATGCTATATATGAAATAAATTCAACTTCCTTACAACTTGGAAAATTTCAAGAAATTTTTTAACACATAATTCCATTTCTAAAACTAACAAAAAAATATTTGTTATCGCCGGTTCCTCCCCTTCAAATTTTCATGACCACGATATGAGCGGTGAATGCATCGGGCATGTGTATGGGCTCATGTTGTCTATATGAAAGCCATCTAGTGGAGAGATAGAAGAGGATAAATAAAATAACATTGATCATTAAAATATCATATAACTTACCATCTGGTGACCACAAATATTCTTTGGTGTCCTTACTTCCGGTAACTTCATCCACATATCACACAACAGTTCGGTTAAATCCTGAATCCTAAAAAAGAAAATGGAATAATTAGAAATCCGTGGCACGATAAAAAGTGATTTAAAACATCCCGTAAAAGTTCGACAAATTTTGGAAATCCAAGATGTCATCTTTGTTGTATTATCTTGTTGTCTATGGTGGTGGAATCAAACCTTGTTACAATGAAAAAGTAATAATGATAATTAGCAATTTTTTTAGCAGGGTAATTTTAGATAATTGTTCATTTTGCGGATTTTTTCATTTTCATATAATTTTTGAAAAAATTCGCTGTGAGAAGATTTTTAGAATTAGCAGGTGTTTTGTAGTGCTGAAAGATTTATAAGAAATTAATTTAAAATAGAATTCATGCATTTCAATAACAAAAACTGTTACTGGAATTTACGAATTTTTGATTTCTTATATGGGAAGGACAGAAATTACATCCAGTAAAATTTTTTTTGTTAACTTATGCTGATTATTTAAAATGCAAGTGTGTCGTTCAATGCATTTAAAGTGTCATTAGTTTCGTTTATCGCTATGCGAAAGGAATGCAACTAGCAAGCTGTTTGTATTTTTGTAAGTTGTTTTGTTTATTCAAGAAGCAATAAAAATGAAATCTTATGTAATAAAAAAGTCGCAAACTTTCTGATTCGGCTTCGGCCAAAAATTCAAACTGGTATCTGTAACTTTTTAACGAAATTCATTATTGTCGTTAACATCGATTTTAACAAATTTTGTATAGAAAATTGTGTCAAAATTGACGATTTTTATGTAACGAAGTTCGTTAAAAAATTACAGAAACCAGACCTCTTAAATTTTACATAACAATCATAATTCATATCCATGGCTTCTTTTATTTTAGTGATTAATTTATTCATTGGGGCCTTAATCAGAAATTAATAATGAATTAATTCAAATAATATAATAATAATAAAAAATAATCATGATTAATAGCCATTAGAAAAATAATCAATAATAACACTGGATCACAAATTCCAACTTTTTTTCTGCACCAGAGACGCCATAGTGAAATTCCTATGTAAAATCACCTCCTAATTCCGAAAATCAAAGTTATTTTTACTTGAATGGTACCGTTTTTGAGATATTTACGATTTACCGTTATTTCAAAAAACAAAAAAGATGGCTCCACTTAATCGTGTATATCTCAAGAACAAATTGAGCTATTCGAAAACGGTTTGAAAAAATTGAAAGCTTATAAAATTTACTATAATCAGTACATACAACACTTTTTGCTAGGTCCTACAGATTCAAACATAGTGAACAATCATTACGGATTTTTTTAATTTTTTTTGTAAAAATATAAAAAAAATTGTACTTTGCGAGGAAGCATCTCGAAAACTTTTTGTTTTTTAGCAAATATTCCCCCCCCCCCCCCCTCTAAGCTCTGTTTTATTACAAAAAAAAACAAGCTATCAGTGAACAAAATCGATGAACTAATACAAAAGTTATAAGCATTCAAGTAAATATATCCATTTAGTACTTAAGTACCCTACAAATAATAGCATATGTACATATGGTTCTGTCTTAACTCTATGATCTTATTTTATAATTAAAAAAGTTATGTGTCTTGTTTTGACGCTTATTTAGATTGATTGATGACTTTCAATAAAATGTTGTACTGGCGTGCTTAAAACTTTCGTAATTAAATTAGCTACAACATAATAGGGCTAACTTTTTTCGTCCATAGAACTTTTCTGATTTTGAAGTGGTTAAAACTGAAATTTTGTAAAAAAAATTCGTTTATTTTTTTAAGTTTTTGGAACGTTTTTTGGCATAGTGGCCAAATTACTGAAGATACCTATAGAGATAAAGGCAAAAAGTGTTTAAGGGAATTAGTATAATGTATAATTCAACAGTTAAAATCGGTAAAATGAAAAATACAAATTTTTGACGTAATTATAGTAATGTTTTGCGAATTTAGGAATTTTCATATTTTCACCGATATCTCGGAATCTAGATCTACCTCAGCAAAATGAAAGTGATATTGGAAATCAGGAGAAATTTTACTTTCGGAAAGGTCTATTTTATTCTTGGAGACTAAAGTTGATCAAAATTTGTCGAGCCGTGTAATTGAAAATAATTAATTTAAATTATTATATTGTTAAATTTATTTTAAATTAAATTAAAATTAAATTCTTTTATTACTTGATTGTTTTAATTAAAAAAGATAGCCGATTTTTTTCAATTACACTGGTTTACAGCCAAAATGCACCAGAGACGCCATAGTGAAATTCCTATGTAAAATCACCTCCTAACTCCGAAAATCAAGGTTATTTTTACTTGAATGGTACCGTTTTTGAGATATTTACGATTTACCGTTATTTCAAAAAACAAAAAAGATGGCTCCACTTAATCGTGTATATCTCAAGAACAAACTCAGCTCTTCCAAAACGGTTTGAAAAATTTGAAAGCTAATAAAATTTACTATAATCAGTACATACAACACTTTTTGCTAGGTCCTACAGATTCAAACATAGTGAACAATCATTACGGATTTTTTTAATTTTTTTTGTAAAAATATAAAAAAATTTGTACTTTGCGAGGAAGCATCTCGAAAACTTTTTGTTTTTTAGCAGATATTCCCCCCCCCCCCCCCCTCTAAGCTCTGTTTTATTACAAAAAAAAACAAGCTATCAGTGAACAAAATCGATGAACTAATACAAAAGTTATAAGCATTCAAGTAAATATATCCATTTAATACTTAAGTACCCTACAAATAATAGCATATGTACATATGGTTCTGTCTTAACTCTATGATCTTATTTTATAATTGAAAAAGTTATGTGTCTTGTTTTGACGCTTATTTAGATTAGGATCGGATTCTCTTATGAGAAACCAACAGTAGTCGCCCATCATAGCGACATCCCAGAATCCTTGATACCGACTTTCAATCACTTTCATTTGCTGGTGAAACCTTTCGCCATGCTCGTCACTTTCGTCGCCAAGATTTTGCGGGAAAAAATTTAAGTGGGAGTGTAAGAAATGAATTTTTAAAGACATATTTACTCCTGAAGGACTTTTGTGTTTGCCTAAAAAAGAAGTAACGACCTTTTCAAAAGAATCCCACGCTGCTGCCTCCACTGGTGACAATAGTTCTTTGGAGAAACTGAAGCCGGAACTAAAGTTAAATTTGATTCTGGCAATGTCGCTTCTGTTGAAATTAGTTCTTATAATGACACTGTAGATACGCTCGCATAGGTTACTTTTCTGGACTTTCCAACCCCAAGTACTTTGTAGTACAAATATAGCAGTCCATTGAATGGCAAGTTGGTTCCCTCCACTTCATTGGTGTAATAAATTTCACACGTCGCCTAAATTGATAGTTTCAGAAATTAGTCAGCTATGCATTAAAAGGGAACAAATTCCTAATTTTTACAACGTACCTTTTTGTTCCGGTTTCCGAAGAAATCAATTCGACTCGGCATGTGGTGCACACAGTGTTCGGTGTCCATGGTTTTTAGGCTCAATTCCAAAACACTTATAGTATGTAACTTTCAAAGGATTTGAAAACACACGTCTCATACTTTTAACAATAAATTGACCGCAGATGAAACAGAACATATCTGGATCATTTGTACACTCAAACTCTCGCGCCCTTTTATTCATTTTTTATTTTTAAGTAAATGACGGGTTATAAACTGCAATTATAAACTGAACAGTATCCGGCGAGCCTTGCAGATATTATGAAGGAACAAGGCTCATGTACTCTTATTTATACTTAGATCCATTAAAAATTGAAGCCTACCTAAACAAAAAGGTTCCCTAGTTCTACAAAGAAAACACTACCTGCCTCAAAAATATGCTCTTGTTTAAAATGTACCTAGGTTTGAGAAAACGACACTAACAGCTTTTTGTATCTAATAACTTTTCGAAAATCTACCTGCTAACTAACTGATATACGAATACTAACACATATGTACCAGTAGGGTACTTAAGCATTAAATGGATATATTTACTTGAATGCTTATAACTTTTGTATTAGTTCATCGATTTTGTTCACTGATAGCTTGTTTTTTTTTTGTAATAAAACAGAGCTTAGAGGGGGGGAATCTCTGCTAAAAAACAAAAAGTTTTCGAGATGCTTCCTCGCAAAGTACAAATTTTTTTATATTTTTACAAAAAAAATTTAAAAAATCCGTAATGATTCTTCAATATCTTTGAATCTGCAGGACCTAGCAAAAAGTGTTGTATGTACTGATTATAGTAAATTTTATTAGCTTTCAAATTTTTCAAACTGTTTTGGAAGAGCTGAGTTTGTTCTTGAGATATACACGATTAAGTGGAGCCATCTTTTTTGTTTTTTGAAATAACGGTAAATCGTAAATATCTCAAAAACGGTACCATTCAAGTAAAAATAACCTTGATTTTCGGAATTAGGAGGTGATTTTACATAGGAATTTCACTATGGCGTCTCTGGTGCATTTTGGCTGTAAACCAGTGTAATTGAAAAAAATCGGCTATCTTTTTTAATTAAAACAATCAAGTAATAAAAGAATTTAATTTTAATTTAATTTAAAATAAATTTAACAATATAATAATTTAAATTAATTAGTTTCAATTACACGGCTCCCCGTGAAGGGTGGATACCTTGCCGCGGTACGAGGGCTTAAGTCGATAGCCACAGGGCTACGCTGCCCTTGTGATCATAGCTCCGTACGGCACTTCATCACGAGAGCAGCCTAGCCTCTCTGGCGCGACGACAAAGATCTTCCCCCTCCCAATCCAGGGTGTTACGCGAAACCGTGCCCATTGGACGTTTGCAGCCGGGAGGCAAATCGTGGCTGTATTTGAACGGAGCCTCTCTGACACCGGGTCGCCTCAGAGAGTAAGCATGGCCTTACCGCGGTACGGGGCTCTGCCGCGGCGGACGACACATTTTCCCCTACTCTTCCCTTGACCCTAAGCTGGCCTTGTCCGGCGATGGGTCGTACGAACAAGATGAACTCGAATAACCTGAATAAAAACGAAAAATCTAAAAAACAAACAACGCCAAACTTCACTCCTCAGCAAAGGAGAGCTATGGAGGAGCAGGCGAGGAAGCAACAACAACGCCGGAGGACAACCTCCGTTCCACAATCAAGGGGGGGATCGACAGCGATGGCAACTACGAGTCGGTCAACCAACCCTCTATCGAATAAGATTGACTTGATGGGAGCTAGCACCAGTGCGTTCGCCAACGCAGCTAAGCGGACAACGGCGGATGCTAAACTCCCATCAACCGCTGATATGAAAACCAGTATCTTTACGTCTGTGGCAGCGGTCTCACGACCTGGCCTCGGAGTTTCGAAGGAGAAGGAAGCTGCAACTGAGATGTCGGCAAGGGGAGCGACCGCGATGGCAACTACGGGTCCGCACTCCAGGGAGACATCTCCCCGCCGCTTCACATACCACGAGAAAAGATTGGCTGCAAAGATCCTGAAGAGGTATGAAGGGGTACCGCAGGAATCACTGTCGCCGAATTCCAGTAAATCTGTAGAGCTAGCGAAAGCTGTGATACCGGATTTCCAAAATTCGTACATGCCAAAGAGGTTAAAAGTTAACCCTTTCAAGCGCCAGAGATCGGATCTGGAGTTTATTCCCCCTCCCAAGCGGCATCAGAATACCTCTGGAGCGGGCAAACTAAGCTTTGCTGAGGTAACCAAGGACAGGATCCTTATAGGCGTCCTTGACCGAGGCAATGACCGTCTGGCCATCCCCAAGGACCGGTGGCGTTACGTGCGAAATGAACTCGGCAACATTCTTCTCAACGTTGCTCCGGAGTTTCCGGGTAGTTCGGCACGAGTA
The DNA here is from genome assembly GCA_964058755.1 of Campiglossa producta. Lineage (NCBI taxonomy): Eukaryota > Metazoa > Arthropoda > Insecta > Diptera > Tephritidae > Campiglossa > Campiglossa producta. Next base: position 33,061,676 of record CAXKVI010000005.1, on the reverse strand, counting down.
ACGGATGCGGGTTGGCACCAGGGCCAAATTAAATTACTCGCATGCGAGGATGCAAAAACCGTAGCACTGTACAAGGCAGCAGCTGCTAAACTGGGTGAAGTCTACCAGGGCGCAAAGATAGAGGTCGTCGACTGGAAGGACATTCCAGCTCGTCCAAGGGCAAGGGCGTGGATTCCGGCCATCCCTGACGAACCCGAGAGAATACTCGGGATGCTACGGCTAATGAATCCGTCCCTCCCAACGCATGACTGGAGTGTCAATCTGGTCGGGGATGCGGTAGGGCCCGACAGACAGGTGGTGTTCACCATGAATAAAGAGTCAATCGAGCCCCTCAAAAGGTGCAATGGCCTAGTACACTACAGCGTAGGCCAGATCGTTATCCACGTATATCGTGGTGATGCTCAGCGCGCTGCCTTCTCGGCTGCTCCGGGGGAACCGGAAAACTTATTACCAGAAGAGGAAGCGGAGGATTCCGATGCGGAAAGCATGTTATCCGCCACGTCTCTTGGCGATAGTGCTGTGAACAACTCGGAGATGGAGGACAGCCTACAGGACGAGGAAGTCCTCGACGTCACGGTGGTAGCAGCCAACGCTGAGCGACTAACATCTAACGCTACAGGCAGCAGGACTCCTGCAACGCCACATCGGGCAGTTAATCGGAACAACTCGTCGTTGATAGGCAACCTCCGGGATGGAGCAAACCTCGACGATATGGGGACGGCAGGGAAGTCTGTGCGCTCTCATGTTGGTGGTGCTTCAGATTAATTTGCACAAATCTAAAGTGGCTTCGGCTGCTTTAAGTAGTCGTCTTTCTAAAGGCGACGTGGATGTGGTCCTCATCCAAGAACCCTGGGTCAATAGCTCGAGAATCTGCGGATTGGGGACTAAGGGCTTCAAGCTCATTCGAGCCAGCGAGGAGAGCAAAGTCAGAACGTGTATTTTGGTCAAGTCTGAGTTGAACTCCTTTCTCCTACCTAACTACACCAATGGTGATATTACCGCTATCAGTCTAACGGTCGACAGCACCCGCCTGACGGTGGCGTCGGTCTATATGCCCTACGACGCCGAAGAACCCCCACCACAAACGGAGGTGAAAGACCTGGTGTCAAATTTCTGCACGGGTAATCTTATTATTGGAGCGGACGCTAATGCTCACCATGTCCAATGGGGGAGCTCCGACATCAATGCCAGGGGCGAGTCTCTGTTTGATTACCTCTTAACAACCAACCTGGTGATTTGCAACGTGGGTAATGAGCCTACTTTTATCACTAAGACCCGCAGGGAGGTCATAGACCTCACTATCTGTAGTGAAGGCGCTTATGAGTGGGTCAGAAAATGGCGGGTTCTGGAAGAACATTCTTTCTCCGACCACCGTTACATAGAAATGGTTTTAGACTTTATTGTAGAACAACCAATCATGAAGCGCAATCCACGTAACACTGATTGGCTGTTACACAATGAAATATTAGACAGAGACCTACCAGTACTGCCCTCACAAGCCCCCTCATCAGTAGAGGAGCTGGAGGATCTTGTTACTACATTTACATCGGCGCTCTCAAATGCTCTAGGACAGGCTTGTCCAGTGCCAAAACCACGCGGTAAACACAGGCCACATTGGTGGTCCTACGATTTGGACTCGCTCCGAATATCATGCCGGAAACAATTTAACAAGGCCAAGAGCTTCGGCTCTGAGCCTCATTGGCATGAATATAAAGCTAAACTAAGGGCCTACAAAAAAGCTCTGAGACAGGCGAAGAGAACCTCGTGGAGAAATTTCTGCACTGGCGTCGAAAAGGTCGACGACACAGCGAGACTTAGACGAGTCCTCTCGAAAAGTCAAACAACCATCAGCTATTTGCGAAAGCCTGACGGATCCTGGACCAGCACGGAAGAGGAAACCCTTGAGCTGCTCTTGAATACACATTTTCCGGGGAATCTGCATGATGCACCACTAGCACCTGCAACAAACCTGGCAGTAAATATACCCATCACTGAGGAAAGAGTAAGGTGGGCAGTTAAGAGCTTTGAACCGTATAAGGGTGCCGGGCCGGACGGGATTATCCCCGCGCAACTTATAAACACGTTGGAGACATCAGCTAAATGGCTGGTATTTCTCTTCACAGCCTGCCTGGCTCTCAACCACATTCCGGGCTCCTGGAGAAGCGCCACGGTAGTGTTTATCCCTAAGGCTGGGAAGGCATCCCACTACGAGCCAAAAGATTACAGACCGATCAGTCTCTCGTCCTTTGTACTCAAAACCTTTGAGAGGATACTAAGCGACTACCTTTCAACGACTATTGATAGCAACCTTATTTCTAGCTATCAGCATGCATACACCAAGAGTAAATCAACAGAAACTGCTCTGCACAGCCTAGTATCTGTCATTGAGAAATCGCTGTGTGAAAAGGACTACTGTCTCGTGGCCTTCTTAGACATTGAGGGGGCTTTCAACAATATAAGCCCGGAGGCGATCAACTCCGCTCTAACTAATCTGGGCGTAGATAGACCTCTAACTGGTTTAATTGACCAACTTCTAAGAGGAAGGAAAATAGCTTCTTCACTTGGTACGGTCGAGTTATCACGCTATGTCACAAGGGGAACGCCCCAGGGTGGTGTTCTTTCCCCGCTTTTATGGAACCTCACAGTCAACTCGTTGCTACGTGACACAAGCTGGGGGGGCGGGAAGATAGTGGCATACGCAGACGATTTAGCTATTGCATTCAGAGGCAAGTTCCCACAAACTCTGTGTGACCTGATGCAAGTAGCACTGCGAGAGGTTTCGAGGTGGTCCTCTCGCTGCGGACTTAGTATCAACTCGGGGAAAGTGGAACTTGTCCTCTTCACCAACCGGTACAAAATACCGCCACTAAGCCTACCAGAACTAGATGGCACGCGCCTGGGCTTGTCGGATAAGGCCAAGTTTCTAGGCATAGTTCTGGACAGGAAACTGAATTGGAAGGAGAATGTTCTTCAGCGCCAGAAGAAAGCTTGCATCGCTCTTTACACATGCAAAAGAGCCATTGGCAAAAAATGGGGGCTCAGCCCTAGAGTATGCAGTTGGATCTACACGGCCATCATTCGCCCAATCATGCTGTATGGAGTCGTCGTATGGTGGCCGGCACTGAGCAAGACAACATACCTGAATCTGTTGCGGAAAGTCCATAGATCCAATATGATCTGTATAAGCGGTGCGCTAAGGACAACGCCCAACGAAGCCCTCCAGGCCATTCTGGGCATTTTGCCACTTGATCTGGAAGGGTTTCGGTCAGCGGCGGCATCAGCTCTGCGCCTAAGAGAAACCTCCAGTTGGGGTGCGGGTACTATTGGACACTCCAGTATTCTGGAATCTTACAGCTTTCTCCCTTTAAGCACAGATCGTTGTGCGACCACTACAGTCGGGGATAGCTGCTTCAAAATAAACATTCCCAGCAGAGAAGACTGGGAGAGGACGGATTGGTGTCCCGAAACAAATGGTGGCACTTCCATATACACCGACGGCTCGAAGTTGGACGGCAGAGTTGGAGGAGGGGTTTATTCAAGGGATTTGGACCTTGAACTCTCCTTCAGACTACCTGATCATTGTAGCGTCTTCCAGGCGGAAGTCTCGGCAATCCGGGACGCCGCGGCCTGGGTAAGCAAACGTGTTATCGGAGGAGATATCACTATTTTCAGCGATAGCCAGGCGGCAATCAAATCCCTTGGCTCATACACGTTCAACTCTGAACTGACGCTCAGCTGTCGTCGATCTCTTCAGGAGATGGCCCAACAGAACCGCGTAAACCTCATATGGGTCCCGGGACATAGGGACATTGAGGGAAACTGTAAGGCAGACGAGCTTGCCAGGCAGGGCACGACCAAGCAGGTTCTTCGGGATAAAGAGCGCTTAGGTATGCCGTTTGCCACATGCAAACTAATGCTGAAGGAGCACACACTCCGTCAAGCCAACGAAAGATGGCTGCAATCCCCAGGGTGTCGGATATCGAAACAAACCTGGCCAAAATGGGATCTTAAAAGGTCTAGACGCATTTATGCCCTAACTAGGAGGGAAATCTGCATATTGATAGGGGTATTAACCGGTCACTGCCTCATTGGTAGGCATGCAGAAAAGCTAAGTGTGCCCTACCGACGATGCTGCAGGAGTTGCAAAGATGATGAGGAGGAGGAAACGGTGGAGCACCTCATCTGCAACTGTCCGGCTTTAAGCGGCGTGAGAACGCGCTTTTTGGGAGTTCCGTTCCTAGATAGTCTAAGCCAGATCGCGGAACTGGACATAAAGGACTTGATGGGCTTCATAAAGTCATCTAAGTGGTTCGAGGAGGAGTAACGGTGTCGGTTTAGGAGTGTCAGTCCCGGGATTCTGCTATGTGGAAAATCCCAACAACTCAGGGATTTTCCATATGGCTGGGTCCCGGGGCTGACTTTCCTTGTGTTGGTGGTATCACAACGGGCCTTCAAAACTGGCCTAAGTGTGCCTCTGCGGCAGCCACTTGAACCTACCTACCTACCATTACACGGCTCGACAAATTTTGATCAACTTTAGTCTCCAAGAATAAAATAGACCTTTCCGAAAGTAAAATTTCTCCTGATTTCCAATATCACTTTCATTTTGCTGAGGTAGATCTAGATTCCGAGATATCGGTGAAAATATGAAAATTCCTAACTTCGCAAAACATTACTATAATTACGTCAAAAATTTGTATTTTTCATTTTACCGATTTTAACTGTTGAATTATACATTATACTAATTCCCTTAAACACTTTTTGCCTTTATCTCTATAGGTATCTTCAGTAATTTGGCCACTATGCCAAAAAACGTTCCAAAAACTTAAAAAAAATAAACGAATTTTTTTTACAAAATTTCAGTTTTAACCACTTCAAAATCAGAAAAGTTCTATAGACGAAAAAAGTTAGCCCTCCTATGTTGTAGCTAATTTAATTACGAAAGTTTTAAGCACGCCAGTACAACATTTTATTGAAAGTCATCAATCAAAAATTTTCTATTAATACCCGACAAGTTTTCGAAATTTTTCATATACTTGCCATTTGAGAGATGATCCCTACATAGAATTTTATGCTGTTCCAAAAATCATTTGTTTAAAAGTAGAACAGTTTTTTAGATATCTTTAAATTTCTGTTTTTGAGATAAGGGAAAATTGGGATTATGATATGTTAATATTTTCGCTTTTAAGTACCTTCTCGATTTTTATGACATTTGATTTGGTTGTGAGGAGTTGAAATACCCTTTTAACCAATGCAAAAATAATCAAAATCGACATTAAGGTGATTGAGTTATTACCAAAAAAAAAAAATTTATTTCTTCATCCACATTTTTAATTCTTTTTCAACCAACTGCTATACCAAGGACTTCGGGAATAAGCTATCATAGGCGATTTTGGTTGGTTTCTTTTTTGGGAAGCATAAAGTGTAACAAAAAGGTGAAAACTATCAACTTTTAAACACTTAATAAAAAAAATTTTTACTTATCTCAAAAACAGAAATTTCAAAATATCTCGAAAACTATTCTACTTTTAAACCAAATGATTACATTTTTGGAATCAGCATAAAATTCTACATATGTATCAAATATCGAGGATATGGAAATTGCGGAAAATTTCTTGGGTAAAAACAGCTTATGCAGTCGAGAGGACATCACAATTTTGTACTGGTATTGAATTTCCTACAACATAGGATGGCTAAATTTTTTTCGTCCGTGCACTTTTCCTGATTTTAAAGTGGTTAAATCTGAATTTTTGTACAAATTTGGTTATGTTTTTTTTTTCAAAAAATTTTCAACGTTTTTAGCAATAGCGTTTTTTTGAAGATACCTATAGAGATGAAGGCAATAAATGTTTAAGGGAATTAGTATAATGTATAATTAAACAGTTTAAACCGAAAAAATGAAAAATAAAATTTTTTTACGTACCTATATGATTATTTTTTTTCAAAATTGGGAATTTTCATATTTGCAGCGATATCTGGGGAACTAGATCTGCCACAGAAAAATGGATGTGATATTCGGAATCAGGAGAATATTTTACATTAAAAAAATGTACTTTCATTCTTGGAGATTTTCTTCTCGAGTAGTGTTATTAGCATAATAATCTGAAATTTTTATGTTAATAATACATTTACAATTAATTGATCTTTAACAATTTTCTGAGGACGACACAATATTATTCAGTCATTAAAATTTTTAATCATCATTTAACAAGTCTGATATACCTAGACTTGGTTTTAGTGTCACCATAATATACAAATGTACATACACATTTTTCATTTTATATTCAGAAAGTTACAATTTATATTCAGAATTTCATTTCATGTTCATACAATTACAATTCATATTCATTTGAAATTTTTTAATAAGAAATTTTTTAATATGAAGTTGGCTTTCTGAATATGAATGGTAATTTTCTGAAATCAAGTGGAAGTTCTGAATATGAATTGCAATTTTCTGAATATAAATTGTAACTTTCTGAATATAAGTTGAAAAAAGTGCCTGACTAAAATCATAATATATGCGCTTGTGCATTTGCATACTATGGTGCTCTTTACATAGTATGGCGTTTGTCAAAGTGAGTTCAGAGTAGTGTACCTGTCACAATACATATAGAGGAGTTCCAAACCAAAAAGCAAGAAGTTTTTTTTTCTTGTGCACCTGCATATTAAGGGGATTGCCAAAGTCTGGTTGTTGTAGTGTCACCATAATATACAAATGTATATGCCTTTATGCATTTGCATGTTATGGTGGTTGCCAAAATAAGTGCAGAATAGTGTACATGTCACAATACCTTACATATGAGGAGGTCCAAACCAATCAGCAATAATTGTAGACTACATCACTGTGTACTTAATGCGTTTTGGTTTGGAGCTCCTCAATTGTATATGCGATGCAATTGTATATGAAAAAGTGAGTTCAGAACTGTGTGCCTTACCAGCGTATATGCTTTGCCATGATCGGAGTTTGTATGGCCAGAAGTTGGTTTGGTATAACTTCTGGCCATACAAACTCCGATCATGACCAGGTAGACACTCGTTTTAATTTGTTAACTTACCAAATTATTGTTGTTGTTGTTGTTGCACCGAGGTGTAGTCAATAAATATCTCCAAATTATTGTCGCCGTAGTTGCTACTGATTGAGTTGTTGTTGTAGAGTCTTCTTTTTTTGTTGTTTTGAAAATAAGTTGCTGGAAAATACAAAGATTAGTTAAATAAAGAAAAAATTTACACATAAAAATGTATATGTATGGAGTTTTTCAAAGTGAGTTTGAAATAGTGTACCTGACCATTCCCTGTATAGACCAATTCACTGCAACTATACTGAATGCGTTTCGGTGTGGATCTCCTCAAATATATATGCGGCCATGGTCAAGAGTAAACATACAAATGTATGTACACTTTTCTGAACTGACTTTAGCAAACGCCTTAATATGCGAATGCACAAGGGCATGGACATACATTTGTGTGTCTGGTTATACTATAAAAAACTCCAGACCATGGTAGGGTACACTTTTTTAAACTCACTTTGGCAAACACAATAATATTCAAAAAGGCACAAGCGAATATATATTTGTACATTATGGTGAAACTATAGCCAACTCAAAGCCATTATAGCCAGACACTATTATGAACTCACTTTGGATATGTTACCAAAATATACAAATATATATGTGCTAATGCTTACTATGACGTACCTGTGCCTTTTGGTTGTCCGCCTCAGTAAAGATATGCTGCAAAATAAAGAAATATATTAATATAATTTAAAATAAAATTTTAGTGCGGCAAGATCCGCGCTTACCCAATGAAAATTCCTTCAGCAATAGCGCCGAGTATTGAATTTTGCGCTCATTATGACATCATCAAATGTCAATCGTCTGGTTGTTTCATTCGCACTTTTGTCTCATTCGCACAACTCAGAAAAAATTTCCCAAAAAATGAGTTGGTATTAGTGTTCTTATCGATAAAATAGAGATGGTGTTGGAATTCGATAAAAAAACTCGATTGCTGGATAGCCGTGGTTGGCAGGGAGGTCTTTAGGTGGAGGGCAGTGTGGCGAATATTCTCAAGAATCCCTAATCTCCCGCCACTAGCGTATTTCCACCACTAGCGTCACTACCCCTACTACCCAGTGGGAAAGTAGGTAATGCATTACCTTTTTCCATGCATGAAAAGATGTATGAATTTTGTTATAAGAAAAGATCACACCAAAAGCAAGGAAGGGAGTAATGTGTCGCTCAATTTTTGATTTGTAGTTTTAAAAAAAAATAGTTTTTCGTGCATGAAAAGATGTACGAATTTTGTTATAAGAAAAGATCATACCAAAAGCAAGGAAGGGAGTAATGTGTCGCTCAATCTTAAATTTGTAGTTTAAATATTTGTAGTTTGAAAAGAAGCAGGCTTTGTAAAAAAATTCAAACTTCAAAAAAAAAAAAAAAGCTACAAAGCCTTAAAATATAAACAATCGAAAACATTAAATATTTAAATTAAATAATAAACCTCTGCTGTGGCCGCTGTTCTTTTTCGCGCATCTCAATCGCTTTCTCTGCTGCTGTGAGGCATTCCAGAAATCGTCTGGAAAACGTTGCCTTTTTTGTTTTGGTTTTTTTTTATGTTATTTTTTTGTGTGCACTCATCTTGGTTGTACGCCCACCAGGACCTATACTCAGTGAGTTTTGAAATGTTCACTTTTTCACCATTTGAAATATATGGGAAAAAGTGTACATTTCAAAACTCACAGTTAGGGAATCCAGGGGCTGGTCGACATGACGAGCTCGCCATTCAAACATTCAAAAATAGGACCTTCTCTCTTCTACCGCTGTAGAGCCTCATGTCGCGTTAATGCCCTTGTTGTTCCACAAGGAAAGTAATTACAGATATGTATTCATAAAATGTTATGTACAATTTAATGTGTCCCTTGCAATGCATCTTTTCATTCTAGAAAGGTAATGCAAGATATAATGTATCCCTTGTAGTGCATCTTTTCATTCCTGAAAGGTAATACATCTTTTCATTTATAAAAAGTAATATAAAAAGTAATGTAAACATGTCGCTTCAGTTTGTAGGCGAGCTACACATTACTTTTCCTATGACATCGCTGTAGAAAAATTCATGCATGTTTTCATGTATAGTCTACAGGAGCTATACATTACTTTATGCATTGCTGTACATTACCTTTTCCCACTGGGTACTGTTTAGACACATGACGCGAGAGCGAGAGAGGGAGAGGCAGCTCGCATATTTGCGAATGTGGCACAAAGAGGAGATGACGATAGATAAACGTTTCGAGAACACTGTTGCACGAATAACCCGGAAATGTGTAGACATTTCTAGGTGACGAAGCCGCCGCTTGCTAGGGTATATAAAGGCGAATAGACAACGAACATCAATCAGTTTATTTTGAAGTGTTGTACAGTGAAGTCATTGTTTATCCCTACTATAGTTTGGCAACTTCTTTTCTTCTTCTTGCGAATTTGAGTGGAAGGCACTGGCTGAGTGACTCCAAATGAAATGGAATGAAGGAATAGTATGAATCCCAATAAGCCATTTTGTTTGATATCAATCTGAGACGCATTTGAGATGAAACCTTCAACGTCAATTTTCACTTTTTGAAAACTTAATATCAATTAACCAATCAATTAATTTTCGATTTAGTGATAAACTAGCAGTAGCAGGCAAACTTTTTTGCTAACTGAGTATTAACTTGAGGTATAATTAAATATAAAAATTATACTATAAATGTCCAGCAGTTTCTACCTTCACAGTTTTTATACATACGACTCCCTCTACCATTCCCTAAAATAAATTTTGTCCAAATCGTGGTACATTATTGACCCTCATTATTTACCAAACGTTGGAGAAAATATTTTTCTCTGCTTATGGGGAATATGCTGTGCGTGTGTATTAGTGTGTTTTTTGCGAGTTGCGCTACTATATAAGGTATACAATGAGTGAAGTACTGAACAGTGAATTAACCCGCGATATTGTACTACGGTTTTTAGTAGTGAATAAAGCCTACTTTTTATTAAGCAGAATCTAAGTGTTTTTTTTTTTACGTACAGTGATCGAACTCAGGGAAAAAACCGAGGAATCATCAAATTCGTCACAGTATTGTGTAGTAGCTCTGTAAAGTTAGTTTGCTCAATAATTTCAAAACTTTATGGAAAATTTAAAATCTTTCAAAATGTTTTAAAAATAATTTAGTTTATGTTTAACACGGTCAAGTGCTTGGGGAAATTTTAGTATAGACTCGCACAGCTAGAAAAAAACGGTTTTTTCAGGAGGATAGAGGAGCTTTTTCTGAACACAAATATATAATCCTAGCGTAAGGAGCCTTATATTTACTGAGATAATGGTTGTTGAAGTTTTGCAAATTTTGCATGGCACTATAGGTAACTAACGCACAATTTTTTAAATTTCACGCATTTTTCCGCATAATGGTACTATAACACTTATGAATTGCATATGATTAACAGAAAATAATATTAATATGTATAAATATTCATCTATTTTCACAAAATTATAAATTTTCACCATCGCACAGCTATACACAGATATTTCACAACAAATTTGTTGTCAAAGAAGGATGTTGCCACACTTAAACAAAAAATAAAAAAAAACATATTTTTTTTATTTCAACACCTTTCGGCCGCGCTTATTTAAAATAACCCTGGGCTACGCCATCCCATGTCCGGACGCGTGCACCAACTGCGGCTACCGCCACGGTGAGTCCTTCTGCGTAGTACACCCATTTATTTTAGTATAGGTGAGGCTTGCAAACCCTATTCAAATACTTAATTGGTGCGCATGAAAAGTATTGTAAGCCTTATTATTTTCATTAAAATTTTTTGGATGTGACAACACTCTTTCAATGTCAAAAACAGTACATACATATATAAACATACAAAAAAAGCGTGCAAAATTTACTAACTTTAACAACGTTTTACCGGAGAACTATAAACCGCCTGACTCTAAGACCTATATATTTGTGATCTGGAGAACTCCCTCTTTCGTTCCATACCAAAAACAGTCCAAAATTCGTGCGAGTCTAAACTAAATCGCACCCAAGTGCTTCAGCGAAATCAAAAATTGAGTACGTTAAAATTTCAAAAACGTACCAAATTTGGAAGTTCCGTACCCGGAAAAAAATTCGTACCAAAAATGGTACATTTCGCCCAAAACGGCAACCGTGGTTATGGTAGGTTTTAAATTAACAAGGAAAGGTCTCTCACCATCAGGAAATACTATTCACAAAACGAAAAAATATACTTAAAAAATGACTTTCAATGGATGCACTTTGGTTGAAATAATTTGAGATTGGAATTTCAATGTTTCACAGCCGTTGGCAACATTTTTGAATGCAAAAAGATGATTACGCAAAGAAAAACACTTTTTTATTCCAAATATTGAGAGTGTAACCCCAAATAGTTTATAGCCGGGTAGCGAAATTTTCACGTAAAGGCAATACCACGCCTTAAGTAAAAAAGAGTTCTGTTTTTTCAAAAAAAAATTATGGTCACCGTATATATAGTAGCGCAACTCGCAAAAAACACACTAATACACACAATACTGTGACGAATTTGATGATTCCTCGGTTTTTTCCCTGCGTTCGATAACTGTACGTTAAATAAAACACTCCGATTCTGCTTAATAAGTAGTACAATTATTAATTCACTGTTTAGTACTTCACTGTACAACACTTCAAAATAAACTGATTGATTTGCGTTGTCTTTGCGCGGTTATATACCCTAGCAGACAGCAGCTTCACAACCTAGAAATGTCTACACATTTCTGGTTTATTCGTGCAACAGTGTTCTCGAAGCGTTTATCTATCGTCATCTCCTCTTTGTGCCACATTCGAAAACACGTGAGCTACCTCTCGCTCTCTCGCTCTCACGTCGTGTATGTGAACAGCTGTAGTTGTGGTAGTGACGCTAGTGGTGGAAATACACTAGTGCTGGAAGATGAGCGATTCTTGATAACATTCGCTACACTGCCCTCCGCCTAAGTCTGATCGTCCCGATCAGACACATTTCCCGATCCGAACGTTGCTAGTCTCTCCAGGGGAACCACTTTCATTTCGTTCCTTAGCATTCCAACAGCCTGTATGCGGTAAACAACGTCGTTGATCCGTTTCACAACTCTGTATGATCCTTCCCAGTTGCACTGAACTTTGGGAGACATACTTTTCCTCCGCTGTGGCCCGTATTGGAATACTAAATCTCCTTCCAGGAACCCTTCCGCTTCCATTGCTTTGTTGTACCTGGTTTTCCTGTTTTTGCTTATAGTTCTGGTGAATGGACCGGCTTCATCCAAGGTAATCCTCTCAACCTGTGCATCTGAGTTGCACTGCCTCATTCGACCAGGACTCGCAGACCTCAGCACCTTTGCTCTGATGCACTCATCGCATTTGGCAATCCACTCTTTTACCGACTGACCGTAACCAACCCAATAAAATGTCTTCTTAATCCTCTCCAAGGTCTTCTTGACTCCTAGATGACCTCCACTTGGATCGTTATGCATTTCCCTGAGAACATCAGACACCCGCTTTCTTGGAACAACTATAAGCTTCCGAGCGCATTGACCATCCTCACTCTCCCATATTCGATGCAAACAACCGAATACCATTCGTAAACTGATCCATTGTGTCCAATATGACTTGGCAACTGAACTCGCCGCTGACATTTCTTTTCTTGCTGGTCGGTTGTTTCGCTCAAGCCCTCGGATCACACATGCCAGATCTGAATCTTCCTGTTGACTTCTCAAGCAGGCATTTGTCTATCAAAGCCATTGGTTGAGGAGGTATCTTTGCCTTTCGAGTGTCCCTGTGCTTCACCTCTAATGAAACTCCTTTGGTGCAATACCCAATGTTGTGTCCAAAGATCAGAGGTACTTCTTGGCTTTCCCTACGACCTGCAACACAGAAACTATGGGGCATTCATCTTGCTCATCTCCTCCAGCGTTACCCTTACGTCCACTTGCATTGCCGAAGTCTCTGGAGCCGATGTTGCAATGACGCACAATATTGCCAGATTTTCCGCACTTGAAGCATTTAATGGCTGCTTCATTTTTCCTTTGCTTTCCGTTCAATGCTTCTAGGATTGCGTCCACCCACTCTGGTCGTTCTACTTCCACATTGTGAACCTTGTTATCTGGTTTACATAAAAGCGAGGCTATCTCTTGTAATAAAGCGTGTGATACCGTCTCTGCGAATGTACTTTTGGGGTTTGCATATGCGGCTCGCTTCGTGTCTACATCCATTATTCCATTTATGAATCTTTGTATCTTTACCCTCTCGATGTATTCCACGGGTGCGTCTGCGTTCGCCAAATGAGCTAACCTCTCAATGTCCCAAGCAAATTCCTGTAATGTCTCATTAGCCTTCTGCAAGCGATTCTGTAGCTCAATTTGAAATATCTGCCTCCTATGCTCGCCACCGTAACGCCTCTCAACTGCACCCATAAATGCCTCATAGCTGTTCCTTTCACCTTCTGGAATAATTTGAAGGATTTCCGCTCCCGGTACTTTCAATTCATCATAATGCCTACGGAGATGTTTCCTTATGTCTCTCGGGGGCGGATCTATGTCCAAAAGATGACGGTTTGGATGTGCTGGCTTGTGGCAGTTCAGAAGGAATTGCCTGCTCAGCATTTCCGCATGCTCTTTTACATTGAGCAATTTTGCCTCCTGATTGAGGTGAGACTCGGAAGACATGAGGAGACATCCCGTAGCAGTTCTGATGGCAGTATTTTGGCAGACTTGCAACTTCGTCCAGTTGGTGTTATGTACATTAGGCGACCATATGGGTGCAGCATAGTCAAAGACTGATCGGCCAATGGCCTTATATGTAGTCAGCCACGTTTCTTTGTCTTTTCCCCAAGTACTGCCGGCAAGTGACTTGAGGATCTTGTTGCGACCACGTACCTTTGAGACCATTGCAGCCACATGACCAGCAGATGAGAAAGTATTATCCAGTGTCACCCCTAATAACTTTGGGTGGCTGACAGTTGGTAGCTTAGTGCCATCAACGAAAATGTCTAATTCATTTCTCACCTGGTGCGTCCATGTCGTGAAAAGCGTCGCCATTGATTTAGTCGGAGATGTCAGATCTCGCTCAGTGAAAAACCTGGAAAGGTCGCAGAGGTAACCGTTGATTTTTGCACAGAGTTCATCAGTATAGGGGCCCTTCCCCGTCGCCATTATTGTACAGTCGTCGGCATATGAAACGACGGTGACGCCCTCTGGTGGTGGGGGCATCTTCGATAGATAGAAGTTAAACAGTGTCGGGGATAGGACACCACCCTGTGGCACCCCCTGTCTAATAGGTCTAGGTTTTGATGTTGCGTTTCTAAAGTTAACCGACGCCTGCCGTCCATTCAAGTAATTAGCGGTCCATCTCTTTAACCCATCAGCACGTCGTTTCTGTAACTTTTTAACGAAATTCGTTATTGTCGTTAAAATCGATTTGGACAAATTTTGTACAGAAAATTGTGTCAAAATTAACGATTTTTATGTAACGAAATTCGTTAAAAAGTTACAGAAACGACGTGCAGGTATCTGTGTTTCAAAAAGATCTTGTATGAGAGTGGCATGGTTGACTGTGTCAAAAGCTTTCGACAGGTCAAGTGCCACTAACACAGTCCTGTGATTTGGTTGGTTTTGATTTAGGCCGCTATTTATTTGCGTTGTAATGGCATTGAGTGCGGTGGTGGTGCTGTGCAGCTTACGGAAGCCATGTTGATGACAAGCCAGGTGCAGATTTGCAGTATAATACGGGAGCAAAATGAACTCTAGCGTCTTCACTACCGACGACAAAAGTGATATACGGCGATATGAATCGCCTATGTTTGCCGGCGTTCTAGGTTTTAGTAATGGAACCACTCTCGCCTTTTTCCATATTTCAGGAATGACGAAAGTGTTCAGTGAATGACTGAATAGAGCCGCTAAGTATTTGTGTCCCTCCTGGCCTAGATGTTTCAGCATCTTCATGGCAATGCCGTCGGGCCGATGGATTTTGAGGGCTTAGCCTGTCTGATGGCTTCCTTGACCTCTGAGGCAGTGATGACAATGGGCGTGTTTTGGTTTTTGTATTTACGCGCCTGTCGCATGGTTCTACGTTTAGCTCTATCGGGCGGGGAATGTAGTACAAATTGTCTACAGAAGGAGTTCGCACATCCCCTAGAGTCCTTCTTCACCCTGTCACCGAAAGTAATATCTACTTTATCCTTGTGTTGCGTTGGATTAGATAGAGCTTTGACCGTAGTCCATAATTTGCCAACACCATCAGAGAGGTTGCATTGCTCTAGGTGTTGTTTCCATTTGGCCAGTTTATGTTTATCGACCAACCTACGAATTTCAGCGTTGAGATCCCTTATACGGGGGTCTGCGGGATTGACACTTCGCACTTCATCTCTTTCTCTAGCCATGGCCGCTGCCTCCGCGGGGAAATTTGGATATTCGACCCGCAGGAATGAAGCGTTTAGAGGCCAAGTCAATGATGTTGCGGAAGTCTCGTTCGCCTTTGCGTACGTCCGTAGGAATGGGTAGAGCAGCCAAGGATTCGTCCGTATATGTCTGAAAACTGTCCCAGTCTGCCTTGGTAAAGTTAATATATGTACCATGCTCAGGTGTAATAAAGTCCGTCGGTCGTTCGATGGTAATGACTATTGGGAGATGGTCAGACGCCAACGTGAGTATGGGTCGCCAATTGGTGTTGTTCAATAGTCCTGCATAGAATAATCTGGCGAACTATAGCAGTTACCCGATACTCTCGTTGGGGCGTCTCCGTTCAATGTACAGAAAGCCGTATCATATTTTTGTTCTGCAAGTACATGCCCCCTATTGTCTGCTGGCAAGTTTGAGTGCCACATGTCGTGGTGCGCAATGAAGTCGCCCAGGATCACGGGGTTATCTCCTCGTAGTAGCAAGCTAATGTCGGGGTGATAACCGGTGGGGCAACTTGAGACAGGGGGTATGTAGATGTTAATGATTTGCAGATCGACATCTCCTGTACGGATGGTAATACCTTGGCTTTCTAATGCTATGGATACACACACGGAGATTATCTCCAATAAATCTTCTTTAATCAGATCCAAATTTTACCCTGATACAAACAAAAATGAAGATTAACAGCATTGAGAATTACTACTTTGGTTGTTATCGCACTATATTCTTACCTACCTCAGCGACATCTAGTTGTCGAAAGTCGGATCTTAGAAACCAGCGCGACGCCTATCTGTTAGCTACCCTTAATTTCCTAGTGTTTCTTGGTGTTGTTGTCTATTTATGTACAGAGTGTTGCCAGTGCAAATTTTTTGAAACTGCTCAAATCTTCTTAATTTTTGGGAGTTTATAATGAAGATTATGCTCAAGTTAACTCCCAAAAGCGCAGTTAATTCGGAATTTGCGCTAATGTATCAGCCGTATAAGATATCATCCGTTCCTTCGATGTCGGTATCAAATAGATGATACTGTACTGAGTTGTCCGTAATGAACGCTAGACCACCTCCCAGACCTCCTGTTACTCTATGACGGTCTTTCCGGTGGATGTTATATCCGCCATAGGTAATGAGGTCCGGCCTAGAACTGAGCTTGGTTTCTTGGACTGCGGCAAGTTTTATGTCATATTGCGTCATCAAATTAGTTATCTCTGCGATCTGGTGGGAGCGAGAGTGTTGAGCTGCTGGGCGTGACGTTGACGGCACGAGCAACCGTCTGGAGTTTGTATGGCGGGTATAGCAGAAGTGCTGTTAGTCGTTAAGACATTATTATTATTAGTATTGCTACTAGAAAGTGGCGGTGGGGGTACGCTTGAACGGCGCTTACCGCGGGACGCCCGATGGCGCAAACAACAAGGGGCCACGAAAGTACTCAAGAAATTACGGGGTCTGTGGATGTTAAGGTTAAGCCCTGAACATCCAGATTTATGGAGCCATCTCTTACACGAGACGCATTGCACAGAATGCGACCATTTAATATATATCTTTTTGCAACAGACACTGCATATCCATTCTTTTGGTCCGGGGTTCGGCTCAACGGCCGCCCGTAACAATAGAATATCTTGCAGCCCTGCTGCAAGGGGGGAGGATGATAGTTTCGGAATGGGACAAAACATACGAAACAGGGTTACATTGAAAGTGACAGTCCTTGGCCGAGGTAAAACCCCGGGTGGTTCCACTGCGCAGAGATCCATGGCGATGTCCTAGGTTTTCTGCTCTGAGAAGTGACTGTACATAGGGAACCGTAGTAGTACAATATCGCGGGTTAATTCACTGTTTAGTACTTCACTGTACAACACTTCTAAATAAACTGATTGATTTGCGTTGTCTTTGTGCGGTTTATATACCCTAGCAGACAGCAGCTTCACAACCTATAAATGTCTACACATTTCTGGTTTATTCGTGCAACAGTGTTCTCGAAGCGTTTATCTATCGTCATCTCCTCTTTGTGCCACATTCGCAAACACGTGAGCTACCTCTCGCTCTCTCGCTCTCACGTCGTGTATGTAAACAGCTGTAGTTGTGACGCTAGTGGTGGAAATACACTAGTTCTGGAAGATGAGCGATTCTTCGCCACAGTACCCTGCCAACCAGTGCTACCCAGCAATCGAGTCTTTGTATCGAATTCCAACACCATATCTATTTTATCGATAAGAACACTAATACCAACACATTTTTTTGGGAAATTTTTCTGAGTTGTGCGAATGAGACAATAAGTGCGAATGAGACAACCAGACGGTTGACATTTGATGATGTCATAATGAGCGCAAAATTCAATACTCGACGCCATTTCTGAAGGAATTTTCATTGGGTAAGCGCGGATCTTGCCGCACTAAAATTTTATTTTAAATTATATTAATATATTTCTTTATTTTGCAGCAAATCTTTATTGAGGCGGACAACCAAAAGGCACAGGTACGTCATAGTAAGTATAAGCACATATACATTTGAATGTTTTGGTAACATCATATCCAAAGTGAGTTCATAATAGTGTCTGGCTATCATGGCTTTGAGTTGGCTATAGTTTCACCATAATGTACAAATATATATTCGCTTTTGCTTTTTTGAATATTATTGTGTTTGCCAAAGTGAGTTTAAAAAAGTGTACTCTACCATGGTCTGGAGTTTTTTATAGTATAACCAGACACACGAATGTATGTCCATGCCCCTGTTCATTTGCATATTAAGGCGTTTGCTAAAGTGAGTTCAGAAAAGTGTACATACATTTGTATGTTTACTCTTGACCATGGCCGCATATATATTTGAGGAGATCCAAACCGAAACGCATTAAGTATAGTTGCAGTGAATTGGTCTAGACAGGAAATGGTCAGGTGCACTATTTCAAACTCACTTTGAAAAATTCCGTACATACTATGAAAATGTACAAGGGTATACATATAAATTTTTATGTGTAAGTCTTTTCTTTATTAATTAATCTTCTTTGTATTTTCCAGCAAATCAAAAACAACTCAACAAATAGCAACTACGGCGAGATTAATTTAAATATATTCATGTGCTACACCTTGTCGTAACAACAACAACAACAATAATTTGGTAAGTTAACAAATTGAAATGAGTGTGTACCTGGCCATGGCCGGAGTTTGTATGGTCAGAAGTTGGTTTGGTATTTGTTTCCTTAAGGGGTCAACTGCTAATAAATTAGCTAAAATTATATGAGATAGCTCAAAAGACGGGGTTTGGCCTCAAGATCACGAATCCGGACGCGTTTTTTTTTAATATTTTGCTTCTCTGAAGAGATATTTGCTATCAAAGTTTTCATGTTTTTGCTGTAATTTGTAAAAACGTACGGTTTGTTGACCATAACTTTTCACTAAAACAAAAAATTAAAAAAGCGCTTCCGGATTTGTGATGCTTAGGCCAAACCCCGTCTTTTGTGCTATCTCATATAATTTTAGCTAATTTATTAGCAGTTGACCCCTAAAGGAAACAAATACCGTTGCCCTGCTAACCAAACCCAAGGAAAATCCTGGATAATTCCTAAGTCGCGCTATCCTAAATCGAGGATAGATGAATGGATAGTTTTTTATGGGCCGCGTGCAGATTGGACCCACTTTTTATCGATTATTTCGAGTACGTGTGATAACGCTGCGGCCGCCGTGGTGTAGCGGTTAAGTGTTCGGCCTTCTACACCAAGTCGTGACGGTTCGATGCCCGGCAAAGTAACATCAAAACTTAATTAGAAAAACAATTTTTCTAAACGGGGTCGCCCCTCGGCAGTAGTTTGGCAAACTCTCCGGGTGTATTTCTGCCATGAGAAGCTTCTCAGCAAAAAATTCATTTGCTTTGCAAGTGCCGTTCGGAGTCGGCAAAAAACTGTAGGTCCCGCCAACTTGTAGGAAAACTCAAAAGCAACACACCACAAGTTGGAAAGAAGCTCGGCTAAAAATCTCGTTAGAGGTTATGATAACCTGTTGGTGATAGCGCTGCTCACTCGCACTCATTTAGAAACGCCATAAGAAAATAATATAGCTGCACTCCTCTAACTAAAAAATTTCCCTTTGCATTTGAACAGTGTTGCCAGATCTGAAATTTAAAATGCCCACAAAATACCCCAAATTTTCTCCAAAATGCCCAAAAAATACCCAAAATTTCTCAAAAATGCCCAAAATAAATTAAACACGTTTGGTTTTTTTAATCTTGTTTGAATGAAAAATGAGACATAATTTAGAAAAACATAATGGCACTATGCATTTTTCTGTTTTTTTTTGTTAAGTGCAAGAAAAATACATGAAAAAAAACGTATTGTCATGAGCACATACATGTATTTCTAAAATTTACATCAAATTGTTTCCCGACTTTAGTTATAGTTACATCAAATTAACGGTAATTAAATGTTATTTCTTTTGATGTAAAGCTATATTTACACTGCACCAAATGCGTCACTTTGGCCAAGTTTTTTCAAGACCGTTCATCCGCATATTGAATTTGATCACCAAATTAGGTCAAATTAAATCAAAGTCGTCTAATTTGGCAAACAAATTCATTCTGCGGACAAATATTCTCGAAATAACTTCGCCAAAAGCGACACATTTGGTGCAGGGTAAATGTAGGTTAAAATAACTAAAGAAATCCACGCACAATACGCGAAAAAAATTCAACTTTACAACTTAAAACTGGTTACATGTAGTTTTTTGGTACAATTTGTATGTACTTCTAAAATTGAAAAATTTACATCAAAATGTTTCTCGATTTTAATCCTATTTACACCAAAGGAAAGGTAATTAAATAACGTTAATTTTGATATAAAATAGCAATCCAAATCGAGATACCATATATGAAAAAAATTCTACTTTCTTACAACTTAGAAAATTTCATGAAATTTTTTATACACATACCTATATGTATTTCTAAAATTCAAAAATTTTCATCAAAATGTTTCTCGATTTTAATTCCATTTACATCAAATGAAAGGTAATTAAATAACGTTACTTTTAATGTAAAATAGCAATCCAATTCGAGATACCAAATATGAAAAAAATTATACTTTCTTACAACTTATAAAATTTCATGAAATTTTTTAACACAATTTATATTTACATCTAAAAATCGAAAATTTACATCAAATTGTTAAATCGATTTTAACCATAGCTACATCAAGGGAAAGGTAATTGGTAACCTTTACTTTGATGTAAAATAGCAATATAAATCGACATGCTATATGTGAAATAAATTCAACTTTCTTACAACTTAGAAAATTTCATGAAATTTTTTAAAACAATTTATATGTACATCTAAAAATCAAAAATTTACATCAAATTATCAAATTGAATTTAACCATAGCTACATCAAGGGAAAGGTAATTGGATAACCTTTACTTTGATGTAAAATAGCAATACAAATCGACATGATATGTGAAATAAATTCAACTTTCTTACAACTTAGAAAATTGCAACACATAATTGCATTTCTAAAACTAACAAAAAATATTTGTTATCGCCGGTTCCTCCCCCTCAAATTTTCATGACCACGATATAAGCCAGCTAGTGGAGAGATAGAAGAGGATAAATAAAATAACATTGATCATTAAAATATCATATAACTTACCATCTGGTGACCACAAACATTCTTTGGTGTCCTTACTTCCGGTAACTTCATCCACATTTCACACAATTGTTCGGTTAAATCCTGAATCCTAAAAATGAAAATGGAATAATTAAGGGTCGAATACATAAAGCTTTGTTAACCTCGCCTGACATTTGCTACCTCAAAACTTTGCGTCGAACTTCAGAAGTATGCTACAATGAACGCCTTGACGCTTCTCTTTTATGCATTTGTTTTCGTTATTTATTTCCTTGCATTCAGAGTGTTTTAGTTAATTTATTAATTTAATAGAGAAAAAATTAATTAATTATTATTTTCCCCAACATTTTATTCTTTAATTGAAACAAAGTCATCAACATCTGATTGTCAAAGCAAGCAAAGCAAGCAAAATTTGAGAGTTTGCCAAATTTCAACCTCGCTTCAACTTTGAGGTCTCCAATTTGCCAATCTTCGTTTAAATACGTATACTGAACTTTTCTGTCAAAGTCAAAGTTTGAGGTAAAGCCAAAATAAAGTTTTATGTAACTGACCCATTAGAAATCCGTGGCACGATAAAAATTGATTTAAAACATCCCGTAAAAGTTCGTCAAATTTTGGAAATCCAAGATGTCATTTCTGTTGTATTATCTTGTTGCCTATGGTGGTGGAATCAAACCTTGTTACAATGAAAAAATAATAACGATAATTAGCAATTTTTT
Organism: Campiglossa producta; assembly: GCA_964058755.1. NCBI lineage: Eukaryota > Metazoa > Arthropoda > Insecta > Diptera > Tephritidae > Campiglossa > Campiglossa producta. The sequence continues at coordinate 33,039,922 of CAXKVI010000005.1, read as the reverse complement.
TAGCAGGGCAATTTTAAATATTTGGCCCAATTTTTTTTACAAAATTTCAGTTTTAACCACTTCAAAATCAGAAAAATTCTATTGACGAAAAAAAGTTAGCCCTCCTATGTTGTAGCTAATTTAATTACGAAAGTTTTAAGCATGCCAGGAGAACATTTTATTGAAAGTCATCAATCAAAAATTGTCTATTATTACCCGACAAGTTTTCGAAATTTTCCATGTACTTGCCATTTGATAGATGATCCCTACATAGAATTTTATGCTGATTCCAAAAATCATTTGTTTAAAAGTAGAAAAGTTTTATAGATATCTTTAATTTTCTGTTTTTGAGATAAGGGAAAATTGGGATTAATGATCTGTTAATATTTTCGCTATTAAGTACCTTCTCGATTTTTACGACATTTGATTTGGTTGTGAGGAGTTGAAATACCCTTTTAACCAATGCAAAAATAATCCAAATCGACATTAAGGTGATTGAGTTATTACAAAAAAAAAAAAAAATTATTTCTTCATCCAGATTTTCAATTCTTTTTCGACCAAAGAAACCAACCAAAATCGCCTATGATAGCATATTCCCGAAGTCCTTGGTATAGCAAGGACTTCGGGAATAAGCTATCATAGGCGATTTTGGTTGGTTTCATTTTTGGGAAGCATAAAATGTAACAAAAAAGGTGAAAACTATCAAATTTTAAACACTTAATAAAAATAATTTTAACTTATCTCAAAAACAGAAATTTCAAAATATCTCGAAAACTATTCTACTTTTAAACCAAATGATTACATTTTTGGAATACGCATAAAATTCTATATATGTATCAAATGTCGAGGATATGGAAATTTCGGAAAATTTCTTGGGTAAAAACAGAATATTTTTGATTGAGAACCTCCAATATAACAGGGCTTATGAAGTCGAGAGCACATCATAATTTTGTACTGGTATTGAATTTCCTACAACATAGGATGGCTAAATTTTTTTCGTCCGTGCACTTTTCCTGATTTTAAAGTGGTTAAATCTGAATTTTTGTAAAAATTTGGTTGTTTTTTTTTCAAAAATTGTTCAACGTTTTTTGCAATAGCGGCCAAATTACTGAAGATATCTATAGAGATGAAGGCAATAAATGTTTGAGGGAATTAGTATAATGTATAATTCAACAGTTTAAACCGAAAAACGTACCTATATGAAGTATTGATTTGCAAAATTGGGAATTTTCATATTTTCAGCGATATCTGGGGAACTAGATCTGCCACAGAAAAATGGATGTGATATTCGGAATCAGGAGAATATTTTACATTAAGAAAATGTACTTTCATTCTTGGAGATTTTTTTTTTTTGAGTAGTGTTATTAGCATAATAATCTGAAATTTTTACGTTAATAATACATTTACAATTAATTGATCTTTAAAAATTTTCTGAGGACGACACAATATAACTCAGTCATTAAAATTTTCAATCATCATTTAACAAGTCTGATATACATAGAATTGGTTTTAGTGCCACCATAATATACAAATTTATTATACACATTTTTCATTTTATATTCAGAAAGTTACAATTTATATTCAGAAATTCATTTCATGTTCACACAATTACAATTCATGTTCAGAACTTCCATTTGATATTCAGAAATTTACAATTCATATTCATTTGAAATTTTTTAATATGAAGTTGGCTTTCTGAATATGAATGGTAATTTTCTGAAATCAAGTGGAAGTTCTGAATATGAATTGCAATTTTCTGAATATAAATTGTAACTTTCTGAATATAAATTGTAAAAGGTGCCTGACTAAAATCATTATATATGCGCTTGTGCATTTGCATACTATGGTGCTGTTTGCATGGTATGGCGTTTGTCAAAGTGAGTTCAGAGTAGTGTACCTGTCACAATATATATAGAGGAGTTCCAAACCAAAAAGCAAGAAGTTGGTTTTTTTTCTTGTGCACCTGCATATTATGGGGATTGCCAAAGTCTGGTTGTTGTAGTGTCACCATAATATACAAATGTATATGCCTTTATGCATTTGCATGTTATGGTGGTTGCCAAAATAAATGCAGAATAGTGTACATTTCACAATACCTTACATATGAGGAACTCCAAACCAAGCAGCAATAATTGTAGACTAAAGCACTGTGTACTTAATGCGTTTTGGTTAGGAGCTCAAGAAGGTGCACAAGAAAAAAAACCCATTTCTTGCTTTTTGGTTTGGAACTCCTCTATATATATTGTGACAGGTACACTACTTTGAACTCACTTTGACAAACGCCATACTATGTAAAGAGCACCATAGTATGCAAATGCACAAGCGCATATATTATGATTTTAGTCCGGCACATTTTACAACTTATATTCAGAAAGTTACAATTTATATTCAGAAAATTGCAGTTCATATTCAGAACTTCCACTTGATTTCAGAAAATTACCATTCATATTCAGAAAGCCAACTTCATATTAAAAAATTTCATATAAAAAAATTTCAAATGAATATGAATTGTAAATTTCTGAATATCAAATGGAAGTTCTGAACATGAATTGTAATTGTGTGAACATGAAATGAAATTCTGAATATAAATTGTAACTTTCTGAATATAAAATGAAAAATGTGTATAATACATTTTTATATTATGGTGACACTAAAACCAAGTCTAGGTAAATCAGACTTGTTAAATGATGATTAAAAATTTTAATGACTGAATTATATTGTGTCGTCCTCAGAAAATTGTTAAAGATCAATTAATTGTAAATGTATTATTAACATAAAAATTTCAGATTATTATGCTAATAACACTACTCGACAAAAAAATCTCCAAGAATGAAAGTACATTTTCTTAATGTAAAATATTCTCCTGATTCCGAATATCACATCCATTTTCTGTGGCAGATCTAGTTCCCCAGATATCGCTGCAAATATGAAAATTTCCAATTTTGCAAATCAATACTTCATATAGGTACTTTTTTCGGTTTAAACTGTTGAATTATACATTATACTAATTCCCTCAAACATCTATTGCCCTCAATTCTATAGGTATCTTCAGTAATTTGGCCGCTATTGCAAAAAACGTTGAAAAATTTTTGAAAAAAAAACAACCAAATTTTTACAAAAATTCAGATTTAACCACTTTAAAATCAGGAAAAGTGCGCGGACGAAAAAAATTTAGCCATCCTATGTTGTAGGAAATTCAATACCAGTACAAAATTGTGATGTGCTCTCGACTTCATAAGCCCTGTTATCAATCAAAAATTTTCTGTTTTTACCCAACAAATTTTCCGAAATTTCCATATCCTCGACATTTGATACATATGTAGAATTTTATGCTAATTCCAAAAATGTAATCATTTGGTTTAAAAGTAGAATAGTTTTCGAGATATTTTGAAATTTCTGTTTTTGAGATAAGTTAAAATTATTTTTATTAAGTGTTTAAAAGTTGATAATTTCACTTTTTTGTTACATTTTATGCTTCCCAAAAAAAAACAACCAAAATCGCCTATGATAGCTTATTCCCGAAGTCCTTGGTATAGCAGTTGGTCGAAAAAGAATTGAAAATGTGGATGAGGAAATAATTTTTTGTTTTTTTTGTAATAACTCAATCCTACTTTTAAACAAATGATTTTTGGAATCAGCATAAAATTCTATGTAGGGATCATCTATCAAATGGCCAGTATATGGCAAATTTCGAAAACTTGTCGGGTAATAATAGAAAATTTTTGATTGATGACTTTCAATAAAATGTTGTACTGGCGTGCTTAAAACTTTCGTAATTAAATTAGCTACAACATAGGAGGGCTAACTTTTTTCCCTCCATAGAATTTTTCTGATTTTGAAGTGGTTAAAACTGAAATTTTGTAAAAAAAATTCGTTTATTTTTTTAAATTTTTTGGAACGTTTTTTGGCATAGTGGCCAAATTACTGAAGATACCTATAGAGATAAAGGCAAAAAATGTTTAAGGGAATTAGTATAATGTATAATTCAACAGTTTAAATCGGTAAAATTAAAAATACAAGTTTTTGACGTAATTATATGAAGTAGTGTTTTGCGAAATTAGGAATTTTCATATTTTCACCGATATCTCGGAATCTAGATCTACCTCAGCAAAATGAAAGTGATATTGGAAATCAGGAGAAAATTTTACTTTCGGAAAGGTCTATTTTATTCTTGGAGACTAAAGTTGATCAAAATTTGTCGAGCCGTGTAATTGAAAATAATTAATTTAAATTTATTTTAAATTAAATTAAAATTAAATTCTTTTATTACTTGATTGTTTTAATTAAAAAAGATAGACGATTTTTTTTCAATTATTATTGATTATTTTACTAATGGCTATTAATCATGATTATTTTTGATTATTATTATTATATTGAATTAATTCTTTATTAATTTCTGATTAAGGCCCCAATCTGAATAAATTAATCACTAAAATAAAAGAAGCCCCGCGGCAGTAGTTTAGCAAACTCTCCGGGTGTATTTCTGCCATGAGAAGCTTCCCAGCAAAAATTCATTTGCTTTGCAAGTGCCGTTCGGAGTCGGCAAAAAACTGTAGGTCCCGCCAACTTGTAAGAAAAACTCAAAAAGCAACACACCACAAGTTGGAAAGAGAAGCTCGGCTAAAAATCTCGTTAGAGGTTATGATAACCTCTTGGTATATCGTCGCCATTAGTTTTTTTTTTAAGTTAACAAAAAAAATTTTACTGGAAGTAAGTAATTTCTGTCCTTCCCATATAAAAAATCAAAAATTCGTTAATTCCAGTAACAGTTTTTGTTATTGAAATGCATGAATTCTATTTTAAATTAACTTCTTATAAATCTTTCAGCACGGACAAAAAACAATTATTTAAAATTGCCCTGCTAAAAAAATTGCTAATTATCGTTATTACTTTTTCATTGTAAAAAGGTTTGATGCCACAACCATAGACAACAAGATAATACAACAAAGTTGACATCTTGGATTTCCAAAATTTGTCGAACTTTTACGGGATGTTTTAAATCACTTTTTATCGTGACACGGATTTCTAATTATTCCATTTTCTTTTTTAGGATTCAGGATTTAACCGAACTGTTGTGTGAAATGTGGATGAAGTTACCGGAAGTAAGGACACCAAAGAATGTTTGTGGTCACCAGATGTTAAGTTATATGATATTTTAATGATCAATGTTATTTTATTTATCCTCTTCTATCTCTCCACTAGCTGGCTTTCATATAGACAACATGAGCCCATACACATGCCCGATGCATTCACCGCTCATATCGTGGTCATGAAAATTTGAGGGGGAGGAATCGGCGATAACAAATATTTTTTTGTTAGTTTTAGAAATGCAATTATGTGTTAAAAAATTTCATGGAATTTTCCAAGTTGTAAGGAGGTTGAATTTATTTCACATATAGCATGTCGATTTGTATTGCTATTTTACATCAAAGTAAAGGTTACCTAATTACCTTTCCCTTGATGTAGCTATGGTTAAAATCAATTTGATAATTTGATGTAAATTTTTGATTTTTAGATGCACATATAAATTGTGTTAAAAAGTTTCATGAAATTTTCTAAGTTGTAAGAAAATTGAATTTATTTCACATATGATATCTCGATTTGGATTGCTATTTTACATCAAAAGTAACGTTATTTAATTACCTTTCTTTTGATGTAAATAGGATTAAAATCGAGAAACATTTTGATGAAAATTTTTGAATTTTCGAAATACATTTAAGTATGTGTATAAAAAATTTCATAAAATTTTCTAAGTTGTAAGAAAGTAGAATTTTTTCATATTTGGATTGCTATTTTACATCAAAAGTAACGTTATTTAATTACCTTTCATTTGATGTATACAGGATTAAAATCGAGAAACATTTTGATGAAAATTTTTGAATTTTCGAAATACATTTAAGTATGTGTATAAAAATTTCATGAAATTTTCTAATTTGTAAGAAAGTTGAATTTATTTCATATATGCCCAGCCAGCAAAGTACCGTACATTTTACGAACATTGCGATTTACGAGCTATTCTCGAATAAAAAAACAATAACAAAAGAAGCTTTTCTGTCACGTCAAACAAAAAAATTAAAATAAAAAATTTCAAACAAAAAATTTTGAACGAAAATTTTCAAACTGATATTTTAAAAGTAAGTATGTTTGTAAAAGACCTAATTAAAAACACAAATAACATAAAATATATCTTTTAAATTATTACTAGCGTGCTGGAAGGTGGATTTGCGGAAAAAGGAAAAGGGACAGAGAAAGTAGCTGCTATTCTGGGATCTCGGGATGCCCTCTGGGTTGTATGACCCACTATTTATAAGTTGTGATGCCTAACATGTAAACCAATATCAGTATGTACTTACACGCTGGCAAAAAGGTACACAATTTTATTATTTAATAAAAAAAACTTTATACCTAAAATTTAGGTTTGTTTATTTGTATTATTTTTCGCATTGAAATCGGTCAGGCAGTCTAGAAAGTCGGTTTTTCTATCGAAAATTAATTGTTTACGAGTACATTTACGATAAAAAAACGGACGTAAAAAGATTCATATACGAGTGCTTTTTCGATACTTTTACGACAATCGTAGGCAAAAACCATTTCAGAGCGAAACCGGATTCGTAGGCGAATCGTAAACGGATATCATAAACGATATTTTATCAGAGTTTTCTTCGAGAAAACGTCAGTTTACGAGCTCGTTTACGATGATTTTGCTGGCTGGGTGGTATCTCGATTTGGATTGCTATTTTACATCAAAAGTAACGTTATTTATGGTGATTTCGTTTCATCAAAAAAATGCGCATTTTTGTTACACTCTTCAATTTTCCGTTTTGATATGTTTTCGTTTCCTAAAAATGTACACTTCAAGAGTGTAAAAAACTCACACTTTTTACCCTCTGAAGCTTTGACAGGGTAGCTGGTTGCACTGAAAATCAGGTGACGAAAATTTTATTTCATAGATAAATTTGGTGAAATAAATTGGATTTTGCAATAACAATTAAATATGGGTGAAAAACGAAACCTAATTATTCAAGCACATAGCATAGCAAACGGGGCAGTGTTTTATGTTCGTTTTATCGATAACAGGTTCATGCAGAACGGGTACACTTTTAACACATCTTTATAGTGTTCTGTGAAAGAGTGTAAACATGTTCAACGTGAAAGTGTACATTTTTTTCGATGAAACGAAATCAGCATTAATTACCTTTCCTTTGGTGTAAATAGGATTAAAATCGAGAAACATTTTGATGTAAATTTTTCAATTTTAGAAGTACATACAAATTGTGCCAAAAAACTACATGTAACCAGTTTTAAGTTGTAAAGTTGAATTTTTTCGCGTATTGTGCGTGGATTTCTTTAGTTATTTTAAGCTACATTTACACTGCACCAAATGCGTCGGCTTCGGCGAAGTTATTTCGAGAATGTTTGTCCGCAGAATGAATTTGTTTGCCAAATTAGACGACTTTGACTTAATTTGACCTAATTTGGTGATCAAATTCAATATGCGGATGAACCGTCTTGAAAAAACTTGGCCAAAGTGACGCATTTGGTGCAGTGTAAATGTAGCTTTACATCAAAATAAATAACATTTAATTACATTTAATTTGATGTAGCTATAGCAAGTGCAAGAAAAATACATGAAAAAAAAACATATTGTTTTTTTTTCATGTATTTTTCTTGCACTTAACAAGAAAAAACAGAAAAATGCATAGTGCCATTATGTTTTTCTAAATTATGTCTTAGATCATGTTCACACTGAAGCGAAAACACCTTGTTTTCGTGTAAAACATCTCACATAAAACAGGTGCGTTCATGCCTGCTATTCTTGTTTTCATTTGACAGTAATCAGCTGTTCTAGAAATTGTGATTTGTGAGAAAAAATAATTAAACTTTTGTGAACGTACAAATGTGAGTTATTGTTTAAAATATTTGTTTTTATATTATATTTCATTAAATTTTAGATGAATGACAAAGCTTGCTTTTAACTTCAGCTGCAGTGCAAGATATTCCAAGCTCCTCCAACTCCACCGCCATTATTTCCAATATGTGGCTGTTCTTCCGCTCACCGCGCAATTGGTCGATCTTTCCTCTCCATATATCAATGAGGACCAGCTCACTGTCTCTTCCCCACATGGTTCTTTTTTATATTTATGTTTTTTCATATTTTTTTAATATAAAAGATACTACTCCAGCAGCATCAAAGATGGCAAGGAACTGCAGCTTTAGTTTTTGCAAATTTTGTGTCGAGACTTTGCAGTTTATATTTTATGTACTTATTTTAAGTTTTACTGTCAGCGTACTTATTTAAAATTTACTTTATAGCACAAACATTTTCATTTTGATTTTTTATAAATTCGGGCGACGAAATTCAAAATGAAAACATTTGACATATCAGATATGTGACAGTATGTTTTTCGATTATTACCGATAAAATTTAGAGCCGACACTGATTGTGAAAGGTTTTCGTTGATGTTTTGGGATAAAACATGATGTTTTCGCAGGTTTTCGGTTGAAAATTTTGTATGGCGAAAACATCGGTTTTCAGCATGTTTTGCCTCGAAAACCAGAATGAGCTCGAAAACACGCTAGTGTGTACATAGTATTATTTTTCATTAAAACAAGATTTAAAAAACCAAACGTGTTTCATTTGTTTGGGCATTTTGGAGATAATTGGGTATTTTTAAGGCAAATTGGAGAAATCTTTAGATATTTTGTGGGCATTTTAAATTTCAGTTCTGGCAACACTGTTCAAATGCAAAGGGAAACATTGTGTATCAATACCAAGTGTGAACTCTTCTTTCGACAACACACATTAAAATGTCGGTTTGTTTACATCCTGCACATATTAAATTGTCGCCAGCACAGAATAACAGAAAAGCAAATGGCGTTGTTTAACATCCTGCACACATCAACATGGCGGTCTCCTATCTTTCACCTAATAGTAGAAAGAGATGGGAAGATGGAAAGAAGTGAGACAAAAAAGGAAATTAAAAACAGGTGACTAAACTCACTTTGAAGTTTTCACGACTATGTCTATGATATCACACTTGTTATTAACCACAATCTCAAACAGGTGTTAAACTCATTTTGGAATTTTGACGTCTATGCAGAAGAGTTTACACTTGGTATTGATACACAATGAAGGGAAATTTTTTAGTTAGAGGAGTGCAGCTATATTATTTTCTTATGGCGTTTCTAAATGAGTGCGAGTGAGCAGCGCTATCACACGTACACGAAATAATCGATAAAAAGTGGGTCTAATCTGCACGCGGCCCATATAAAACTATCCATTTATCTATCCTCGATTTAGGATAGCGCGACTTAGGGCGGATTTCTCAACTAGCCGTCAACTTAACGCTCACTTTAAATTTTATCGGGCAGTTCATCCTCCTGTTAAATAAAGGGGAAATGAACCGGCTGTTCAACTGACAGTGAACTTTGACGTTAATGGCTGGTTTTCATTACGTTAAAATATGACATCAAATGGTGGCATACTAATGAAAACGGGCTGGCTATGGTGTCAATTGCGTTTGCAGTCAGTTTTAACGACTCATTGTCATATAAAATGACTAGCATGTGAAAACGGTCAAATTTCAGTATGACAGCGCAGTGGCAAAGAGAATGTATCAACAAGAGCCACCACTCGTTATAAATGCAAGGAAAAAGATGGATGCCGTTTTCTTTCAGGGTTTCGGTAATTTCGATATAAATATGTTATTGACTAATCAAAACAAAATGTGTAAAAGAAAATAGACGAGAAATGAAATAACACAAGAGTCGAAACAAAAATTTACCAGCTGTCGAATTTACAAAACTGAGGAAAACAAAATTACCGAAACCCTGAAAGAAAACGGCATCCATCTTTTTCCTTGCATTTCTAACGAGTGGTGGCTCTTGTTGATATATTCTCTTTGGCAGTGGGCAACGATTGACACTCAAAATAGATTTGCCAACATGTTGGCAAATTGGTGTCATTCGGCGAACGAACAGCTGATAAGCACAAATTAAAAGTTTTGTAAAATTTGTAAAAATGTAATTTATTAATTATTCCAATGCTTTTTAATGTTTTTTGATAATAAAAATGGAGGAAACGATGGAAGAGGGAGGTTTTTTCAGGAGCATAGAGGAGCTTTTTCTGAACACAAATATATAATCTTAGCGTAAGGAGCCTTATATTTACTGAGAAAATGGTTGTTGAAGTTTTGCAAATATAATATATATAAATATAATATATAATAAATAATATTAATATGTATAAATATTCCTCTATTTTCACAAAATTATAAATTTTCACCATCGCACAGCTATACACAGATATTTCACAACAAATTTGTTGTCAAAGAAGGATGTTGCCACACTTAAACAAAAAATAAAAAATAAAACATATTTTTTTAAGAATACTTCACCCAAAAAAGAAAATGCAAAATTTTCACGGTTCAACACCTTTCCGCGTAGGCGGCCTTCGGCCGCGCTTATTTAAATAACGCCATCCCATGTCCGGACGTGTGCACCAACTGCGGCTACCGCCGCAGTGAGTACTTCTGCGTAGTAAACCCATTTGGCCGAGTCCGGACGTGTGCTCTAACCGTGGCTACCGCCACGGTGAGTCCTTCTGCGTAGTAAACCCATTTATTTTAGCATAGTTGAGGCTTGCAAACCCTATTCAAATACTTAATTGGTGCGCATGAAAAGAATTGTAAGCCTTATTATTTTTTATAAAAATTTTTTGGATGTGGCAACACTCTTTCAATGTCAAAAACAGTACATACATATATATACATACAAAAAAAGCGTGCAAAATTTACTAACTTTAACAACGTTTTACCGGAGAACTATAAACCGCCTGACTCTAAGACCTATATATTTGTGATCTGGAGAACTCCCTCTTTCGTTCCATACCAAAAACAGTCCAAAATTCGTGCGAGTCTAAACTAAATCGCACTCGGCCCCTCTTCCGCGTCCCTGCCCTCAACGTTGTCACTAAGCACAATGTCGCAGAAGTTATTGCAATTTGCTTCTTTGGTAATTGTCTACTTTAGCTGTCAACTGCAAATAAATTAGCTAAAATTATGGAAGGGGGCTCAAAAGACGGGGTTTGGCCTCAAGATCACGAATACAGAAGCGATTTTTTAATTTTTTTGTTTCAGTGAAAATTTATGGTCAAAAAACCGAAATTTGTCCCGGGTCCGATACCAAAATTGGGGCGGAATCCGGGGTAATTATGTGCAGAACACCTTTCTGAGTTGGCGGTCTTCGGCCGCGCTTATAAAAAATGGAAAGATCTCTTCAGAGAAGCAAAATATTGAAAAAAAAAAACGCTTCCGGATTCCTGATCCTGAGGCCAAACCCCGTCTTTTGAGGCCCCTCCCATAATTTTAGCTAATTTATTAGCAGTTGAAAGCTAAAGTAGACAATTACCCATCTATTTTTTAGGATATTATTTAGCGCGTAAACCAATTATTATTTTGCGCGTTTTTAATTAATTTTTTGGTTGCCACAATGTATCAGCTGTCAAACAAATTTACTTCGCGATTGACATCAGTGATGAAAATAGGGATGCAATCGACTGACACCAAAATTTGACGACGCCCTTTGACACGCACCGCTTTATCGACTTCATGTCAGTTTTAGAGACGTAATGAAAACTCATATGGCACCAAATTTCTATGGTGACAGTTGAGTCAGTTTTTGAGGTCAGACATTTTGACCTAATGAAAACCAGCCTTAACAGGCAGTAGAGAAATCCGCCCTTAGGAATTATCCAGGATTTTCCTTGGGTTTGGTTAGCAGGGTATGTAGGGCTTGGGGAGCATTTATCGATATATTTAATACCAATACTGGCAGCCCTGATCGATAGTGCCAACAATATTTTTGCAACTCGACTATGTCTCGAAAGATTGTTTGCAATGAGGTGCTTTGCGCTGCAAATATATTTGTTATTATTATTTCCGGATTGGCCTTAAAATATGTGGACAGTACAGCGACATTCTGCCGAGCAATGTTTCCAGTTATTTTGGCTTGTGGCGTTTTGGGAATTCTTACGTTTACTAAAACTGAAAGTCCTTTATTCAGTCCCGTGTTGTGGAATATAATCATGACATTTCACCTAAATATAATTCCTGTTTTTGTAATAAAAGACGCTTGCCAAATTGTAAATGCAATTTCTAGTATGATACTGCATGGTGCTTTTATATCGGCAATTTTTGCATCGTTTGCCCAGTGGAAAAATATTAAATACAGAAATATTGTATCTGGAGTATCTGTAATTTATAGCTCAACATTGTTAATAGTTTTATCCCTAGCTATAAGAGAGAGTTATTGGATATTTGGTTTTGCTACATTGATCAGCTTCAATCATTTCGTGCTGGGCTGGTTGATACAATATTCGGAACTCTCATTTGTAGAATTTAGAAACATAGGTCTATGTTTTTACGAGATATTTGCTTTAAATTCAATCAATGATGTGTCTTCTGGATTTCGGTAAAAACATGTATACATTTGTAGCAATAGTTTAAGCTTTAATATGTACAACCGTGTGTGGTGTGTCTGAAAATGTTACGTCCAGACTACACCATTTCCATTTGTAATTGAGAAAGGATCACATTGATATGCGAAAGCGTCATTTGTAATTGAAAATAGTCAATTGTAAATGCGAAGTAGGCAATGTAAACGTTATGAGGTTACTTGTAATTGGGAAAAGTCAGTTTAAACGCGAATAGTCATTTGTAAATGCGAAAGAGTCAATTGAAAATTGGAGCAGGTACTTATAAATGGAAGAGTGTAACATGAAAATGAAAAAGCGTCATTTGGAAATAAGTAGGTCGCCTCCCGGTTGGTTCATCCTGGGTAGCGCTAAATGACCTACATGGCCTACACGGCTAGTTTCTTGTATTGCCGTTTCTACGAGAACGGTACCAGTACTTGTGCTGTACCCATCGTGCCGAAACGACCCGGGCCGTTTTCTTATATCGACCCGGCCAAGAGCAATACACTCGGGGTGGCCCTGTCTGACATTTAGGCAGGGCTACACCTCGTTACAACAACACCAACAATGAGAATAGTCAGTTGTAAATACTTTCTCATTTACAAGTTCCTAATATCATTTACATTTGACACTTTCGTATTTACAGTTGACTATTCTCACTAACAACTGACACTTTCGCAACATCTGACACTTTCCAATTGACCTATCACATTTTCAAGTAACACTATACGGTTTACGAGTGACCATTCTCATTTACAAATGACCTTTTCCCCATTACCAACTGATTATTCTCATTTTCAAGTGATGCTTTCGCATTTACACCTGGAAATGGTGTAAACTAGAAAGGTACACAGAAAAAAATTAACTAATGATAATAAAGTTTTTTTAACTTTGTTCAACTATTGTATTTGTTTCCACTTAACGTATGTAAGTACCTCCAACCATGATAAAAATATTGGAACAAGTAATAAGAAGTAACCCTAGTCCAATCCAACAAAGGGGACGACGTGTGCGCTTTCAAACAAATTGAGAAAATATACCAGGGACAATGGTTCCGTAACAAAGTCAACTCAGGCAAAGCGAATTTCCATGAGTTTGGGTTTTGTAAATTTTAGTCTAAGGACACATGTTGTAGCGAGGTGCAGCCCTGTCCAACGTGTACTTATCCTTAGCCTAAATTTTCATCAATGTCTTCTAACGGGAGTCCTAGGAAACTACCAGTTTGTTGTTGCTTTTGTAACGAGGTGTAGCCCCGCCCAAAGTGTACTTCTCCTTAGCCTAAATTGTCTTCTAACGAGAGTCCTAGGAAACTAGCTGTTGAAACAAGGTTGGCCAAAAGAAGATAGGTGTTAGAATAGTGAGCTCCGCAGAGCAAGTGAAAAAGTGGTTGGTGTTATGGGGGTACGAGCCGCATGCCGGACATTCATTCGGCACGTCGGGGTGCAGTCTGGATAAGTAGGAGTTCAATCTACCACAATATACAGAGCGTAATTGAGCCAGAGTGACCCTTGACGTGCCGCATGCTAGACATTCATCCGGCACGTCGGGGTTCAGTCTGGATAAGCAGGAGTTCAATCTACCACAATATACAGAGCGTAATTGAGCCAGAGTGACCCTTGTCTCTCGAGGATTATGACGCTCCTCTGTAGAAATGCGAGGTGTAGAGGTATGCAAAACAGCATTCACCGGACAGAGCTCGGAGGTCAGCATAAGTGTCAGTGATATGCTTCAAAGCCCGCTTATGAACCTCTGGATCAAAAGGCGTTCTTACAAGATGAAGGATCTCATAAGAATGCTTACGTAGATGCGTCCTTACGGTGCTAGGAGGCGGAGTTAGCTCAAACAGTTGCCTATTAGGATGCTGCGGTTTGCAACAATTCAACAGGTACTGCTTGTTTAGCATTCATTGTGCTCCTTAATTGGGATGATGTAAATGGAGTATGTGACATAAGGACCTCTCTGAAGTTGGCAAGACAACTTTTACGTGGCAAAAAAGTAAGTAGTGGATAATTTGCCGTAAATTATCCGTGAAAACAAAAATTTTGCCGCGGCTGTATTTTGGAAAATATTGACATGAAGTTGGCGGGCCACCCTTGAAAAACTACCTTAGGGACCTGCTAGAGAAAAAATGTTTGCACGTGATTTTGCCGTAAATTAGCCGTAGTTAAATGGCATATTTAAAAAATTAAAAAAAAAAAAATTTTTTTATAGTGCACCGTCAACTTTACATGAAAAACTACCTTAGGGACCAGCTAGGATAAAAACCTTTGCACGTGATTTTGTCGTAAATTATCCGTAATTAATCTGTGAAATCAAAAAATTTGTCGCGGACGTATTTTGGAAAATATTGAGTGGCACGCCAACTTCACATGAAGTTAGCGTGCCACCTTTGAAAACCTATCTTAGAGACCAGCTAAGGAAAAAATATTTGAACGTGATGTTGCCGTGAATTATCCGTAATTAAATGACATATTTAAAAAATTGAAAAATGTAAGATGTTATATGGCAACCCTTCATAAGAAGAAAAGAAGAGAATGACAGCTCGGCCATTTTGCCAACGACAACTGGAGTGAAAACGTTGTAATTATTCAATCGAAATAATAAAGAGCCATCTTCAAAGTTTAAATCTTCAGGTGTGGCAAAAACTTTCGCAATTTCTCTCGAGTATAGATATATACTATCATTTCATCGAAACCGCCACCAACATCTAAATAAAAATACATACAATGTCAGAGCGTTCCGACATCTCAACTAAGCAACTTTATTTGGTGGTACCATCGGATAATGAATCTGAAGACTTCACCGATGAAGTTTCAAATTGGGTGGTATCACCGAATACCGAAGAGTTTATGGGTTTTGGTAACACCACCGTTGAAACTAACACCAACGACGCTTCCAACGTGACTGCCAGCACAGACACAACCGCCGCTACCATTGCTGATGAAGGTGCAATAACAAACGTTAATACCAGTGCCGCTGCCGCTACTGACACAACTTCCGCCACAATTGTTGACGAGACTACAATCACCGATGCCACTGCCACTGCCGCTGTCGTTACTGGCACAACGGCCACTACCACTGCCGTTTATGATGCAACCACTATGACTAATGCCGCTTCCGTACCAGTAGATCAAACAGTCGCTGTCCCTGCCGCCCGGACATTTGCCTTAACCAGAACCATCCGAAATGCCGAAATGGTTGCCAATCGCTATGCCGCCGCCGTCAACACCAATACTGCCGCTACCACTAACACTAATGATGGCACTACAAATGTACGTGCAAATGCGTCAAGCCGTGCTATGCCAATAAACTCTCACCTAGAACAGGAGTTAGAACACTGGCGCCGTAAGAGGGAGCTGCTTGAGCTCAAGCGGCAAGTAAGAGAGCTGGAGAATGCCGATCTGTTACCCAGGAGCGGCGTGCGCAAGGTCGACTTTTGCGACATAGAGCACGCCTTACCAAAGTTTAAAGGAGAAGGCGGTACAATGACCATACGAAACTTTCTCATTGACTTCGAGGAAATTATGAACTCAGTTGAAGCTGACGCTCGCTTCAAACTCATATGCCTACGCCGCTGCCTCGATGGCACAGCCAAACTCTTCCTTCAAACAACAACAGCGTTAAGCTACGAAGAACTGAAATCATCATTGCTAGAAGAATTTACCTGTGTGATGGGCAAACATGATATTTATAAAAGGCTGTCGGAAAGGCGTTGGGACAGACGCAACGAGACGTTACATTTCTATATTCTAACCATGCAGGCCTTGGCAAAGAGGGGCCAGGTAGAGGAGAAAGAATTGATTGATTTTATTTTGGAAGGCATCGATAACCAACTGACTAACCTACACATTTTGATGGGTGCACGCACCGTTGCCGAACTGAAAAGCCTAGTGAATAGGTACCAAGAAAGGTATTTATTACCTGTACCAGGCGCCAAGCGCCCAAATACCACCACTGCCGCAACAAAGCCGACAACCAACACCAAACGCGAAACGGCAGTAAAAGAGTTGCCTCTATGCTACAACTGCTCGCAGAGGGGGCATATAAAGCCAAATTGCCCATACCCACTACGCCCTAATGCATCATGTTTCCGCTGCGGGAAGACAGGACATGACCACCGGTCATGCCCTAACCCGAAAAAGATCATGAAGCCGCTGCCGAGCACGACTGTGAATGCCGTAGATGCCGAAGAAATCGTGGGAATTGATAACCTAGACTTAGTAAGTATTGCTTTTAAAATTAGCCCGGGAGAAAGTGCAGTTGTTAATAGTCTTCTCTCTTTATTTGACACCGGTAGTCCGGCTAGTTTTATCAGGAGGTCGTACATCCCTCGTAAAATTACCAAACTGGGAAAAGCAGCCCAGAGCTATCTTGGAATCGGAGGAAAAGATATTAACATAATCGGCGTAATAAATTGCCATGTAAATTTTAAAAATAAAATCACTAAAATAAAACTTAATATTCTTAATGATGAAGATATGTCTACTCCATTACTATTAGGACGGGATTTTTTGAGGCAAAATAAAATGTTTTTGACGAAACTAAAATTTAAATACACCATAGACGAATTAAAGTCAATGAATGATTCTTTGAAAAACTGCACTTTCCTGCCGGGCGAATTAACTTCTATTATCAATGGGTTCGGCCTTTCAAGAGGCTATGGGGGGAGCTTAAGCTATATTACTCGTGTAAAAGATGTGAACCAAGAAGTAACCGAGAACTTTAAGAATACTAAGCCGACTAAAACTCTTTACGCTGTTGACCCCGATCCGAATCAAAATGAAACTAAAGCTAAGATCAATAATGTAAAAGCCCCCGATCTGTATAAAACCGTGACTAGAAAGATAGACGTAAAGGGGCAAAGTGACGATGTTGAAGCTAATGCGGATGCCTTCGCCGTGAACGTAGGGGGGGATAAAGTTTCCAATGCCGCCAACTCCGGTATGATTCAAAATAAAATTACTGCCGTTGCCGCTAATCCTGATGTGTACCAAAATAAAAACACTGCCGATGCCGTTTACGTATACGCGACACATAACGACGTAGGGACTGCCGATACCTATAATGATGAAATAAATAAGATAAACCTTGACGTCCCAGATATTTTTAATATTGACGTAGGTAGTGATGATAGCGAAGTAGATACTGATCCCACGTTAGGTAAACCTTGTCGAGAAAAATTAAAAGAAATAATTTCACAGTCGTACACTAATTCACAAATAGCTATAGAGCCCTACGAATATGAGATGAAGATTCACCTCACCTCAGACGTGCCGTTTCACTGTGCCCCTCGCCGACTTTCTTTCGCCGAGCGCACAACAGTTCAAGATATCGTTAACGACCTAGAGACGCGAGGTATCATACGATCCAGTAGCTCACCTTATGCGTCCGCAATAGTCTTAGTAAAGAAGAAGAGTGGGCAAACACGACTTTGTGTAGACTATCGTGGCCTGAATAAAATTACGGTACGCGACAATTATCCATTACCGCTTATAGACGACTGCGTAGAGTATCTGGAAGGTAAAAAAGTATTTTCAGTGCTAGATCTAAAGAATGGCTTTCACCAGGTCCAAGTCTCACCAGACTCCATTAAGTACACTTCCTTCGTCACACCTGGTGGCCAGTACGAATTTATTAAAATGCCGTTCGGACTTAAAAATGCTCCTGCCGTTTTCCAGCGGTTCATTAACAATATCTTTAGCGACCTTATCAAAGCTAGGAAGATCATGGTATATATGGATGATATCATAGTAGCAACCGCCGATTTCGAAGAACACCAAGCCCTTTTACGAAAGGTACTGGAACGGATAAAGTTAAGGGGCTTGACCCTTAATCTATCTAAATGCAAGTTCGGGTACCGAAAGATCGAATATTTGGGATATTCAGTATCTGCCGCAGGGGTAACACTGAGTGATTCGCATATTAAAGACATTAGAAACTACCCCGTACCAACCAATCACAAAGAATTGCAGTCGTGCCTTGGGCTCTTCTCGTACTTCCGGCGTTTCGTGCCATCCTTTTCTGAGATTTCCAGACCCTTGCTTAATTTATTGAAGAAAGACGTACCCTTTTGTCTCGACGACAAGTGCATGGACTCATTTAAAAAATTAAAAAATGCATTGTCAGAAGCCCCCGTATTGTCAATTTATAACCCGCTAAGAGAAACAGAGTTACATTGCGATGCTAGTGCAGCAGGTTTCGGCGCCGTTCTTCTGCAAAGACAGGATGATAAGAAAATGCACCCCGTGTCGTATTTTTCCAAAGCAACATCGGCAGCTGAGGCGAAATACCACAGCTTCGAATTAGAGACGCTAGCTATAATATATGCCCTGCGGCGCTTCCGCCCTTACTTAGAGGGAATTCCTTTTAACATCCTGACGGACTGTAACTCGTTGGCTCTAACACTAGAGAAAAAACAGGTCAATGCCAGAATAGCCAGGTGGGCCTTGGAACTGGAGAACTACAATTATAAGATTGTTCATCGCCGAGGTACCGCCATGAAACATGTGGACGCCCTAAGCCGCTGCGTTATGGCGATAGACGTATACAGCACCGACGTGGATTTCCAAATTAAAGTAGCTCAAGAACGTGACGAAAACCTAAAGAAGATCCGTGAGAAGTTAGCGGTAGGAGAGATGAAAGACTTCGACTTGCAAGACGGTCTAGTCTGTAGGATAAAGCCTGATGGATCTAGACTACTCTGTGTTCCAAGTGAACTAGAGCAGAATATTATAAGACTGTCCCATGAGAAAGTAGGTCATCAATCGGTTGAAAAAACATGCGATAAAATTACTAGACTTTATTGGATACCTAATCTCCGGAAGAAAGTTGGAGATTTTATAGGAAACTGTTTGAAGTGTATTATGTATGCAGCCCCTCCTACGGCAAAGGAAAGGATTCTATACAATATACCGAAGCAACCACGTCCTTTCGATACGCTGCACATTGATCACTTTGGCCCTTTACCAGCTCTGCGGTCCAAAAGAAAATACCTTCTAGTTGTAATAGACGCTTTTACTAAATTCGTGAAACTATATCCGACTAATTCTACTAGCACCCGGGAGGTTACTAGCGCCCTGGATAAATATTTCAGCTACTATAGTCGACCACGACGAATCATTTCCGATCGCGGCACCTGTTTCACCTCGCTGGAGTTCAGCGAGTTCTTGCTAAAGCGCAATATAAGTCACGTTAAAGTAGCAGTAGCTTCACCACAGGCAAACGGGCAGGTGGAGAGAGTCAATAGAGTTATTAAAGCCATGCTAGGGAAACTCTCTGATCCCATTAACCACGCCGACTGGTCCAGTCGACTCTTGCAAGCAGAATATGCTATAAACAACTCTAACCATAGTACGACAAAGAATTCTCCCAGTATGCTCCTGTTTGGGGTCGAGCAGAGGGGCGAAACTGTTGATGAATTTTCAGAATACTTTACGGAAAAGCTTAAATCAGATGAGACGAGGGACTTAGACAAAATTAGGGCTGATGCTAGTAATGCCATCCGAAGCACTCAAGAATACCACAATGCGTATTTCTCGAAACACAGCAAAGATCCTAAAATATATGAGGTAGGCGAGTTTGTTGCTATTAGAAACGTAGACACAGTTGTAGGGACCAACAAAAAGTTTTCCCCAAAGTACAAAGGGCCCTACGTAGTCTTCAAAGTTCTCGGAAACGACCGGTACGTAATTAGAGATATAGAAAACTGCCAAATCACGCAGCTTCCATATGACGGGGTAGTAGAAGCCAATAGAATGCGAAAATGGCTACCCCAAACTGATGCCGAACCCAATGACGAAGAAAAAAGCAATACTAGTACACAGGTAGAATAAGAGGTTTACTAAAGAAACATAATTTATACGGTCATACAATCTAGTCAAACATGATTTAAGCCCTAATTCTAAGTCTATTTTAAATGTGATCGAGGTCGATCAAAAGTCAGATTGGCCGAGTTGTAAGATGTTATATGGCAACCCTTCATATGCCGTGAACACGGCCTAGCCGTTGGTAATAGTGTATATGAAGGGAAGAAGAAAAGAAGAGAATGACAGCTCGGCCATTTTGCCAACGACAACTGGAGTGAAAACGTTGTAATTATTCAATCGAAATAATAAAGAGCCATCTTCAAAGTTTAAAAAAAAAAATTTTTTTTTTTGTTAGTGCACCGCCAACTTCACATGAAGTTAGCGTGCCACCTTTGAAAACCTATCTTAAGGACCAGGTAAGGAAAAAATGTTTGCACGTGATTTTGCCGTAAATTAGCCGTAACTAAGTGGCATATTTGGAAAATTAAAAAAATTAATTTTTTTGGAAGTTGGCGTGCCACTCAATATTTTCCACAATACGTCCGCGACAAATTTTTTGATTTCACAGATTAATTACGGATAATTTACGACAAAATCACGTGCAAAGGTTTATATCCTAGCTGGTCTCGAAAGTAGTTTTCCAGAAGTGGCACGCTAACTTCATGTGAAGTTGGCGGTGCACTACCAAAAATATTAATTTTTTTTTTTTATACCCAGCTGTACTTGTACACAGGGTATAACTTTGTTAGGATAACGGTTGGTTGTACAGGTATAAAGGAATCGAGATAGATATAGACTTCCATATATCAATATGATCAGGATCGAAAAAAAATTTGATTGAGCCATGTCCGTCCGTCCGTCTGTCCGTTAACACGATAACTTGAGCAAATAATGAGATATCTTAACCAAATTTGGCATGCGTACTTATTTGGGTTCAGAATAGATTGCTATTGAAAATGGGTAAAATCGGACCATAACCACGCCCCTTTTTCGCCTGGAAAAGACGGACTACCCGCCGAGCTGTTCAAACACGGAGGCGAAGAGCTGGTAAAAAGCATGCAGCAGCTCTTATGCAGAATATGGTCAGACGAATGCATGCCTCCGGATTGGAATTTAAGTGTGCTTTGCCCAATCCACAAGAAAGGCGATCCCGCTAACCGCACCAACTACCGCGGAATTAGTCTTCTTAATATCGCATATAAGGTTCTTTCTAGCGTGTTGTGTGAAAGGCTGAAGCCCATCGTAGACAAACTGATTGGACCTTATCAGTGTGGCTTTAGACCTGGTAAGTCTACCATCGACCAGATTTTCACGATACGCCAAATCCTGGAGAAGACCCATGATAAGAGAATCGACACTCACCATCTCTTTGTCGATTTTAAAGCCGCTTTTGACAGCGTAAAAAGGAGTTGCCTGTATGCCGCCATGTCTGAATTTGACTTCCCTGCAAAGCTTATACGGCTTTGCCAAATGACGTTGAGCAATACCAACAGCTCCGTTAGAATCGGGAAGGACCTCTCTGAGCCATTTGAAACCAAACGAGGCTTCAGACAGGGCGACTCCCTTTCGTGCGATTTCTTCAATCTGATGCTGGAGAAGATAATTCGAGCAGCAGAGCTAAACCGCAATGGTACAATCTTTTACAAGAGCGTGCAATTGCTGGCGTATGCCGATGATATTGATATCATTGGCCTTAACAACCGCGCCGTAAGCGCTGCCTTCTCTGGACTGGATAAGGAAGCGAAAAAAGTGGGTCTTGCCGTGAACGAGGACAAAGCGAAGTATTTGCTGTCATCAAAGAAAGAATCGGCGCACCTGCGCCTTGGCAGCCATGTCACTGTTTATAGTTACAAATTTGAAACTGTGAGAGACTTCGTCTATTTGGGAACCAGTATTAACACCGAAAATAATATCAGTCTAGAAATCCAGCGGAGAATCACTCTTGCCAACAAGTGCTACTTTGGACTGAGTAGGCAATTGAGAAGTAAAGTCCTCTCTCGAAGAACAAAGATCACGCTCTATAAGTCTCTCATCATACCTGTCCTGATGTATGGCTCAGATTCATGGACAATGTCAAGAGAAGATGAGATGGCCCTTGGAGTATTTGAGAGAAAAGTTCTCCGGAAGATTTATGGTCCTTCCCGTGATGCCAACGGCGAGTATCGAAGGAAATTTAACGATGAGCTGTACGAGCTCTACGCAGATCTGACCATAGTCCAGCGAATTAAAGCCCAAAGACTCCGCTGGCTGGGTCATGTTATGCGAATGGACAAAGAAGCTCCAGCACAGAAGGTTTTCCTATCGTCGCCTGAATTCGGCAGCAGAGGAAGGGGGAGGCCTCGACTGAGATGGAAACAACAGGTGGAGGATGACTTGAACTCCCTTGGGGTTTCCAATTGGCGTCGGTTATCGCTAAAAAGGAATGACTGGCGTGCTTTGATACGAAACGGCCAAAATCGCTTAGGCGGTTAAGCGCCAATAAATGATGATGATGCTAATGCTCACCATGTCCAATGGGGGAGCTCCGACATCAATGCCAGGGGCGAGTCTCTGTTTGATTACCTCTTAACAACCAACCTGGTGATTTGCAACGTGGGTAATGAGCCTACTTTTATCACTAAGACCCGCAGGGAGGTCATAGACCTCACTCTCTGTAGTGAAGGCGCTTATGAGTGGGTCAGAAAATGGCGGGTTCTGGAAGAACATTCTTTCTCCGACCACCGTTACATAGAAATGGTTTTAGACTTTATTGTAGAACAACCAATCATGAAACGCAATCCACGTAACACTGATTGGCAGTTACACAATGAAATATTAGACAGAGACCTCCCAGCACTGCCCTCACAAGCCCCCTCATCAGTAGAGGAGCTGGAGGATCTTGTTACTACATTTACATCGGCGCTCTCAAATGCTCTAGGACAGGCTTGTCCAGTGCCAAAACCACGCGGTAAACACAGGCCACATTGGTGGTCCTACGATTTGGACTCGCTCCGAATATCATGCCGGAAACAATTTAACAAGGCCAAGAGCTTCGGCTCTGAGCCTCATTGGCACGAATATAAAGCTAAACTAAGGGCCTACAAAAAAGCTCTGAGACAGGCGAAGAGAACCTCGTGGAGAAATTTCTGCACTGGCGTCGAAAAGGTCGACGACACAGCGAGACTTAGACGAGTCCTCTCGAAAAGTCAAACAACCATCAGCTATTTGCGAAAGCCTGACGGATCCTGGACCAGCACGGAAGAGGAAACCCTTGAGCTGCTCTTGAATACACATTTTCCGGGGAATCTGCATGATGCACCACTAGCACCTGCAACAAACCTGGCAGTAAATATACCCATCACTGAGGAAAGAGTAAGGTGGGCAGTTAAGAGCTTTGAACCGTATAAGGCTGCCGGGCCGGACGGGATTATCCCCGCGCAGCTTATAAACACGTTGGAGACATCAGCTAAATGGCTGGTATTTCTCTTCACAGCCTGCCTGGCTCTCAACCACATTCCGGGCTCCTGGAGAAGCGCCACGGTAGTGTTTATCCCTAAGGCTGGGAAGGCATCCCACTACGAGCCAGAAGACTACAGACCGATCAGTCTCTCGTCCTTTGTACTAAAAACCTTTGAGAGGATATTAAGCGACTACCTCTTAACGACTATTGATAGCAACCTTATCTCTAGCTATCAGCATGCATACACCAAGGGTAAATCAACAGAAACCGCTCTGCACAGCCTAGTGTCTGTCATTGAGAAATCGCTGTGTGAAAAGGACTACTGTCTCGTGGCCCTCCTAGACATTGAGGGGGCTTTCAACAATATAAGCCCAGAGGCTATCAACTCCGCTCTAACTAATCTGGGAGTAGATAGACCTCTAACTGGTTTAATTGACCAACTTTTAATGGGAAGGAAAATAGCTTCTTCACTTGGTACGGTTGAGTTATCACGCTATGTCACAAGGGGAACACCCCAGGGTGGTGTTCTTTCCCCGCTTTTATGGAACCTCACAGTTAACTTGTTGCTACGTGACACAAGCTGGGGGGGCGGGAAGATAGTGGCATACGCAGACGATTTAGCTATTGCATTCAGAGGCAAGTTCCCACAAACTCTGTGTGACCTGATGCAAGTAGCACTGCGAGAAGTTTCGACGTGGTCCTCTCGCTGCGGACTTAGTATCAACCCAGGGAAGGTGGAACTTGTCCTCTTCACCAACCGGTACAAAATACCGCCACTAAGCCTACCAGAACTAGATGGCACGCGCCTGGGCTTGTCGGATAAGGCCAAGTTTCTAGGCATAGTTCTGGACAGGAAATTGAATTGGAAGGAGAATGTTCTTCAGCGCCAGAAGAAAGCTTGCATCGCTCTTTACACCTGCAAAAGAGCCATTGGCAAAAAATGGGGGCTCAGCCCTAGAGTATGCAGTTGGATCTACACGGCCATCATTCGCCCAATCATGCTTTATGGAGTCGTCGTATGGTGGCCTGCGCTGAGCAAGGCAACATACCTGAATCTGTTGCGGAAAGTCCATAGATCCAATATGATCTGTATAAGCGGTGCGCTAAGGACAACGCCCAACGAAGCCCTCCAGGTCATTCTGGGCATTTTGCCACTTGATCTGGAAGGGTTTCGGTCAGCGGCGGCATCAGCTCTGCGCCTAAGAGAAACCTCCAGTTGGGCTGCGGGTACTATTGGACACTCCAGTATTCTGGAATCTTACAGCTTTCTCCCTCTAAGCACAGATCGTTGTGCGACTACTACAGTCGGGGATAGCTGTTTCAAAATAAACATTCCCAGCAGAGAAGACTGGGAGAGGACGGATTGGTGTCCCGAAACAAATGGTGGCACTTCCATATACACCGACGGCTCGAAGATGGACGGCAGAGTTGGAGGAGGCGTTTATTCAAGGGATTTGGACCTTGAGCTCTCCTTCAGACTACCTGATCATTGTAGCGTCTTCCAGGCGGAAGTCTCGGCAATCCTGGACGCCGCGGCCTGGTTAAGCAAACGTGTTATCGGAGAAGATATCGCTATTTTCAGCGATAGCCAAGCGGCCATCAAATCCCTTGGCTCATACACGTTCAACTCTGAACTGACGCTCAGCTGTCGTCGATCTCTTCAGGAGATGGCCCAACAGAACCGCGTAAACCTCATATGGGTCCCGGGACATAGGGACATTGAGGGAAACTGTAAGGCAGACGAGCTTGCCAGGCAGGGCACGACCAAGCAGGTTCTTCAGGATAAAGAGCGCTTAGGTATGCCGTTTGCCACATGCAAACTAATGCTGAAGGAGCACACACTCCGTCAAGCCAACGAAAGATGGCTGCAATCCCCAGGGTGTCGCATATCGAAACAAACCTGGCCAAAATGGGATCTTAAAAGGTCTAGACGCATTTATGCCCTAACTAGGAGGGAAATCTGCATATTGATAGGGGTATTAACCGGTCACTGCCTCATTGGTAGGCATGCAGAAAGGCTAGGTGTGCCCTACCGACGATGCTGCAGGAGTTGCAAAGATGATGAGGAGGAGGAAACAGTGGATCACCTCATCTGCAACTGTCCGGCTTTAAGCGGCGCGAGAACGCGCTTTTTGGGAGTTCCGTTCCTGGATAGCCTAAGCCAGATCGCGGAACTGGTTATAAAGGACTTGATGGGCTTCATAAAGTCATCTAAGTGGTTCGAGGAGGAGTAACGGTGTCGGTTTAGGAGTGTCAGTCCCGGGATTCTGCTATGTGGAAAATCCCAACAACTCAGGGATTTTCCATATGGCTGGGTCCCGGGACTGACTTTCCTTGTGTTGGTGGTATCACAACGGGCCTTTCAAAACTGGCCTAAGTGTGCCTCTGCGGCAGCCACTTGAACCTACCTACTATTGTTGTGGTAAATTCAGCTATAGAAATAAACGAAATCGCTTCGCGACCACGCCTACTTTTTCATAAAAGTTATATTGAAAGGAGGTGGAAATATTGAAAAGTCCATATCTAATTAACTGATTTCGCTATAATAATATAATTTGGTACATACATCAACTTTCATATTCTTTACATAATTTTTTCAAAATTACTTATATAGTATAACTTATGAGTCAAGCAATTTTTATTAATTTTGACACCATTAACTATACAAAACAAAGAATAACAGCATTTTATGTGCACAGCTGGGTATGTAATGTTCGGTTTCACCCGAACTTAGACAGCATTTTATGTGCACAGCTGGGTATGTAATGTTCGGTTTCACCCGAACTTAGACTTCCTTACTTGTTAATTTTCCAAATATGCCACTTAGTTACGGCTAATTTACGGCAAAATCACGTGCAAACATTTTTTCTCTAGCAGGTCCCTAAGGTAGTTTTTCAAGGGTGGCACGCTAACTTCATATGAAGTTGGCGTGCCACTCAATATTTTCCAAAATACGGCCGCGACAAAATTTTTGTTTTCACGGATAATTTACGTATAAATTACGGCAAATTATCCACTAGTTACTTTTTTGCCACGTAAAAGTTGTCTTGCCAACTTCAGAGAGGTCCTTATGTCACATACCCCATTTACATCATCCCAATTAAGGAGCACAATGAATGCTAAACAAGCAGTACCTGTTGAATTGTTGCAAACCGCAGCATCCTAATAGGTAACTGTTTGAGCTAACTCCGCCTCCTAGCACCGTAAGGACGCATCTATGAGATCCTTCATCTTGTAAGAACGCCTTTTGATCCAGAGGTTCATAAGCGGGCTTTGAAGCGTATCACTGACACTTATGCTGACCTCCGAGCTCTGTCCGGTGAATGCTGTTTTGCATACCTCTACACCTCGCATTTCCTTATGTCGCACCCCGTAGCGGTTCTGAGTGCGGTGTTTTGGCAGGCCTACAGCTGACTCCAATGGACGCTCGCAAGCCCCGGCGACCATATCGGCGACGCATAGTTCAAGATCGGCCGACGAATTACCTTGTAAGTTACCAACAATTTTTGAGATAAAAAAGTAGGATGACTAATTTGTCAAATATCTCCGCCATTACTATCTCGATTTTTATGATCCCAGTGGGAAAGTAGGTAATGCATTACTTTTTTCCATGCATGAAAAGAAGTATGTATTTTGTTATAAGAAAAGATCACACCAAAAGCAAGGAAGGGAGTAATGTGTCGCTCAATTTTTGATTTGTAGTTTTATAAAAAATTGTTTTTCGTGCATGAAAAGATGTACGAATTTTGTTATAAGAAAAGATCATACCAAAAGCAAGGAAGGGAGTGATGTGTCGCTCAATCTTTGATTTGTAGTTAAAAAAAAATGTTTTTCATACATGAAAAGATGTACGAATTTTGATGGTAGAAAAGATCATACCAAAAGCAAGGAAGGGAGTAATGTGTAGCTCTATTTTTATTTGTAGTTTGAAAACTTAAAAAAAAAAAATACACAACTTTCAAACATAAAAAAATACAATTTAAATTCATTTTGAAACTGCTGCTCGTTACTTACATCTTCATCGCTTTTCCTGCTGCTGTGAGGCTTTTCAGAAGTCGAGAGTCGACGGGACTGTATGCTCCTGATGCCGGTGCCTTTATGGTTTTGGTTTTTTTATTATATTTTTTTTGGTGCACTCATCTTGGTCGTAGCCCATGACGAGCTCGTCATTCAAACATTTAAAATACGACCTTAACTTTTCCCCCACTGTAGAGCCTCACTGGGTCTTAATGTCCTTGTTACTCCACAAGGAAATTTATAAAATGTTATGCAAAATGAAATATGTCCCTTGTAAAGCATCTTTTCATTCAAGAAAGGCAATGCAATATATAATGTATCCCTTGTAGTGCATATTTTCATTCTTGAAAGGTAATGCATCTTTTCATTTATAAAAAGTACCTAATATAAAAAGTAATGTAAACATGTATCTTTAGTTTTGTAAGCGAGCGACACATTACTTTTCCTATGACATCGCTGTAGAAAAATTCATGCATGTTTTCATGTATAGTCTATAGGAGATATACATTACTTTATGCATTGCTGTACATTACCTTTTCCAACTGGGATATTAAACAAAGTAATAGTGAACTTGACAGTTCTCTCTTTTCTGTAGGAGGTTTTCCGTCAAATGAAAAAAAATATTAACCCTTTCTGTTTAAGATTTTTAAATTTTTTCAATAGTGTGAAGAAAAAGCAAAGTGTTTCATATAAGGTTTGTTTATTGGGCTGCTCTAGCTTACGCCAGATTGAGATATTTCACAAAATTTTGTTTAACGAACACCTTTCTTGCTCTAGGTTGCTCTATCTTTTGTTTCATGAGTACGCTTAAAACAAAAGTAGAGTAATCCAGATCACAAATTTCTGCTCTAGCTTTTTTTATGGAGTAAGTTAGAGCAGAAAAGCAATTGTCAGTCAGGAAAAAATAAATTTTTGAAAACTTCAAAAAAATTAGCTTGCAAGAAAATCAATGTTTTTGTATACGTGAATTTGAATTAATTTTGAAGATTTAAACGAAAAAACCAAATAAAAAGAAACTATCGAGGTTCAAGTGTTTCATGGCATTTCTGCTCTGAGTTGCTCTAAGTTGCTCTATTTCTATTTTGACAGCTGACCTGCTCTAACCTGCTCTGAACTTTTTTTGGTCAGTAAACAAACCTATAAATACAATACACTTGCCTTAAGCTGGAATTATTGGTGATGTTTGTCGTAACGCTGTAGTCGTATCCCTAACGCAACCCTATGCGATACATTTTTATCGATTATTGGTGCGGTAACCGTAAACAGCTGATTGACTGCAAAAACTCAGCTATGGACACAATCATAATTAATATTTTCTTAAAAAATGTAAAATGATAACTCACCAATTAGCAAAAACCAATAAATTCGAAAAATTAATGCAAAACAAATAAATTAAATGAACAAAAAAGGTAATCAGCTGAAAAGAGCCATTGGCAAAAAATGGGGGCTCAGCCCTAGAGTATGCAGTTGGATCTACACGGCGATCATTCGCCCAATCATGCTGTATGGAGTCGTCGTATGGTGGCCCGAAACAAATGGTGGCACTTCCATATACACCGACGGCTCGAAGTTGGACGACAGAGTTGGAGGAGGAATTTATTCAAGGGATGTGGACCTTGAGCTCTCCTTCAGACTACCTGATCATTGTAGCGTCTTCCAGGCGGAAGTCTCGGCAATCCTGGACGCCGCGGCCTGGATAAGCAAACGTGTTATCGGAGAAGATATCGTTATTTTCAGCGATAGACAAGCGGCCATCAAATGCCTTGGCTCATACACGTTCAACTCTGAACTGACGCTCAGCTGTCGTCGATCTCTTCAGGAGATGGCCCAACAGAACCGCGTAAAGCTCATATGGGTCCCGAGGACATAGGGACATTGAGGGAAACTGTAAGGCAGACGAGCTTGCCAGGCAGGGCACGACAAAGCAGGTTCTTCAGGATAAAGAGCGCTTAGGTATGCCGTTTGCCACAAGCAAACTAATGCTAAAGGAGCTCCGTCACACTCCGTCAAGCCAACGAAAGATGGATGCAATCCCCAGGGTGCCGGATGTCGAAACAAACCTGGCCAAAATGGGATCTTAAAAAGTCTAGACGCATTTATGCCCTAACTAGGAGGGAATTCTCCATATTGATAGGGGTATTAACCGGTCACTGCCTAGGCATGCAGAAAGGCTAGGTGTGCCCTTCCGACGATGCTGCAGGGGTTGCAAAGATGATGGGGAGGAGGAAACAGTGGAGAACGCGCTTTTTGGGAGTTCCCTTCCTGGATAACCTAAGCCAGATTGCGGAACTGGACATAAAGGACTTGATGGCCTTCATAAAGTCATCTAAGTGGTTCGAGGAGGAGTAACGGTGTCGGTTTAGGAGTGTCAGTCCCGGGATTCTGCTATGTGGAAAATCCCAACAACTCAGGGACTTTTTCAAAAATACTGAATTCCTTAAATTATTATAACTTAAAGTTTGTTTAACACAAAGGCCGTAATACAACAATTCCATTGCTGTAAACAAATATATGTATGTATATTAACGAAACAGAAATAAACAAAAAAATCCCAAAAAAGTGTTAAGTTCTTCAAAATTTTATATATTTACCAGTCTGGCTAAAAAAATATTAACATATTCGTTTTACAAAATAAAAATTTATATTTACCCCCATATTCATAAAAAATATAAAATTATTAATAAGCTGCTATAATTCAAAATTTGTATGGAAATGTCATTTTAAAATGCTTAGAAACCTATTTTATTTTTATGAACAAGTAAGGAAAGCTGTCTTCGGCTGTGCCGAAGGCTAAATACCTTTCATGAATAAGCGTCACGATTTTCACTGTTTAATCCCAGTACAGCCTGTGTAAATTTAACTTAAGCTCATACCGAAATTATCGGAACTATCGATTATATGGGGGCGATGTGTTATATTGGTCCAATCTCATTGAGTTTTTAACACCGACATTCGAAATTCTAAAATAGCAATAGTTACGAAATTTCACGTTCCTGCCTATATAACTACAGGAGTTATCTACCAAAATCCGTTTATTGGAACAATCGATTGTATGGGGGCTATGTGAAATATTTATCCCATCTCGATGATTTTCAACATCGATATTTCAGATATAAAAATAACAATACGTCCAAAATTTCACGTTCCTACGTGTTTAATTACAGGAGTTATAGCCCAAAATCCGTTTATGGGAATAATCGATTGTATGGGAGCTATGTGAAATATTTATCCCATCTCGATGATTTTCAACATCGATACTTCACATATAAAAATAGCAATAGGTCCAAAATTTCACGTTCCTACGTGTTTAATTACAGGAGTTCTAGCCCAAAATCCGTTTATTGGAACAACCGATTGTATGGGGGCTATGTGAAATATTTATCCCATCTCGATGATTTTCAACATCGATATTTCAGATATAAAAATAGCAACACTTACAAAATTTCACGTTCCTACGTATTTAATTACAGGAGTTATAGCCCAAAATCCGTTTATAGGAACAATCGATTGTATGGGAGCTATGTGAAATATTTATCCCATCTCGATAATTTTCAACATCGATATTTCACATATCAAAATATTACTTACCTAAAATAGGCTATAACCACCTAGGCGATTGTGGCCGTCCAGCATGTATGCCAGTCGGTTCTTTATTCAGCCAACTGGCGCCAATTGGAGACACCGCGGGTTCTCAGATTTACCTCACTTGGTCCTGCCATCGGAGTGGTGGTCTCCCTCTTCCTTTACTTCCACCGGCGGGTGCCGATAAGAATACCTTCTGGGCCGGAGCGTCTTCGTAAATGTCCATGCTTGTGCACCGTATAGCAGGACGGGTACGATAAGTGACTTATAGAGTGCTGTTTTTGTTCCTCTAGAGAGGACTTTACCTACTCAGCCCAAAGTAGCATTTGTTTGCAAGAGTTATCCTTGTTGGGATTAATGCTGCTTCCGAGGTATACAGAGTCCTTTACTATCTCGAAATTATGGCTGCCAACAGTGGCGTGGTTGCCAAGATGCGAATGCGGTGACTCTGTGCTTGATGCCCGCTGGTACTTCGTTTTACATTCGTTCACCACCAAACCCATTTCATTCGCTCCTTTTTCTAATTTGAAGTACGGCGCGGTTGTTTAGGCCAATAATGTCGATGCCGTCGGCATACGCCACCAGTTGTACGCTCTTGTATTACTGCAGTTGTTCCAGCGCGATTAAGTTCTGCAGCTCTTATTATTTCCTCCAACATCAAATTAAAGAAATATCACAATAGGGGGTCGCCCTGTCTGAAACCTCGTATAGTTTCGAACGGCTCGGAGAAGTCCTTCCCGTTTCTGACCGAGCTGGTGGTGTTGCTCAGCGTCATTTTGCATAGCCATATGAGTTTTGTGGGGAAACCAAAATCAGACATAGCGGCATATATGCAACTCCTTTTCGTGCTGTCGAAGGCGGCCTTAAAATCAACAAAGAGATGGTGTGTGCCGTGTTTCTCACGGGTTTCTTCCATGATTTGGCGTATTGTAAAAATCTGGTCGATGGTAGATTTACCAGGTCTGAAACCACACTGATAAGGTCCAATATGTCGGTTTACGTCAGGCTTCAGGGTTTCGCACAATACGCTTGATAGGACTTTATATTCGATACTCAAAAGGCTGATTCCATGACAGTTGGCGCAGTTTGTGGGATCGCCCTTCTTGTGGATTGGACAGAGAACACTTAGATTCCAATCTTCAGGCATGCATTCATCCGACCATATTCTGTACATGAGCTGGTGCATGCACCTTAGAACATCAGCGCCCGCCGCTTTATTGTTTTTTAGCAGTTATATAGCTAGTCGCACCTCATTATAGTCGGGTTGTGGAACTTCAATTCCATTGTCTTCGATTGAGGTGTCGGTCTCGTCCTCTGCTCTGAATTCTTGCTCGGTTAATAATATAATAATAATAATTTATTTATTACGGTCTTCAAGACCTAATTCCATAAAGGTTACAAAAAATATTAAAACTATAAAAATTTCAATGCATATTTAGTGTTCTACAATGTAAAAACAATTTCTCTTTAAACCTATGTAGGTTTTCACAGTTTTTTATCGCAGTAGGTAATTCATTATACATTTTATAACCTAAGTATTCTAAAGTCTTCTTATCGAACTCAGTTCTTACTCTAGGCAGTCTTATATTGTTGCTACTTCTTGTCCCATAATCATGGGTCTCATTATTAAAATGAATTCTACTACTCAAATAGTTTGGTAAAGTTCCTAACTTAACATTATGTATAAATTTCAACGTGAAATAAATAATCGATTGCTTAACACTCAACCAATTTAACATATTTAGCATTGTGATCCTTGGTGTTCTTGGGGTGCATTTTAAGATCAATCTCATTGCCTTGTTTTGCTGTATTTGTAATTTCTTGATGTGTGTGTCATTTGCCAATAGTAGAATGGTGGGACAGTAGATGAAGTGCGGTTCAATAATTGCTCGGTATACTAATATTTTGTGTTGTTGACTAATGTGCTTACATGTTCTGTACATAAAGCCAATTTTTCGTGCAATCTTGCTTTCTAAGTAACTTATATGTTCTACAAAATTTAAGTTTTCATCTATCAAAACTCCCAAATACTTAATTTTGCTTACTTTTTGAATCTCATCTTCTTTAATTTTCAGGCTGATGTTGTTTAAGTCGTTTATAATGGTGCGGTTTTTACAAAATATCATGAATTTTGTTTTATCCACATTTAATTTCAGTTTTTTGCGGCATAGCCATATGTATAAAGAGTCTAAGTCTTCTTGCATTTTCATAATGGCACAGCTCGCATTTGTTTCACTTACGGTAACCAATGCATCATCCGCGAATAACCGTATTTTACAATGTTTTAGGCAACTCTTAATATCATTGATGTATATGTTGAATAATATTGGGGCAAGCACTGAGCCTTGTGGCAATCCAATGTTAACATCTACAACCGATGAAACTGCATCTCCAATAGTAGTCCTCTGTTTTCTGTTACTCAAATAACTTCGGAACCATTCCAGGGCTCTCCCT
This sequence comes from Campiglossa producta, assembly GCA_964058755.1. Classification (NCBI taxonomy): domain Eukaryota; kingdom Metazoa; phylum Arthropoda; class Insecta; order Diptera; family Tephritidae; genus Campiglossa; species Campiglossa producta. The sequence goes on along the minus strand of CAXKVI010000005.1, from coordinate 33,006,171 downwards.
GTTATACCAAGTCTAGTCATGACATTCAACAGCTCAGCTCTGTCAATCGTTTCGAAAGCACGTTTCAGGTCTATGAAAACCGCAACCACCACCCGTTTTTCCGCCATATTCTCTTTCCATTCCGCCATTACCATATTCAGTGCCGTTTCACATGAGTGACTCTTTCTGAATCCTGATTGTTCCGGTATAATTATATTAAATTTATCTAGATATGCCACTAGTTGATTTTTCACCACTGTTTCGAGAATTTTTTCATCAACAGGTAAAGTATTGATCGGGCGGAGCTCCTCAGGCTTCACTGTATTTGCAACTTTTTCAACGGGTATTATTGTCGATATTTTCCAGCAATCCGGGACAACACTATGGTTAAGTGAATCGTTGATTATCTTTCTATTTATATGAGCAATATAAGGCATTGCGTCTTTGAAAACGCCCTCAGACAAAAGCCTTTTGCCAGCATATTTACTCTTAAAATCGCGTGAGATAGCAATAATATCATCCAGTGCAACATTAGTGAATTTAAAAGTCTCTCTTGAGCTATTTAAGTGCATTATAGAGGTATTAGTGATGCATTCAATACTCTATTAATTTGAACTATACTTTGTACAAAAAAATTGTTTAAAATATTGGCTATATCATCCTCTTTCTCAATACATACATCGTTAATTACTATTTTGGAAATGTGTTTTTTGTTATCGGATAACTCCGCTAGGTCTTTCAGACACCTCCACATCTGTCTTGTGTCGCCTTCACTTCTAATTACTCTCTCTTCCATGTATTTCTTCTTTTTATACTTAATTTTTCTTTTGTATGTTCTCTTAATGGCACGATACTCATCCCAACAACCTGTGTTATTTGCTTCAATAGACAACTCAAACTTTCTTTTATTAAGCAGCGTTAGCTCACGATCATACCACTTATTTCTCAGCTGTTTACTGATCCGCTTCTCATATGTCAATATCTGCATGGCTTCCGTCAATATTATATTCACAGCCTGAATTTTATTTTCGGTCCCACCGTGAAGTACAGAACTGAGGTCCCATGTACGGAGCAGGTCCAAAAGATTTTCAGCGCTATAGTGCTCCCAAGAAACGACAGTGGAGTATTCCCTCATTTTACAATGTTTGGTTGTAGGTAGTTCGAAATGAATTGTCTCATGATCCGAAATTCTATGTTCAGCTAAATATTCAGTTTTAATCTGGTCATTATTGCTGAATAATAAGTCGATTTTAGTAGATGAGTAATCCGTTATTCTAGTGTCGAAAGAAATCCTTTGTATCATGGCCATTTGAGCAAATAAACTTGTTAGCTGGTTTGAATATGTGGACGGTATATTCGTATTTATGTTAAAGTCACCAAGGATTATGTTATTGTCAGACTCCTTTGGGTTCCTCCGTTTAAAAGGGCAGAGAAGTGATCCCTCCATAACCTTAGTACTCTACGAATATCTGCCACCAGGTCGCCGTTGTCATTTTTACAGGAGTTTGGCCCGGGCTTAAAACATTCCGTCATTCGTCGAATTTTTTCATAAAATTTTCGGGCGTTCTGCTGGCTAGCATTTCAAGCTCTTCGACTTCATGCTTTTCCGCTTCCTTTTTAGCGATAGTGTTCACATACGCTCCTCGTTGCATTCGCTTTTAACGTTCCCTTTTAGGCGTCGCCCTTTCTTTTCACTGCATCTCTGCACTCTTCCCAGCTGTTTTTTTTTGCACTTGCTCCGGATATAAATGCCCACTGCTCGTGCGCTCTTCTGGGTTGAGTTGTGCTCTCAGAGAGCAGGTGTGGGAGTCGTTCTGCGAAATCATTGGTTGCCTGTTGTGACTGCAGTTTTTCGACGTCCAGCTTTCCTTTCGTTTTTTGTGGCGTCTCTTTTGTTGTACTTAGGCGGGTACGACTCTTGGCTGCTACCAAATAGTGATCGGAGTCGATGCTCGGACCCTGCATCGTATATTATTATTATTATTTATTTATTTAAAGTCGACACAACACAAAGGGTCGACTGTTAATATCACAAGTATTGTTACAGAACAAAAATATATTATTACTATTATTATTTATTTAGAGTCGACAAACAATTACAGTCGACTAACACAAAATACAAAGTAAAGTGACTTAGAACTATATAAAAAATAAAATTAAATAAAAGTTAACAATTGTATCAAACATATATTAAATAATAAAAAAAGATTTAAAATGTCAGGTCAGACTTAAAAGTATTGCTTTGTTTAAGGCAGCAAACGAACATTCGATACTAATACATTTGTACAAATCATTGTAGTACGAGCACCAAACACGCAAAGGATCACTTTTGACAAAATTTAGACGGAAAAGGGGTAAGGGTACGTAGAGTCAACTTCGCCGAGAATCAGCTTATGCAGAAACATAACCCCAAGCAATATCCTGCGATTTTCCAAAGTTGGCAAATCAATAAGAAGAAGCCTACTTCTATAAGATGGAAGACGAAGATTTGAATCTCAATTAAAGGCCCGTAAGGCAAATAACAAAAATTGCTTCTGCACTGACTCAATACGCTTTATATGAGTAATTTATCCTGGGCACCACACACACGAGCAGTACTCAAGTATTGGACGGACCAACGAAGTGTAAAGAACCTTGGTGAGATAAGGATCATTAAACTCTTTAGCTCAGCGTTTAACGAAACCAAGAGTACCCATTGCTTTATTTGTAATAGCGGATATATGTAAATTAAAGCTCAGTTTCGAGTCAAACAGAACACCCAAATAGGCAAGAATGAATAACAAATTTTTTAATCATCTGCATACATTAGAACTCGGGAATGAATCAAACACTGTGGCAAGTCATTTATAAAAAGAGTGAAAAGCAGTGGGCCCAAATGACTTCCTTGAGGCACACTAGAGGTAACATTAATTGATTTAGATATCATATTTTTGTACAGCACCTTTTAAGTTCTATTGGAAAGATAACTTGAGAGTCATATAACCAAATTCGACGGAAACCCCAGTAAGTCGAGCTCTGAATCAGAAGTTCATGATTTACTGAATCAAAAGCCTTACTAAAATCCGTATAAATCACATCTATTTGTTTGGTGGCTAAAAAACCATCCCGAACTAAAGAAGTAAACTCAAGTAGGTTTGTGCTTGCTGAAAAGGTGATAATATGGAAATGCACGTATGTTGAAGTTGACTGGTAATAATTTGCTCCAAGGTTTTAGGAATAGCTGAAAGCATAGCAATTCCTCTATAGTTCTCAATGTTAGCTCTACTAACTTTTTTGTGCAGAGGTATAATAAATGACTGTTTCCAGATTGACGGGAATGACGCCGATTGCAAAGATAAGTTGAATAACTTTAGGATCGGTTCTGTCAAATTCACGGCACAGAACTTAAGCGCTTCAACCAGGAATACCATCAGGCCCTGGGGAAAAAATTGGTTTCAGAGCTAAAAGACTCTGGAGTACAGTGGCACTGTCGATGACCGGATTAATAATACAGTTAGAACTAGTTATTTTATACGGATAACTACCGACTTGAGCATTGGTCGAATAGGTCGATTTGAAAAAGTCGGCAAATAAATCAGCAATTTCATGGTCATGGCTAGCTTTCTTATCTCCCAAAGGCAAAGAAGATGGAAATCCTGAAGATTTTCGTTTTGAATTAACAAAACCATAAAATTTTTTAGGATTATTAAAAAATTCAGTTTTGCATCTAGTTAAATGCGACTTGTAGCAGTATTGACTCAAGCACTGGAAGTTGGAACGTGCAACTAAATATTTGGAAAAATCAACCAAAGAACGAGATCTTTTAAAACGTTTATAGAGCTTAGATTTAATGTTATTAAGGTTGGCAAGTTGTCTTGTGAACCAAGGCGGCTTACTACTTTTAGCCTTAATAAAATGAACAGGAACGCTAAGATTTATGAAGCCATTGAGGTAATTGTAAAAAATATATGTGGCAACCTCAACATCGTTACATGCGTAAAGATCAGACCAATCATGGGTAGCTATCATATGGTTGAGCAAGTCAAAGTTCGTTCGAGAACGAGAGCTTGCTTCCAAAAAAATAATTGTAGGCAGCAAAATATCCAGTGCAATCTCAAGGAAGGGATAAGGCAGAGATTCGATTGAGACCGATACCCACTGAATTATCAACAAAAGCTAAGTCCAACAACTTATTTTTAGAGTTTACCATATAATTGAAATGAACTAGAGGCAGATCTATAAGGGAGCCAACAAAAACTGCTGAGTGACAGGAGTCAAAAAGTTAGAATCATCCAGCTAACGAATGACAGATTAAAGTCGCCAAGAACCACAAAACGATCATTATCACGGAAGCGTGAGCGTAGATTATGAGTAGCTACACTATGGCAGTCATAAACTTGTATATCCGACCGAGGTGGTATATACGAACAAGATATATATAAATGAAAATTTGGGAACGAGAGTTTAACGGCTATAAATTCAATATCCAGAGTATTGTCGAAGTCCAGCAACTCAGTAGAAATACTGGCCGGCACAGCGATCAGGACACCACCTGCTCTGGACTGACGTTCACACCGAAAAAAGACGAAGTCATTGGAAAATAGCTCCGAATTTAAATTGTCTGGCTTAAGCCAAGTCTCCGTAAATGCAATTACTTGCGCTGTAAAACCAAAACCATTGTGTATCAATAACAAGTGTGAACTCTTCTTTTGACAACACACATTAAAATGTCGGTTTGTTTACATCCTGCACATATTAAAATGTCGCCAGCACCGAATAACAGAAAAGCAATGGCGTTGTTTAACATCCTGCACACATCAACATGGAGGTCTCCTATCCTTTACCTAATGGTAGAAAGAGATGGGAAGATGGAAAGAAGTGAGACAAAAAAGGAAATTAAAAACAGCTGACTAAACTCACTTTTAAATTGGCACGCCTATGCCTATGATATCACACTTGTTATTAACCACATTCTCAAACAGGTGTTAAACTCATTTTGGAATTTTGACGTCTATGCAGAAGAGTTTACACTTTGTATTGATACACAATGACCAAAACTATTAATATAAAAATCACTCCGTTAGACCGTAAACCACGAACATTCTGATAGTGAATAGTTAATTTTGAGTCGCATTGGGCGGATTGGAAACTAAGTTTTTTGAACTCGTGCGTACAGGAAGCTCATCCTTCGACTTAGAGGTCTACAAATGTACCACAGAATGTAAAGGCCAAAAAGATTTTGATATTTTAAATGATGAAAACTTCCTCTTATACTTAAAAACAAATTTATGTACGCTAATATTAATACAACTTAAAAGACTAAGCGTAACCAGAATATAATTAACAATATCAGGCCCCGTTAAAGTTGGATGCAATCGAGAAACAAAAATTGCTCGGCGAGGCGGAACGGCAGTTGTGGAAAGTTACGAGTTACGCAATGATGTTGAACACAAATTAAGAAGAAATTATGTATTAGAATTAATATTATTCGCTTTTATGGAATACTTTATTAAACGGTGTTATTCAGTAGACAGTTTTAATAAGAAGAAGTAATAAAAAGGAATTAGAAGAAGAATTAACAAAAGGAATGTGTGTGTTCAGTGTTACTCCGCTCACAAAAGCAGTGCTGCCGAATGTTTAGATTCCTTTGTTTGTTACAATGTATTTTCAACACTCCCACTCATTGTTGCAAACAAAATGAAAGTTATGATGTTAATTCCATTAAGCTACAGAGATATTGATGTCGATTCTTGTTCAACGGCTTAGTTAGAATGTCTGCTACTTGTTCATCGGTGCTAACATATTCTAACCCCCGAATTCTGTAACTTTGTCTCATCTCAAGTCACAAAATTTGAGATTTGTCGTTTGAGTTTTGATATGGACGAAATGGAATTGGAACATGAAATGTCTCTATTAGTGACTATTGTCTCTATTAGTTACTAGAGACAGCTTACAGAATTCGGGGGTGAATTAAAATGTGGGCCTAAAAATACCAAAAGTCCGTTTTAGGGTTAATGTGCAAACGTTCTGCCAAAAAGAGAAAACATTGCTTATTTTGTACTATTCACAAAATTATGAGTGCGAATGAAACAGCATGACCCACTGTAAAAATATCCCAAATTTGTCAGTAAGACAGCTTTCAAAAATTAATTATTATTTGTAAATTTTTTTCCAAAACCGAAAAAAGGTAAGCGAAATTTTTTAATTTTTTTATTTTAAATTTTTATAGCATTTGCTTCTTTTTAAGGCAGACATACATAATGATGATGCAGCAATACGGGATTCAAGAGATGCAGCTCAACATTCCAGCAGTTTTAAACCATTCAAGGGGTGATGGCTGCGCCGAATAAAATCGTCTCCAAAAAAACTACGACGAAGACATATCATCATCATACCTACCAAAAAAGCATTTGAGCCTGCAAGTCCACCTTTGCGTGAAATGGCTTCTCAAAATATGCCCAAAATAGGCATAGCGCTTGCCGATGCGATTTCTTAATTGCAGAGGAGAACTGCCCTACGCCAAAATTCGGCACTTCTTTAGAATCGATTTCATGCAAAGGTGGACTTGCAGGCTCATATGCTTTATTTGTATGATGATGTGTCCTCGTCGTAGTGCTTGTGGAGACGTTTCTTTAATTGTTGTGGAGGAGGTTAAAATTAAGTTAGTATATATTTAGTTATTAGTATGTATAAATGTATAATATTAATAAATAAGAGTATAATATAAATTAATAAATGATAAAATATGTACATATATAATTTGATGCAATTTATTTGAAAAAATTAGGTAAGTATTGTCCTTTTACTGCTAACCGTTTTGGTAACTGGTTTGGTAACCTATTCAATTATAAATGTTAACCAAAAGCTAACTGGTTCGGTAACCGATTCAACTAGATATGTTAACCATATGCTAGCTTGTTTGTTGACTTATTCAAAGAATAATTTTAACAGCATGTTAACCAAAACATTTACTGTTTCATAACATAATGTATATAATAACATATGGTTCAAATTTTCACACGGTACTACGGTAACCGTATGAAAAATGAATGAAACCAACTACTTAACTTGGTTGCTAGCCGGTATCTGGTTTGCAGGGTAATGTTTTTGAATAAAAAAGGATAGTAATATGCCTGTTTTGAATTTCTTAGTTTCATTTATGCTACATTTAAGCCAAAAAACATACGACGGATACGTCAAAGTAGAATTTGCTCTAAAATTGACGTACGTCACGCAACTGTCGTATTAGCGGAGTGATTCTGTTTCCCGCTTTACGTCCATGGAACGCGATTCATATATATTAAGGGCCGCTTGCATAAAAGCTGATAACGACTAACCGGAGTTTAATTGACGTATTTTGTATGGTTAGCTGTCAAGTTAATCACCGATTAGGCGTTATCGGCTTTTATGCAAGTGGCCCTAAGTAATTTTTTAAATCTATATTGAACGTGTAGCGTCAAATTGCGATCCATCAATCCAACTATATAGGGTCAAATACATAAAGCTTTGTTAACCTCGCCTGACATTTGCTACCTCAAAAATTTGCGTCCAACTTCAGAGGTATGCTACAATGAACGCCTTGACGCTTCTCTTTTATACATTTATTTTCGTTATTTATTTCTTTGCATTCAGAGTGTTTTGGGTAAGTTATTAATTTAATAGAGAAAAAAATGAATTAATTATTATTTCCTCCAACTTTTTTTCTTTAATTAAAGCAAAGTCATCAACGTCTGATTGTCAAAGCAAGCAAAATTTGAGAGTTTGCCAAATTTTAACCTTGCTTCAACTTTGAGGTCTCCAATTTGCCATGCTTCGTTTAAATACGTATACTGAACATTTCGTTCAAAGTCAAAGTTTGAGGTAAAGTCAAAATAAAACTTTATTTAGCTGACGCTTATGAATCGCGTTCCATGTATGTAAAGCGAGAAACAGAATCACTCCGCTAATACGTCAGTTGCGTGACGTACGTCAATTTTAGGGCAAATTCTACTTTGACGTATCCGTCTTATCTGGCGTTACGCACACGAACACTCGCAGTTTACTTTGCTGTCAGTTATTTCGACGTACTGACGGATTGATTCTGTTCAACGCTTAATGTGTGACATCACATAAAATATAACGAAGTTGCGAAGAATGGCAACACAAAAGGGTCGAATACATAAAGCTTTGTTAACCTCGCCTGACATTTGCTACCTCAAAACTTTGCGTCCAACTTCAGAGGTATGCTACAATGAACGCCTTGAAGCTTCTCTTTCATACATTTGTTTTCGTTATTTTTTTCTTTGCATTCGTAGTGTTTTAGTTAATTTATTAATTTAATAGAGAAAAAATGAATTAATTATTATTTTCTCCAACATTTTATTCTTTAATTGAAGCAAAGTCATCAACATCTGATTGTCAAAGCAAGCAAAATTTGAGAGTTTGCCAAATTTCAACCTCGCTTCAACTTTGAGGTCTCCAATTTGCCATGCTTCGTTTAAATACGTATACGGAACTTTTCTGTCAAAGTCAAAGTTTGAGGTAAAGCCAAAATAAAGTTTTATGTAACTGACCCATTAGAAATCCGTGGCACGATAAAAATTGATTTAAAACATCCCGTAAAAGTTCGTCAAATTTTGGAAATCCAAGATGTCATTTCTGTTGTATTATCTTGTTGCCTATGGTGGTGGAATCAAACCTTGTTACAATGAAAAAATAATAACGATAATTAGCAATTTTTTTAGCAGGGCAATTTTAAATATTTGGCCCAATTTTTTTTACAAAATTTCAGTTTTAACCACTTCAAAATCAGAAAAATTCTATTGACGAAAAAAAGTTAGCCCTCCTATGTTGTAGCTAATTTAATTACGAAAGTTTTAAGCATGCCAGGAGAACATTTTATTGAAAGTCATCAATCAAAAATTGTCTATTATTACCCGACAAGTTTTCGAAATTTTCCATGTACTTGCCATTTGATAGATGATCCCTACATAGAATTTTATGCTGATTCCAAAAATCATTTGTTTAAAAGTAGAAAAGTTTTATAGATATCTTTAATTTTCTGTTTTTGAGATAAGGGAAAATTGGGATTAATGATCTGTTAATATTTTCGCTATTAAGTACCTTCTCGATTTTTACGACATTTGATTTGGTTGTGAGGAGTTGAAATACCCTTTTAACCAATGCAAAAATAATCCAAATCGACATTAAGGTGATTGAGTTATTACAAAAAAAAAAAAAAATTATTTCTTCATCCAGATTTTCAATTCTTTTTCGACCAAAGAAACCAACCAAAATCGCCTATGATAGCATATTCCCGAAGTCCTTGGTATAGCAAGGACTTCGGGAATAAGCTATCATAGGCGATTTTGGTTGGTTTCATTTTTGGGAAGCATAAAATGTAACAAAAAAGGTGAAAACTATCAAATTTTAAACACTTAATAAAAATAATTTTAACTTATCTCAAAAACAGAAATTTCAAAATATCTCGAAAACTATTCTACTTTTAAACCAAATGATTACATTTTTGGAATACGCATAAAATTCTATATATGTATCAAATGTCGAGGATATGGAAATTTCGGAAAATTTCTTGGGTAAAAACAGAATATTTTTGATTGAGAACCTCCAATATAACAGGGCTTATGAAGTCGAGAGCACATCATAATTTTGTACTGGTATTGAATTTCCTACAACATAGGATGGCTAAATTTTTTTCGTCCGTGCACTTTTCCTGATTTTAAAGTGGTTAAATCTGAATTTTTGTAAAAATTTGGTTGTTTTTTTTTCAAAAATTGTTCAACGTTTTTTGCAATAGCGGCCAAATTACTGAAGATATCTATAGAGATGAAGGCAATAAATGTTTGAGGGAATTAGTATAATGTATAATTCAACAGTTTAAACCGAAAAACGTACCTATATGAAGTATTGATTTGCAAAATTGGGAATTTTCATATTTTCAGCGATATCTGGGGAACTAGATCTGCCACAGAAAAATGGATGTGATATTCGGAATCAGGAGAATATTTTACATTAAGAAAATGTACTTTCATTCTTGGAGATTTTTTTTTTTTGAGTAGTGTTATTAGCATAATAATCTGAAATTTTTACGTTAATAATACATTTACAATTAATTGATCTTTAAAAATTTTCTGAGGACGACACAATATAATTCAGTCATTAAAATTTTCAATCATCATTTAACAAGTCTGATATACATAGAATTGGTTTTAGTGCCACCATAATATACAAATTTATTATACACATTTTTCATTTTATATTCAGAAAGTTACAATTTATATTCAGAAATTCATTTCATGTTCACACAATTACAATTCATGTTCAGAACTTCCATTTGATATTCAGAAATTTACAATTCATATTCATTTGAAATTTTTTAATATGAAGTTGGCTTTCTGAATATGAATGGTAATTTTCTGAAATCAAGTGGAAGTTCTGAATATGAATTGCAATTTTCTGAATATAAATTGTAACTTTCTGAATATAAATTGTAAAAGGTGCCTGACTAAAATCATTATATATGCGCTTGTGCATTTGCATACTATGGTGCTGTTTGCATGGTATGGCGTTTGTCAAAGTGAGTTCAGAGTAGTGTACCTGTCACAATATATATAGAGGAGTTCCAAACCAAAAAGCAAGAAGTTGGTTTTTTTTCTTGTGCACCTGCATATTATGGGGATTGCCAAAGTCTGGTTGTTGTAGTGTCACCATAATAGTCAAAGTTTGAGGTAAAGCCAAAATAAAGTTTTATGTAACTGACCCAAAAGCGTGTTGACTGAGCAGAGGCAAGTCGGTATCGTTCCCTTCCATCGTCGCCCTCTCTCAAACCAACCAAGAACAGCGAATTGCTAACAACTTCTTTCCGCGTATGACGGCAGTAAATAAGGGCCCGATAATTATATCCTATCGAATTTGGCACATCTTTGTTTAAGTCAAATTTAAGCCAAAAGTGCTCATGCAAAATGGATATTTCTATTTGATTTAAGCCTATTTTTCGTATAAGGTTATTTAGTTTCTTTGTTTGGAGAGCCGTTTTGTTAATAGTATGCCTGTTTCAAGTTTTCATATACTAGCGCCAAACTAAGGTATGAAAAATAGGATATTTTCTTGGTTTAACCTCGGAATTCTGTAATTTTGTCTCATCTCAAGTCACAAAATTGATATCTGTCATTTGAGGTTTGTAATTGGACAACATGCAATTGGAACACGAATTGTCTCTATTAGTAGGTATATATTATGGGGATAGGTATATATTATGGGGATTGCCAAAGTCTGGTTGTTGTAGTGTCACCATAAAAGTCAAAGTTTGAGGTAAAGCCAAAATAAAGTTTTATGTAACTGACCCAAAAGCGTGTTGACTGAGCAGAGGCAAGTCGGTATCGTTCCCTTCCATCGTCGCCCTCTCTCAAACCAACCAAGAACAGCGAATTGCTAACAACTTCTTTCCGCGTATGACGGCAGTAAATAAGGGCCCGATAATTATATCCTATCGAATTTGGCACATCTTTGTTTAAGTCAAATTTAAGCCAAAAGTGCTCATGCAAAATGGATATTTCTATTTGATTTAAGCCTATTTTTCGTATAAGGTTATTTAGTTTCTTTGTTTGGAGAGCCGTTTTGTTAATAGTATGCCTGTTTCAAGTTTTCATATACTAGCGCCAAACTAAGGTATGAAAAATAGGATATTTTCTTGGTTTAACCTCGGAATTCTGTAATTTTGTCTCATCTCAAGTCACAAAATTGATATCTGTCATTTGAGGTTTGTAATTGGACAACATGGAATTGGAACACGAATTGTCTCTATTAGTGACTATTGTCTCAATTAGTGACTAGAGACAGCTTACAAACGATGCGTTTTGTTTGAAGCGACCTAAATAAACCGCTTCAAGTGCAAATTAATATCGACCGCAACCAGGGGTCCAAAAATGGGTACCATTTTAGAAGACGGTTCAATGGTTAGGGGTGGTCCAAAGTTAGGTATTAGTTTCCTTTAGGGGACAACTCCTAATAAATTAAGCAAAAAATATGGGAGATACCTCAAAAGACGCGTTTTGGCGTATTGAATACGTTTCACGTATTGCCGGTTCTGCGAGAACGGTATTTGTACCTGTACAATACCCTTCGTACCGAAACGACCCGGGTTGTTTTTTTTATAATGACTCGGCCAAGAGCAATACATTTCGAAGTGACCCTGTCTAACGCGTCACGATTCCCTCACCTATTGTCATCCCCGGAACAGCCCCTTGCAGCACGGCTGCTCCTTATTCTCTTGATGTTGTTGTAACGATGTGTAGTCCTGCCCAACGCGTATTTTTCCTTAACCTAATTGTCATCAATATCTTCTAACGGGAGTCCAAGGAAACTAGCAGTTTCAATAGGATTGGACCAAAGAGAGATGGGTGTTAGAAGAGTGGGCTCAAATGAGCAAGAAAATAAGTGATTGGTATTGTGGGGGGATGAGCCGCATGCCGGACATACATTCGGCACATCAGGGTTCAGTCTAGATATGTAGGAGTTTAACCTACTACAATATCCAGAGCGTAATTGAGCCAGAGTGACCCTTGTCTCTCGAGGAAGATGACGCTCCTCTTCAGAAATGCCAGGTGTTGCGGCATGTAAGACATTGTTTAGCGGACAGAGCGCAGAGTAATGGCCAACAGACGTTGTATGGATATGCCCCAAAGCCTGTTTGTGCACCTGTAGATCAAACGGCGTTGTTATATAGTGACGGATCTCATCAAAATGTTTACGTAGATGCGACCTTATGGTCCTAGGAGGCGGAATGAGTTCAAGCAGTTGTCTACCAGGATGCTGTGGTTTACAGCAGTTCAGTAGGTACTGCTTGTTTAGCATTTCATTATGCTCCCTAACTGGAAGCATTTCCACCTCATTATGTATATGAGATATAGGTGACATAAGGACGCACCCCGTAGCGGTTCTGAGCGCGGTGTTTTGACAGGCCTGAAGCTGATTCCAGTGAACGTCTGCAAGCCCCGGCGACCATATCGGCGACGCATAGTTCAGGATCGGCCGACCAATTGCCTTGTACGTTACCAACAACGTTTCTTTGTCTTTACCCCAAGTACTGCCGGCTAGTGACTTGAGGATTTTGTTGCGGCTCTGTAATTTTGAGACAATTGCGGCTGAATGGGCAGCGAAAGTGTGCATGGTGTCAAAAGTCACTCCTAAAATTTTTGGGTGAGCGACAGTAGGTATTTTATGATAACCTACATAGATTTCTAATTCCATGCCAACCTGCGCCGTCCACGTCGTGAATAAGGTCGCCGAAGACTTTGTTGGCGACAATGTCAAGGTTCGGGCAGTAAAGAACTCGACAAGAGAGGGGAGATAACCATTTATTTTGGAGCACAGCTCATCAACGGAAGTACCAGTTGCCAATAACGTGCAATCGTCTGCGTAAGAAACAATCGTAACTTCTTCTGGTGGAGGAGGAAGCTTCGAAATATAGAAGTTAAACAATAACGGGGAGAGGACACCACCCTGTGGTACCCCTTGTTTTATCTTCCTGGCTTTAGATTTTTTGTTTCTAAATACAACAGACGACCGACGACCACTGAGATAATTGGCGGTCCAACGCTTTAGACAGGGGGGGAGTGACGAGTCTTCCAAATCAGCTACAAGTTGCCCATGATTTACTGTGTCAAAAGCTTGACTCAAATCAAGTGCAACTAGAACCGTCCTGTCATTAGGCCTATTTTGATTAAGACCGTCAGTTATCTGAGTGTTTATGACATTTAGAGCAGATGTTGTGCTCCTACCTTTCCTGAAGCCATGTTGGTGCTCGGCTAACATCAAGTGTGATGTGTAGAGCGGGAGTAGGACCGCCTCAAGTGTTGTTGTTGTTGTTAACAACAAAACACTCCCCGAAGGTTTTGGGGAGTGATGCCGAAGTTGACAGTCCTTGGCCGGATATGACCCCGGTACGCTGCGGTACTCCCTTGCGGTACTGCCCGTCTGTCGTGGTAGCGATTTGGTATGACCAGTGGAACCTTCTAGGTCATGGCATCCCTCCATCCATGAGGAAGGAGAAGATGGGTAATGAGAGGTGAGAGGCATCATATCCGTAGATCAACCATCGAGTAGCACGTCAATTACCTATGTGCATATTAGTCGCCTCTTACGACCGGTATGCCTACCTCGGGCATATTCTAAACCCCTAACCCGCAGGTGTCTTTACTACTGGCGAGAGGAGTGATATCGGGCGATATGACTCCCCAACGTTAGCTGGCTTGCCAGGCTTTAGTAGTGGGATCACAGTTGCCTGCTTCCATTTGTCAGGTATGACAGCTGTGATCAGAGACAAATTGAAGACGGCCGTTAAATATTTGACTCCCGCTAGGCCGATGTGTTTTAGATGCACCATGGCTATGCCATCAGGGCCGATGGCTTTGGAGTTTTTGGCCTTCCGGATGGCCTCTTGAACCTCTGTAGCGGTGATGGGAACGGGGGCATAGTTTTTGTGTTTATGCGCACTCCTGAAGATTCCACGTCTAGCCCTGTCTTGCGCAGGGTGTGGGACATATTGTCGACAAAAAGCCTGTGCACATTTCCTGGGGTCATTTATTGTCTTGTCACCAAAGGTAATGTCGACATTTTTTGGTGGACCCGAAGGATTCGACAAGGACTTGACGGTGGACCATAATTTCCCAACACCGGTAGAGAGGTTACAAGACCTGAGGTGCTCCTCCCATTTGGTTTGTTTGTGTTCGTTAACCAGCCTTCTGATTTCCACGTTGAGATCACCGATCTGTGGGTCAGATGGATCGATGTTGCGTATGAGGTCACGTTCGTTGGCCAAGGCTGCGGCCTCAGCTGGGAAGTTAGGCCTGATATCTTTTATCCTACCAGCTGGTATGAAACGGGCTGTAGCCTTTTTAATGACCTCACGTATGTTGCGCTCGCCAACGTGTACGTCAGTGGGAATGGGAAGATCACCAAAGGAGCTCTCCGTGAATTCCAAAAAGCCGACCCAATTGGCCTTTTTGAAATTCACGTAAGTACGTTTCTCCGACGTGATAAAATCCGTGGCACGATCGACAGACAGGATGATAGGCAGGTGGTCGGATGACAGGGCCACCATAGGTTGCCAGTTGATGCTGTTAATTAACCCCGGGCTAACAATAGTTAGGTCCGGGGAGCTACTGCAGTTAAGAGCCATCCTAGTTGAGGAGTCTCCGTTAACCCTGCGGGTTAGGGGTTTAGAATATGCCCGAGGTAGGCATACCGGTCGTAAGAGGCGACTAATATGCACATAGGTAATTGACGTGCTAACTCGATGGTTGATCTACGGATATGATGCCTCTCACCTCTCATTACCCATCTTCTCCTTCCTCATGGATGGAGGGATGCCATGACCTAGAAGGTTCCACTGGTCATACCAAATCGCTACCACAACAGTCGGGCAGTACCGCAAGGGAGCACCGCAGCGTACCGGGGTCATATCCGGCCAAGGACTGGCAACTTCGGCATCACTCCCCAAAACCTTCGGGGAGTGTTTTGTTGTTAACAACAACAACAACAACAGGAGTCTCCGTTCACAGTACAGAAAGAGGAGTTATCAATTTGCTCGGCTAATTCCCGTCCTCTGCCGTCCACCGAAAGGTGTGAATGCCACATATCATGATGGGCATTAAAGTCGCCCATGATGATACGGCTATCGCCACAAAGAAACGCCCTAAGGTCAGGACGATAACTTCTGGGGCAGCAGGTGACGGGAGG